>VZTB01004645.1:493709-507393 GCA_013397245.1 Thryothorus ludovicianus
AACTAAGGCTTGGCATGTCAAAGGTTGCTTTCATTTAAATCTCGCTTACAGTTCCCATATTCTTAAAATCTTTTGTCAGCCAGTCATATTTATAAGGCTTTCCTGTTTCATCTTCCCCAACACCCACCTGTCGCTGTGGGACACACAAGGACACACACGGACACTTTCTCTTGAGAAAGTTGAGAACTATCTTTATTAAACATTTGACTCTACATTTTATAGTATTTCTACACAGACCAGGGATTGGAGAAGAAGGCTGACACCTCTCCCATCCTGTTGGTCAAGACAACTGCCCATCAGTTGTTTTCCACACAAGAGAAAGTATGAACAGCAACCTCGTCTTATCAAACAGACTTTTGATAAGGACACTCTTAAGCGTGAGAAAGAAGCTAGCTACTGTGAAAACAACAAGTTAGAAAGAGTATCAGGAAAACCTGAAAAATCAGGGTGACACCCACCTTATGACGAAGCTGTGGGCGTCGATCTCGGGGCCACAGCCACTGCTGAGCAGCACACCCGAGTTGCCCACGATGGCACAGGTGGGGAACTGCTTGCCCTTGAGGGGAGAGGTGCGGGGCAGCAGCTCGTACAGGTTCTGCGACACGTTCATGGTGCTGTCCCTGTCAAAGACGTAGTGGATGATGTCCCCCGGCTTCAGCGTCCCCTTCAGCACTGAAATGTCTTTCTCCGCATCCAGGAACTTCAGGATCTGCTTTCTGAGCACAGGGGAGAAAATAGCCTTATCAGGTGAGGTACAGATAACCTGGGTCAGGTGTAAGATGAGCTCTTGTCTCCTGGCTGCCCTCACTCCCTGGCCAGTCCATCTGACCGTGCTCTCCAGGCACAGCTCACAAAAGGATATCTCCATTTCAATGCCTGCTCTCTCTCCACTCATCCCTGCCCGGGGCAGGCTACCACAGTCAGCCTACCATTAGTGAGGGTCCCTGAGTTTACCCAGGCAAGAAGGGTCTCCTTCCCTCTGTGACCCATCACCTGCACACACAAATTCCACTTGGCCTGAAAGACAGGGGCTCAAGTGCTCCTTGTTTTGTGCTTGCCAGGCCAGCTGGCTCTGCTAGGAATGAATTTCCAAGCGATCGCTTACAGATATGAAGCGTAGCTCAGCAGGAGCTGAGCTTTTTATTTCTTCCTTGACTTCTTTAGATGATACACGGAGGCAATTTGCCAGCTTGCACTGGAAAGGACCAAATCTGTCTCTTGTCCTATAGGTAATTACCAGTACCTGATCTTCAAAGAGAGTGTCTGGTTGTGTCTCCATTTGGATGAGGCTGGTTTAATGTTGTGCTTAATGCTTTCATTACTTCTGTCAACAACAGCTGGAGATGAGGAGTCATTTATTACTACTTCAGCTCTAGAGAAAAGAAAGTCGGGGAGAGGGAGACAGAACCCGTTAGCATCCCAATGGCACTTCTAATCACCATCTTCAGCTCTGGCTGCTGGAATTCAAACTTCATCAGAAAAGCAAAATTGTAGTTATTAGCCAAACAAGAAGTGAAAGCCTGTTCGTACTCTGCTGCACTCAAGCAGACAGACAGAGATCCTTAAATACCCGCTCGCTTCCACGAACACAGACTGACAGCCAGGCACAGCTCCACAGAAAACACACTGTTACACACTGAGCTGCAGGAAGGCATGCACAAAAAAACACAGAGACAGGCTGGCAGAGGGGCACTTGCAGACAAGACACTCCAAAGCCCCAAAAAATTCACTAAGAAACTTCCTAGCCAAGGTGGCTGCCTTGTAGTCACACACGAACATCCCAAAGTGGAGCCAGCTCAGCTCCTGGAGAAGATTAAAATCCTCTCCACAGAGGAGCAACCCTCTCCTCACCCAATGGAGAAATTAATTCAGCTGAGCTGCTGGGTGCTGCTTGTGAGACTGGGCTGTGAGCATCCTGTACTAAAGAGGGGCAGGCTGGCTCATTGGAAACTTTTTCCCTGTTTAGAATTGAGCACAAGGATTTCAGCACCCATATCACCTGTTCCAGACCAAGAAATGAGATGCTGGAGATCCCTGGGAGACCTCAGTGTTTAATCCCTGCTCCAAGAAGCAAATCAGGCCCAGCACTTCTGTGACATTTAAATCAAACTGCATGAATTGAAGGAGCTTCCAAATATTTGGTTCCAGCCAGCTGCCCTAAAAAATGAAAAGCCAAGCATCTCATCAAGAAGCTGCGTATGTACTGCAGACCCAAAAAAGCCTTCACACTTCAGAGCACTCTGAAAAAATACACAGCCAAAGCACTCACTATCAGCTAAAGGGAATCTCCCTCTCCACTGCAAAGGGCTCTTTCCAGCTGGGAAATGCTTTGTAAATAAATGTATTTACATAAAGCAAGTAAACCCTAAGGAGGGAGCAGAGTGAGAGATGGGGCAGAGGTGGTGGCCCAGGCTCATGGACAAACATCCAGCTCCTGGGAACACATCTCCAGCCCAGGGAAAGAGCTCTCCAGGACACACTATGACTCACACTATAATGTTTCAAAAAGGCAAGGAAATGTGTTTATAAATGCTGGCTGCCAGTGTCCTGATGTGTGTGTGTACAGTACCTCTCCAGAGGCTGCCAGTCTGTTGGATTTGTTTGCTTCTTGCATTTTGCTGCATCACTCATGTCTTGGAAACCTTACCTAGAAGGTGTCAAAAATCATAATGGAAGTAGGGTAAAGCAATCCTGGGACTAACTACTCTTTTTTTGGTTTTGGCCACTTTCTGTGGTGGTGACATCATCACTCTTCCTTGCATGCTGTCACTAAGTTTTCCAAACGTGCCACTTGGCAATGCTGGGCTGACAGGGAATCACTGTAAAAATAACACAGAGAGACACAGAATGGGGCTGGGATGCCAGGGACTGACTCTGCCACAGAGGGATGTTACTGGAGTGCACTGCAATAAAACTGGAGTCCTGATCCCAAACACAGTGATCTCTCCTCTAATAGCAGTTAAAACTATGGAAAATAGCAACTCTATCACTGACTTATTTTCACAATAAGTAACTCTTTCTCATTCTCTCAATCACCACAGCTTCCAGATCCTTGGTTATTTGCAAATGATTATTGCACTGAGCTGGGAGAAGGAGGGGGAGAAATTATTAAGGAAATGCAAAGCCGAAGTGAAAAGGAACAGATACATTTGCTAAATAAGAACAGCACTATCCAGCGAAGAGGAGAAGCAGATTAATAGCTGCCTTACAGCAAAAACAAATGAACACAAAATCTAATTTACAAACCTATTAGATTTGCTATGTAAGCTGTTCACAGCTGATCTGATTGTACCTCTGCCTCCAGAACTCCTGCAAGACAAAGGAAATGCATTATTTATAAATCCAGCTCCTTCCTGCCAAGCATTGTTCAACAGTCAAGAGATCCTGCTCTGAAGAGCTCTGAGCAGGGACACTGCCACGCTGCCGTGTCCCACCCCATCCAGAAGGGAGATGTCCTGATGTCTCTGAAGGGCTTTTTATCCCTCCTCACTGCTGCCCTGCTGTGACTGTGAAACCATTCCTGCAAAGAACGCCCTCAGCCACCCCAATTAATAATACCTGTGTGATCTAAGCAGCCATCACAGACATCTGCTCTCGCTGCCACAGCAGTGTGCGCCCTACAGCTGCATTAAATACATCTCTACTCCTTACCAGCCAGGTGTTAGCAGTGCACAGGGAAGCTCTTCTCCACCCCCAGGCTGCCAATGGACTAGCCCTGTCCTTTTCAGGTAGGATCTGAATGATCTGGACAGGATTCCCACCACTGTCATCACCTGGGATTTTAGTTGAGAACATCCAGTATCTCTGACAGATTGAATGATCAGCCTCCTTGACTTGTGGAGACCTCCTCCTCACAGTGTGCCTTCTCCCAGGGACCCAGAGCTCCACCCCAGCCCACTCCAATCCTCTGAGTGCCTTCAAGCCTCTTCTCTCCACCTCTGGTGTAACCTGGCTGAGGCTACAAGGCCAACTCACCACAGTCAGTCACACGCTGGAGCTGAGACCTGAAGTGACAGCAGTGTCACTCCCATGGCCTGACACCACCACACAAGGACAGATGCCAGACCAGTCTGACCAACACCTGTGGGAATGAACAGCCAAAGTTTCCAGCACCTCTATGGTGCTACGTGGAAGAACAGATTGGACCAAGCCCCTTCAGCAAACCACACCATTCACATGAGCTGTGAATCCTCACTTAAAACACATACAAGTACTGGTCTGCATCTAGCTGGCTGCAGAGCTCCTTCTTGCTTTAGCTTGCTGTTTTCAAAGGGGTCACAAAGAACAATTCACCCACCTTGTGATGCTCAAGGGAGCTGGGCTCCCATTCAGCCACATTTTAACTGCCATGTACTCATTGCTCTGTTTTATTGTTCCCATTGCACAGATATCCCAAAGAGCACGCTCACAAAGAGAACCAAATTCTCTTCCAGCAGAAATATTGCTACCCAGAAATATATACCTTAATGAAAATGTATCTCAGGAGAATGTATTTCTACCACTTCTGAAAAAAAATCCCAAATGCATTAGACAAAAATGAAAGAGAAAAAGCGTGTGCGAGCGTGTTTGGTGCCATTAAAAAGGATGTTCAGACTTGAGGGATGCGACATAAATCCCCTCATTAGGCTGAGCACAGCCCTCAGCACCACATAACATCAAACCCTTGGAAATGCCACGATGGTTTTCCCTTTTCTCCCTCCTGCCAGAGACCATCCATGGCCAAGTCAGAGCAATTCCTGCTCTGGCGCTCTCCTCTGTTCTTTGACAGACCTGAGAGCCTGCGAGCTGTTTCATTTTTTGGTGCATCAAGGGAACAGCAGGACTGGCTCATTCCTGCAGCCTACTGGCATTTAACAAGCCTCCACATTAACGGGGTTCACGGCAGGGTGTGGGAGCAGACTGGATTAGTGTGCAAACCTGCTCGGAGATGTCTCCTCTTGTAGGAGCCCTCCAAATGGGATTCACACTCCTTCACACTTGCTGTAGGGCAGACAAAGCTTAGAGAAAGAAAAGTTTCTTTTTTTTTCCTGAAGACATGCTGATTCACATGTGAAAGGGAAAAAGGTAAATTAGGAAGTAGAGAAGGCTATTCCCTAGGTGTTACTTTAGACCTCAACCACATCTTGTGGCTACAGCAGGAAGGATTCAGAGCATCACAACATATTATTCATTTAAATAAACTGCATTTATCCAGTCTGGCTTTACATGCCCCCAGCAATAGGTCTGTGTGACTCCTCCTGGAATTAGGGCAGGTGTTGGGGCTGGAGATGATGGACATGAGGAAGACAAGTTGAGAGCACCTCTCCCAGCTGCCAGCTGAGAACCCTCTCAAGGACAGCGACAGGGGTTACTCTTTCCCCCTCACGCACCATGAAAAAAATCTTGCAATGCAGACAGAGGCACAAAGGGTTCTGCTGTCATAAATGAACATGGAGGAGAGGAAGGCTCTGCTAACCATCTTCCCATGGCACTGGGATCACTGCTCTGCTGGCCAGCAGCAGGCATGATGCTCTTGTGGACACCTGAGATGCTGGCAAAGTCACTGCTCCTTGTGCCAGGCTTGGTTTCTCTCCAAGACAGGGAGACTTGATACTTGGCTGAAGGTCTGAGCTGGTTTAGGACCTTAAAATGCTCAAAATTGTCAGTCTTTTGGTGCTTTGTGTGCCACACTACAACTTCAGGATGTTTTCCCTACAATCTCCCTTTGATCAGTGGAAGGTAATGCATGCTGTAGGATGCTGTGGGGTGTGTGGCCCTGTCCAGCCATGCTGCTCAGCCCACTGCTGAGTCCCAGACAGACAAACCAGCTGCTGAAAACACCAGCAACTGAGCCAAGCACAGTATTTTCCAAAGTCTGCCATACTTCATTACCAACACAGCCAAGCCAGTACCCCTGCATACCTTCACTTCCTCCGCCTGGAAAGAGGAAAACATTTAGAAATGGAGGGTACTAGTTAAGAAGCACATGTTAAAAAAACCCCAAAAACCCAAAAAAACCAAAAGAACCCAGTGCATTTTATTATACCTTCCTGATCTGGAGTTTCAAATCTCTTTGCTTCTAAAGGCAAAGACCAGCTTCGATTAAAATAGCACAGATAGCATTGATTTTGAAAAGCTTTCTAGTGCTACACTGTGTTTGGACTGAATTGCCTTATTAATCTAGTTGTTATCAGTTTCATTGTATAGCCAGCTCCACAAAGTACCAACCTCCTTCCTAATCCTATTATTTACAAAACATTTTTCTTTGGGCTTCTGTTGGGATGTTTTCCAGTGATAAGTTGCATCTATATGTGCTAATGCCATCTTACTGACTTATGCCATCTTTTCTCATTTTCCACGAGATTTTCAAGCTGCATTGCCACTATCTAAAATATTATATAGGTCAAAACGTTCTGTGCTCAGATGTAAAGTGACACTGATTCATATATCAGAGGACGCAAAAGAGAAATTGTCTTATGGTTCAGGACCAAGTTATCTTGGATGAATAATTTGTGACAAATCAGGTATGCAAAGACTCTCCTATTCACCCCCTGTGAATGGGCCTCTTTAGGGTTTTTGCTTCCCTTTTTTCATCGTTTCCTGCTTCTTAAATGCTTCCCTTAATTGTTGCTAGGTAAGTTCGGTCTCGCTTCGAGCCACTTCGACACATGAAATCAAAGCTGCTTTGACTGAACAAGTAGGTCACAGAGCCTCGTTGGGCGAGCAGATCTCCACGAGCAGACTTCACGTGTCCACGTTCCCAGGCTCACAAACTGGAAAATGTGTTTTCCGTGGTTATTTCACAATGCCCACTCCCCCAAACCCTGCTTCCCCTCCCAGAGTTTTGCGGCGGGCGATAAACACGGAAACGGGCACGAGAAACAGGAACTCGCTGGAAATCCCAGCCATACCCAACCACTCATGGAATGATTTGGGTTGAAAAGGAACTTAAAGATCATCTGGTTCCAGCCCTCCTGCATTTAACCACGTTTGTGAAGCTCGTTCCTGGTGGAACAAAACCTCTGCCTCTTCCTGATCTTGGGCAACCCAAGTCCTCCTCTTCTCCCTCCTCCACCTAAAAGTTAGATAATAGTCCCTAGGGGGATTATTAAGCTGAATTTATCCAGCTGAATTCCCCAGGAGGAGAGTTCAGTGCCACAATTTTTACCTGAGGGGTTCAAAAGACTAACACCTACTAATTAGGTTTTCACAACCTGCTTTTATGTTAGGTGCATTTTATGATCCTTGTTTTACAGCTGGGACACTGGGGGTGAAGTGGCTTGGCCCTTAACACAAAAAAGTGATTTCCACAAGCCAGGAGCAGGCACTGTGAGCTTCCAGCAGACCTGTCCTATTGAAAATGCTGCTCTTTACTTGCTGAGAGTGGATATGACTCTTGCTGGTTCAGAAGACCCAGAGGACCACAGGAATTATCTGCAAGGGTTTCACTGGCCCAAAAAGCAGAGGCAGCCAAGAGTCTCCTGAGGTGGCTGCAGACTGTACCCATTAAGGAAGTCTGTATCTATTTTTAAAAAATAATAAATCACCACCTATATTTACTTTGCTTTTAAGGACTGCTCTGATGTTTTCCTCAAGACCAGAACTGGTATTTCCTACCTGAAGAGCACATGAGCATGATGCCAGAGACCACCCACCCACAATCACTGTCCTCCCAACCCAGGGGCTTTCCTCAAGGCAGTCAAGTGTGGAGAGGATGTGGAGTGGGATGTTCACAGCCCTCTGCAGGTTCCTGTGTTGTGGCTAGAGATCCAGTCACCATAACTAACAGTTCTGGGGGAAAGGACACACCAGAGTGTGGCTGAAAAGATGGAAAAAGGACACATTTCTTGATAAGTCCACTTGTGGGCTTCTGACTAGACACTCAAGTGGTTATTGTGGAGTTCAGGTCAAAATCCACCCATATCCTTCAAATGCTCTGCTGTCCCAAAGATGAAGGGCTGGTGAGCCCCACATGTAAATCAACTTGTCAATCAGAAACAAAAGCCAAAGCTAGATGAGAAGCAATGGGATCAGAGATGCATTTCTGACCCTTGAGATCCTGCACTCAGACACTCCATCCATTGGGCACTCTCCTGGCATTGCTCCACCCTCCAGGAATGCTGCTCTTTCAGGCTCCAGCATCATCTCACCTTCCTGCATCCCATATCATAACATACTGGGGGAAGCTGGGACATCAGACCCTTGCAGGCCATTCCTGTGACATTTCACCACTTGTTTTGGAGGCTCTCCCACCCTGGGATGTGCAGGAGACTGTGATGAAGAGAAGTGGTGGATGCTGGGTGGTGCCTGCACTCCCCAGACAAGCAAGGGATTAATTGGGAAGACATTTCTAAAGAAGTTGTCTGCTAGGACAGAAGTTCCTGCAATACATCTTAATGAGATGCTCGAAATTGCACTTCAATGTGAAAAAAAAATCTCACTTGATTATATTGTCACAGCTTGGCAGCCCAAGTGTCAAAAACTTCCTAAATATCAGGAGCTACTTTTAGTATTCCAAGCTTAATTCTATTGAGTCCTACAATGGTATTTGGGAAAGTGTGCCCATATTATGGCTTTAAGAAACATCACCTGGTCCAGCTGGGGTCCCAGTGCAGGTCTGGCACATGAGGAGCAGCCAGGCTGGCACTACAGCATCTTGCAGTGAGGTACCAGCCAACAGCCTCACTGCTGCTCATGGCACTGGTCTGGGAAATGCAGATCTGTCCCATGCAAAGCAGCCTTGTTAATTTGGTCACCTCTTCCCACACCCCAATGCCACCTCCACAACATCACCCATCCTGCAGGCTCCTTCCCAGGGACCACACGAGGAGGGAAGGCTGGGGGTGCTCAGCATCTGCCAGGTGGTGACAGTGGCTCCACATCAGCTCCTTGAGCAAATGTGAGCAGGGTCTGACCCTGACATCCCTGTCTGGCTACCAGTCACGGTGTGTAATCACTGCAAGTGTCTGCTGAGGACACGAGGGAATGAAGACACATGAGTTTGCAAAACAGGCATCTATTGCTTAATAAGGAACGTGCCAATTAGTCTGAAACACTCAGGAGACAAAACCAGTGACAAATCAGCAGGAACAGTGCAGCTCTCACAACAAATGGACACGAGGCAGTGGGAGAGATGCCAGGGGCAGGCTGTCACCAGGACTCTGCTGGGGATCCCTCTGCTCTGGGGTGACCAAACTCCTGTCCCTGCCTTGAGCTCTGGGTCCAACTCAGTATGAGCTTTTCCTGAGCCAGAAAAGTGTCTCTCACACCTGTGGAGTGTCAGCTCTCACATCCACATGCATTTGCCATAATGTCAACATGGCCTGACTCAAACACCTCAAGACACTCTTGTTCTATCACTGCTCTAAAGACAAAATACTCACAGGGCTCAAATGTCACACACTTCCCCTCTCCCCATCCTGCCTACTGGCAGGACCTTAATCCCTCCTTCATCTTTAGAACATTATTCCTGGCATTATTCCTTTTTTTCTGGCTCTGATAATGAAATAGCCAGCAAAGAAACAGACATTGAAGCAGGCAAAAAGGATCCAGTGAGGGGCTTGGGACTGTGCAGTGTGTGTTTGTGTATTTTGTATTTGTGTAATTTATTTTCCTTCTCTTCTTTCCCTTCTGGAAGGGAGAAAATCCCCAAAAGTCCAGGGAAGATCTAGAAAGTAGCTGAGACAAAAGCCTCACTGCTTACAAAACATGTCTACACTATACATTTGTCCTGAGATAATTTTTTCTGCTAACAGAGCAGAACTCTCAGACAGAAATCTCAGTGGCTCCTGCAGCATCTTGGGTGCCACATACCTTGGGAAATGGTACAACATGAAACATTATCACATGGGGCTGTGGTCCCTTGGGCTCATCCTCCTACACCCCTCTCATCCCTTTTCCCAGTGCTCTGTGCAGCACACTGGAATACTGAAGGTCTCTTGTGGTTTCTTCTTTCACTGTTGATTTGGAAGCTGAAGACCTCTCCTGGGCAGAGACACCCTCCTGGGGCAGTTCCTCTGTATGAGCATCCTCAAAATAACATCTGGTGCCTACACAGAGGGCTGGGAATGCTTGGGTGAGAGCTACACCCCCCAAACCAGCAACAGTGCTGTCCCAGGACCTTCACAGGGGTGATCCCAGATCACAATGTTGAGTTGCCAAACACTGAAAAGTCCATGGTGGTTTCAGAGCTCGACCTCCTCTCCTCTCCTGCAAAGCTACACCATGGAAATCCAGGCAGTGGTAAGAAGTTTAATTACCCACTGAGCACTGGTTGCCAGCTGAGTGTGCTCCTGGGTGTCTGAAAAGGGGCTGGAGATGCCTCACCACGATGCTTAACCTTTGCAGGGGAAACAGGACCCCTGTTGTAGCTGCTGGCTGAGAGCTGAGTGATATTCCTGAAGGTGCTGGCAAAGCCTGGCTGTAAGAACCATCCTTGGATTCAGAGCTGCCAGACACAGGGGTGATACCTGGAGCCCATTGGGATGCTGTGTGACTGAGG
Source organism: Thryothorus ludovicianus (assembly GCA_013397245.1). NCBI lineage: Eukaryota > Metazoa > Chordata > Aves > Passeriformes > Certhiidae > Thryothorus > Thryothorus ludovicianus. The sequence goes on from VZTB01004645.1 coordinate 504,190, forward strand.
ATGCCTTGAGAGAGCACTCCAAAAGTGACAAAATGTGCTTTTCAAAGCAGCCCTGCCCATGGAGAGCACTGCACGGGGAGGGACAGCGTGCTCAGAGTGAAGACAGCGAGCCTGGGCTGGGGTTTGTGCTTGTTTGGGATATTCCCAGGGGATTTCTGCATGCAGTAACAAGGACCTGATCTGCAATAGCACAAAGTATTCACACTTAAGTTTGGAAAGAGCTCTCACCCCACACCATGGTCACTGCTCTGGAAGGTTTCAGCAGTGCTGTGCCCATTTCCTTGGATCAGTCCTTTGACTTCCCAATCAGAGCCAATTCTGCTGCTGTTGATGAACATGCATCTTCCAAGGCCACCACCACCATCAAGGCTGCTGCCAGCCAGCACAGGATTTACAGTGGAAACGTGAAGAAAAAGGAGCTGTAAAGATACTCTCCTTTTTTTCCTTTTTCTTTCTTTTTCTATTGCACTGCAAGGCACTGAGAAGCTGACACCTGTCTGCTCTGCAGTGGTGTTTGTTGAAGGACACCTGAAACTCTGCAGCTCCACTCAATTTACATAGCCAGGGAACTTCCTTGTTTCCTGAGGCAACTGGGAAGGGAAGCCAGAGAAACAGCAAAATAATTATTGTCTAATGTTGTACTTTGGGCTTATTTCTTGCCTGCTGAGGATGACCCAGGCCCAGGGAAAACAAATGTGGGAGGCAATTAGAAGACGTCTGGTTTGGAACAACTGTTTCTTACAGCAGCTGTGCCTGATGTATTTAAGTAGTGCTATTCTCAAGGATGAAAAAGCAAAACAGAATCATATAGATTAAAAATGTCCTTTAAGATTACCGAGTCCAACAGTCAATCCAAGACTGTCAAGTCCAGCATTAAACCATGATCCCAAGAGCCACATCCACACATCTTTCAAATACCTCCAGGGATCACCTCCACCACTCCCCTGGGGCAGCCTGTGCCAATGGTTGTCAGATGTCCCAGTGAAGAACTTTTTCCTACTATCCAATCTAAACCTCCTCTGGTACTACTTGAGGCCATTTCCTCTTGTCTTATCATTAGGACAGCCTGAAAGCCCAAGGAAAGATAAAGGTGCTCCTGTTAAATGCTTTTCCTGGAAAATCAGAAGCCCATCTGCCACGTGAGAGAAAACCAACCCCTAGAGCTCATCCATGCCCTGGGGAGGGCTGGGAGGGGTGGTGGCAGCAGCAGGATCTGCTGTGTCACTGCTGGCCCTGGTCCCAGAGGAGCAGCCACGGCATTCCTGAGGCTGAGTCTCTGAACTCTCTGTTAGCTGCTCAAGCCTTTGCTAAATGAGCCAACACTGGCAGCTCCTTGCTCTCTGCTGGGACAGCAAGGCTTCCTTTGCCTTCCCGACTGGAATTCTGCACTTGCAGGGTCAGAGGTGGGAAACAAAAGGCTCACCTGGGCAAAAAAGGAAACTTGAAGCCTTTCTAGGAACTGCTTTACTGTCTTCATTGCTCTGGTCCCATGAACTGGGCTGGCTACAGCAATACTGCACCCAGGAAAGGCTGGTTGGTGATTTGCATCCTCCCTACCACAGCTCTCCTCATCAGCAAGGTCAGGAATTTCCTCCTTGGAAATCTTGCAAGCTGCTGACAACTAGTACTGAACTGTGGAGCAACTTTCCAACAGACAGACTGGAAACCCCTTAGCTCTGGCTTTTCTTTTGAGTTCTAGTGGCTTGCTTGGGGGTCTCTGAGTTCTCTCCATCCTGCTGCTCCCAGCCCTCCCCTCAGGTACCACTGCTCCCACCACTCCCTCAGAGCTCAGCCTAAGGAAATCTGTGGACATTCATCTCCCAGGCAGGAGCACAGGGGCTTGGATTTGTTTTTGTGGCAGCCTGCCCTGCCCCTGCAGGGCTGCAGGAGCTGAGGGAGTGTTTCATGGGGAGGAGGGAGAGCTCTGCAGCCAACCTGAAATCAGCTGCTTGTGCTCAGGTTATTGTCAAAAGAGCTGCAATCAAAGCCTACCCTGAGTATTTTTTTACTCAAATCAGTGCTGCAACATTGCCTTTATTTTCCAGCCTGATGTGTCACGGAGCTTTTATTAGAGCCCTGCCATACCCAAGGAGTACAAAGGTCTCCTCTGGCTCCATTTACATGAACACTTCCAGGATGTCTGTGGGCTCCTGTCCTGCCGAGAGCTATTCCTCCTCCAGCCCAACCTGGATAATTGTTGGCTTGTGCACACCCACTGGGAGAGCACACAGAAGTGCTTGTTGGTAGAATGCAGCACTTTCTCCAGCAAAACTTTCTGGGGGAGAGCAAGTCTTACACTAACTCTGGGCTGGGTGCAGTAAATCACAGCCTGGAAGATGTAAGCAGGACATTTATACCCCATGGACCAACCCTGACAAGAAGCCTTACAACTACAGCCCGCACACAGCAAGCACAGCAGCCTCCATAAAGGACACAAAATCTCTCTTCCCGAGCCTTTTAAAGGCAGGCATTAGAAAAGGGCACATGAGGAAAAAGTGGCAATTTACTGACAAGCTCCCAGGCAGGCAGGCCAGCAATATCAGAGACTCCGTCGCTGAGAGCGAGCAGAATATAATTCCCCTTGTAATCAGGATGGAAAGGCTTGTGGTCCGGGCTAGCAGGGAAAAGGTTGACTCACATTAAGACCAACCCATTACCAAGTGTCAAGTGCTCCCTAAAATGGCTCAGACGCTAATCCGAGAAGTCACCTGGTGGCAGCGGGTCACCAGCTCCCTCTACAGACAATCAGGACACAGCCGGACCCCTGCAGAACTGCAACAGCAGGCGCAGAGCAACAAAGACAGTCCCCTGCAACCGGAGCAGAATTTTCCTCCTCATCACCGGCAATAATCACGCCACCCGAAGCCAAGTCCTTTGTTTTCCATCTGCGGGGCCAGGTCCGTCCCGGCGCGGATGAAGAACGGGCGGCGATGGCAGCAGCGCTCCCCAAGACAGGAGCGCGTCTTTTGTCTCCTGCCAGCGAAACAAAGAGCGGGAGCGCTGCATGGAAACACAGGCGCCACCGGGCTGCAGGAAAAGTTCAGCAGCCCGGAACCAGCTGGCTGCTCGCAAACAAAGTGCCAAGACCACTCACCACAGCAATACTTCACGGAGCGGCACACGCCGGCGAGCGGGGCGAGCGTGTCCCTGCCCGCCAGCATCCCGCCAGCATCCCACCGAGCGCGCCCCTGCCCTCCCGCCTCC
>VZTB01004645.1:507480-543586 GCA_013397245.1 Thryothorus ludovicianus
CCCCGGCCCGCCAGCATCACGCGGAGCGTGTCCCTGCCCGCCAGCATCCCACAGCTCCGCGACCCAAGCCACACACAAGCGGGTGACACGTCCAGACAGTGACAAGGATGTGGCAGGGGGGAAAACCCGCGCACAGAGGTGGCTGCAGGGTGGGAGGGACGGGCTAAGCAAGAGCGACGCAGCATCAGGAGAAACTGCTGAATTTCCATCCTTGCCCCAGCACCTCTTTGTTTCAGCACGTCCTGGCTGTGTATGAGGATGTCGAGAGGAGTGAGATGGGACTGCTAAAGGCACAAACATCTTTCTCAGAAGCCTCTGGCAGGCAGAGCAGCCCCAGCTGCCCTCGGCTCCTACCTTCCCTTCACCTGCGATGTGGGGAACTTATTGTCCAGAGAAACAGCACGAGTTTGGGTTTTTTGTCCTTTTGCCAGCAGTACGATATTCTCTCTTACTTTTTACCTAATTCTGCGTTTTCTTTCTGAAATACAGGATTTGTAGGTGAGAGAAATCCGTTCCCCCCTACTCCCACCTGCACGAGGCACGTTCTTCCAAAGACAATCCAAATCACAGGCAGGGGGCAGGGTACGTGTAAAAGTGGGCAAGCTGTTCGCTCCTCACAATAATTAGAGAGTGTTTCGATGCCAAGGAAAAAGAAGAAAAGAGTTCCACCTGCCTGTGTTTCCCAGCCCCCCTCGGTGCCATCAGCCTGCCAGGGGACATCTGGGCAGCTCCTTCCTTCCCTGCTGCACTGACCAAAGCGAGGGTGGTCTGGAGGGGTGTGGAGGAGGATGCTGAGCCACATGATAAAAACAGCCAAGTATTCCTGATGTGGGGGAAAGCTGCACAAATATACAGCATCTCCCAAACCTCTCACAAAGACGGGCTGTTACCTCCTGGACACACAGAGAGCTACTGGAAAACTTTCAAAAGGTCTCTTCTCTGCACTGCTGTGCACTTTTGCTGTCACACACTTTCCTTTTCCTACAGGACCTGCTAACAACAAACGCCATTATGTGGTTCCCACAGCTGAAAACCCTCTATCATCCCCTGACCTGCTGCACACCAGGCACTCTGCTTCTCCATGTCACCACAGCAATATTCAGCCAGCTCAGAGCACCGTGCTCACCATTCCTGGCACCGTGGCAGCCCACAGGGATCAAGTGCCCGTTGTGCCAGGCTTCTGTGCAAGGTGAGCAGTGTTTGGATGCAGGAGCTCATCAAACCCGAAACATTCCAGAGATACAATGGTGAAAAGTGGGTGGGAGAGGACAAAGCAAGGGAAAAGGTTCAGTTTGCCTGACTTCATGATTAAATAATATATAATTGACACAGCAGGGTCCCACCTTTGCTCCGTTTATCCCGGTATGGGAAGCACAGCTGATGTGGGCACTGATCTGTGACAGGTCTGGTGATCACGTGCGTCGGAGGGCATGGGATGCAGGACCCTCCTTCACTCCCTGGGTGCAGGGTGCTCCTCTCCTCTGCCAGCTCCCTCCTGCACTACCACTTCTGATGCTGTGTGGAACAAGCTGCTCGCTGCTCCTACAGAACTCATCTGACCCTGCTGCCGCCTCTGCCGCCGCACCGCTTGGCAGCACTTCCTTGGAGGAACTACAGCAACAAACTCAGATGCCAGGGTTTGGAGATAAGCAGCCAGCAAACAGCCAATTTCCATACAATGTACAGAAAAGAGAGGAGAAAAAAGACACAATACTGGGAATCCCTAATGAACCAGGGTGAAAATCAGGACAAGTAAGTAACAAAACAGAATAGATTTTCAATAAGGGCACAGCAAGTTCTAGTGGGTAGATCCAGCAGATAGGGGAAGAAGAAAGAACAGAAGCCGGAAAAGGAGATGGAAAGAAAGCAAGGGGATCAGAGCAGCCTGTCCAATGGGGAGGATGCATCAGAAGACTTTAATTTCCTTTATTATTATATAGATAGTGCCAGCTCATTGCAGAGCAACAATTCATCTACCCTGGTTACCCACAGTCTGGTGCTGGATGTTTCTGGACAAGGCTACTGACCTTTAAACACTTCTTGCCTGTGGCACCCAGCGTAACATAACAATGAAACAATAAACAAACATCACTGCATTTCATTTATCATCTCATTAAGGTGTTTGTCTTGGTGTTACACAGTGGACAAAGCCAGCTGGTCCCAAACAGAAAGACCTTTGTACCATTTGGGTGCCCCGGGTGCACACCTCATTACAAAAATTATTTGGTTTTCCACATTGCTGTAGCAAGTTCCTCAAGTTAATGCAAACCCTCCTCTCTGCATTTGTTCCTCTCATCCCCTAAATTTGCAAGCAGACCTCAGAGATGGGGTTTATGGGGTGGGAAGGGTGTTGCTCCTCAGAGTAGCCCCAGCCACACATGGCACCTGCAGGTAAACATCAACGACAACAGTGAACAGTAAGGGGTGACGATGAAGCCCCTAACGCATCCCACAGGGGCACAGCAGTGGGTTAAGCTCTCTGCTCCATACCCCCACCCAACTGATCCCTGCTCAATCTCTGCTATCCCACAGACTGGTCCTTTATCCACCTGCAGACTGGTCCATTATCCATCACTCCCATCAGCTGGTGCCCTCTCCACCACACCCACCTGGACCAGCAGTGGCACCTAAGCCCCCTGGGCTGCAACTTGCTCCAGCATCCCTGTCCACCAGATCACTCACACCAATATCCCACTTAGGGACCTGCTCCATCCGTCCATCAGCACCTGAACACTGCCCAAAATCCCTCTCTCCAGACCAGAATCTGCTCCAACATTTCTAATCAGACTCCAGCATCCTTACCCAGACCTGTACCTGACAGAGATACCTTAGCCTCTCTAAAAGGACCTCCACGTCTCTAATGGGAGCGGTACCTGCTCCAGCATCTCTGCCCGGACCGGTACCTCAGTGCCTGTAAAGGGAGTGGTACCTGCTCCAGCATCCCCACCTGGACCGGCACCTCAGCGCCTGTGAGGGGCGGTACCTGCTCTGGCACCCCTATCCGGACAGGGATCTCAGCGTCCCTAAAGGGAGCGGTACCTGCTCCAGCATCCCTACTCGGACCGGTACCACCGCGTCTCCAGCGGCAGCGGTACCTGCTCCCGCAGCCCTGCCTGGCCCGGCGTGGCTGCCCCCCGGCCCCGTGCCCCATCCTGCCCTGTCCTGCCCCGTCCTGCCCGGCGGCGGGGCGGTCCCGCCCGGGGCTGCCGGCGGCCCCGCGGAGCAGCGCGGGAGCGCAGCGCGCTCCCTTTCCCACTTGGGCACGGCAAAAACCGGGAGAGCCGGAGACAAAGAAACTGTCCGGGCGCCCGCCCCCTCCGCCGCCGCCGCCGCCGCCGCCTCCTCCCCGGTGCCCAGCGCCGCTCCGCTCCGCGCCCCTTCCTCCGCGCGGGGACGGGGGATTTACCCGCTCTCCTCCTCGATCTCCGAGATATCGGCGAAGATGAGGAAACCGACGAGCAGCGTGAGCAGCGCCAGCGTCCAGCCCCGGCACGGCAGCGGCATGGCTCCGGGGCTGGGCCGGGCTGGGCCGCTCCGCGCCGCTCCGCGGGGTGCGGAGCCCGGAGCCGCGTCCCGGCTCGGCTCCGNCGCCCTGCGAGCCCCTGCCACCCTCTGCCACCCTCTGCCACACTCTGTCACCCTCTTCCAGCCCCTGCCACCCCCTGGCAGCCGCTGTGGTGTCCCCTCCCCTGCGCCCACCCCGCGGTGCGGCGGGGTCGGTCCTGGCCGGGGAGGGGGGTGTGGGCACCGCGCAGGCGGGGCGGCTTCTCCCCGAAAGGACAAAAACTGTGATAAAATCAGACAACGGGAACTCCCGCGCGCGGTGCGGTGGCTGTGCCTTCTCCTCCCTCGCGAGGGACGGGCAAATAACGGAGGTTTCGGCATGGAAAACCCCCCGCTAAAAAAAACCAAACAAACAAAAACCAAAACTCATCAAACCCAGTTCTATTACTATCAATTGCTATTTTAACAACACTGACTCCTTACACTCCTATAAATACTGACCTTCATAACCACTCTGGTACTGCCATGACTCTAGATCCTGTTGGAGTTTGAGCAGGCTGAATTTATTTCATAACAAAAATGCAAGGTAGGTGTTCTGCTTCTGAAATGCTTGGCTGCATTGCAACCCCTGCAAACATCCTCCTGCAGGCTACAGGCACCCTTGGGTTTTGTTAGGGAGAGAAAAAACTGCAGTTTCTACGCAGAAAGTGTGTGAAAGCTGAGAAAAACACAAAAGTACTGGCTGGACCAAAGAACCGCCAAAAAACCACCAAGATGTGCTTTCCCTATATCCCTGTTATTTGTTAATCCAGTGACCGACCTGGAGAAGTGAGGCTGGCTGTATCAGGATTTAGGCAGGGCCAGGCTGGCAGAGCATCACCAGATCCAAGCACAACTCTTTCAGACCAGAAAGTTGCTGAAAATCAGAATATCTGGTGATATATGCACTGCCGAGCTGGAGAGGCACACGATAGATTTATAATGCAGCAGAGAGAAGCAGCACAGATGTGTTGAGAGCGAGAGATACTAATTGCTTACATATTTAAAACAGCATCTTTAGTCTGAATGGGAGGCACCATTAAGCAAAACAGAGCTATTAACTGGGGCCACTTGGAAAGCTGCCATTTTCCCTTCTGTGCACGGCTTTTTGCATCAATTCAGAAGTACAGTGTGGTACACTGTCAGTGTTGTGTGATTCCTGCCGAGGTGCCTTGCACCAGGATAAAGCTGTCCATATGTACAGGGATGCCTAACACCAGCATCGTGTCTGGGAAGGGCACACTCAGCACAAGACTTTTCTCTTTTATCTGGATTAAATGGTGGAAGGAGCGTGTTACGGCCCATGTGCTTTCCTGGGGATTCTGAAACTCTTGTAGAAAGAGGAGGCAAACAAATCACCATTACATTTATAGGTACAAAATACAACACAGGTGAGTCTGGTGCAATTATACTGTAGTATATATGGCAAATTTACACTCCAGTATACAGCTTTCATAATAGGGCATATTCAGGACCCTGGGGAGAAAGTGATTTTAGGTGGCGTAAGTAGCCCCATAATTTACCTTCTGTGTAAATCTGAGAAAAGCCTCATTTTCCTCCTGTTTTATTCATCCTTTTGCCCACCCTGTTCTGGAGTTTCTCGGCAGTGTGACTGGCCTGAGGATGAGGAAGCAGGCTTGGAGGTGACCTTGCTGGTGCAGGGACTGACACTGGGGTTTCCCGAGATGCAGCGAGGCAGAGCACCAGTCCCCCGTGATTCGGGAGCTCCACACCGCAGCTGGCTTCTCCTCGTACACATCCTCGAGAATACAGATGGAGATATCTGCTCCTGCATCTCTTTCAGCTCCATCCCAGGTGGTGTTTCAGCCTCTTTTGTCTGATCTTTGTGTTTCAGTTGCCAATCACAGTGTCAATGTGCAAGAAGAGAAATCTCGATGGAGGCTGAGGAATAAATAAGAGGGGGGGATCGTTCAGTGCACGGTGGGAGTTGGTTTGCCTGGACAAGGACTCTCAGGGGCAAGGGCATCCTATCTGCTGAGATGCTGCTTCTGCTGAGGAGTAGCTTTTCTTAAAAGACACACTGGGATTTGGCTCTGCTCCTGTGTAAGTCAATGGAAATGCTGCTATTAACTGAAATTGAAAAAAAGAATCCTCCTTGCAGGGTGAGCTGAGAGTTAAGCTTGATGCCCTTCACTGGAGAGCTCCATTGCTAGGGGCTCACACAAAGAGCTCTGTGAATCCTCGTCTTGGTGTCATCTGTTGCTTTATTCCTCTGAAAGATGTAGGTCAAAAAAAAAGGTCATTCTTTGGCTGCCTGGGCTTCAGACACAGGGACCAAGACCTTTAAGTGCAGCTGGTTTGAGGTGAGGAAGGCAGCAAACTGGATAGAAGATGCAGGAAGAGTGCAGCTCGCTGAATTATTTTGTAATCAATTAACAAAGCTGTATAACACCACCAAGTGTGACTCTGCAACGAAAAGCTCGAGATCTCGTTGTACTGCTGAGGGCTAAATTCTGCACAGTCAGGAGTCTTACTGCAGTGATAAGAGGAAATTAATATAATAATACTGACTACAGAGAGGGTAGTTTACTCTGCATTCACTCCAAGTCCATCCTTTACAGCATCCTGGCCAGATTTGGAGGAGGAGAAGATAATCCACCCCAATAATGCACCAGTTTCATGCATTGCTCTTCGTCCTGAAGAACTGCAGACTGCTTTGGAGCAATTGCCATAGTTCCTCAAGTGTTAGTCATTCTGCACATTCAATTCACCATGAATCTTTACATGATTCAGCTTAAACAGGTGCATAAATGTTGCAGGATTGGGTCCATAAGCATCCACAGCCTCAATTTTATGTCTCATTTGTAAGATGGGTTGCAGGAAGATGAGAGCAAACTGTCGCAAATAGACTGTTGTAGTAGAGTAATATGTTCTAAAACAGAATAAAAGCTGATTATATCTTCTAGTTCCTAATAATTTGAGGAAGTAATTCTGTATCTGGAACATTTGCAGTAAATACAATAAGGTCTACTTAAAAAAAAATAAAATGTTAGCATTGCAGCTAAAGTAACTGCACCAGAACAATATTGCATTTTCTGCTTTGTAAGGAGAAGAGAAAAGAAATGGCATTTTTACATTTTCTTTTGACCTTTGAGAAATATCAGGAATATGTAATAGCCACATTCACCAGCAATAGCTCAGAGGATTCAGAGAATAAGAGTTAAACACCTGGGGACATTTACAAACAACTGGCAGAGAGGTGATGAATTTAAGATGTGGGTATGAAAGGCACAGATACACAGAGAGTACAAAAATAATACATATTTAAAATGTTTTTAATCTGTGTGAGAAGCATCTTTGGGGTGGCTATTGACTCCTGAACAAGCAGAGGAGGGGCAGGGAAGATGACCCATGAGGTCCCTGCTACGCTGTGGCAAATGCCAGGACCTGGTGCAGCGAGAGGTCTCAGGGGGCCTTTCCCCATCGAATTCGCAATGCTGTAAAGCACACATAACCTTTATCGTGTCTGTCAGCCGAAATGAGCAAAGTTTACAGCCCATTTTATACAGCTGAGCACTGCTGTGACGTGAGGAACGGGCACAGGAGCCTGTGTCACCCGGGGCTGTCACGTTCCATCGCGTCACTGCTGACACCCAACCTGCCCCTCGCTGCTTTCGCCAGCAAAACCCTCCCACGGAGGAGAGGTGACTCCCAAGGGCCATGAAGTGTCTTTTCCTCCCCAGCAGGTTCACTGGCAGGAAGGGGCGATGCTAATTCAGTAGGTTTGATGCCCTTCATCTTCTCCTGACTGCTCTTGCTGGTCTCCACGCTAAGCAAGGGATTGGAGACTACACCCCAGCAGCTCTGCTCATGGATGGAGGGTGCTGGTAACAGCCCAGCAGCTTCCAGAGCTGCAAAGCTCCTTACCTGGCTTCATCTACCCTTGGATAAACATTTTCCAGCTGGATCTTGAAGTGGCTATGTGCATTACTGAAGTGCTTTCACCTGGCTCCTGCAGCAGCTCCCAGACACTGGACAAGCTGTTTGTCCCAGGCTGGGGAATATGTATAGGGCTCTTTTTTAATTATTTTTTTTAAATTTATTTCTTTTTTATCAGCAGAGAGCACTGAGTTGCAGCCCAAGCAGAGAAATTTAGACCTGTCCTAAATTCAATGAATCTGAATTTTTCCACATTACAGGTGTCCACAACTTTCTGTGATCCATCCGCTATCGAAATGGGTAAAGAAGCATCTCCTGCTCCTCATCTTCTAGACAGGAAGGGAGAACCCTTACATCCTTGGATAAAGAGTCAAAACCCGTCTGATTTTCTCTTTTCAAGGGTTTTTGCCATTGGAAGGAGGATGCTAAGGCTGTCATCGTCTTTGTACCCAGACTGGTGTAGCAGCAATAAGAAAGCTTTGTTGGTTCACAAGAAAGGGAGAAGAAAATTAAACTGTATTAATTTCAAGCTCTATTAGGATTTTAAGAAAGTAAAATCAATAGAAAAGGATGGACTCGGTAGGGAACGTGACCTTATTTTTCCAGTGTCTGAAGGGGAAGTGCACACAATAGAGAGATAAAAATACGTCTATAAAACCAGATCCGTTTCTTTGATGTTGAAGAAAAGAAGTTAAAATGCTTATGTGAACTTGCATCACTTGACTGGCATTTAGGAGAAGTGTCTTAAAGATAAGAAGAGCAAAACCAAAAAATCTCAACTCCAAATCCATCAAAAAATCCCCAAACCCCACCCCATCTATTAGTCCTTTCTATTTCTTTCTCTCCTGCACTAAATTGTAAAAATGGTGTGATCCATGCAATATTTCATCAAATATGACTCGCTGTTGTCAGAGCAAAATGTTTGATATAAAACAAGAATGATATTTCTTTTCTTCTTGGTCAGATAAGCTGGTTTGGATTAATAAAAATGCCACATTCACAATGATATCGATAATTTGCATGTGAAAAGCCTTCCACCTGGTAATGAAAACAATTTTTCAGTTTTGCCACCACTAGTCAGGAGAGATAAGGTCTGCCATCCTCCCCCTTGCAATTAACCACAGGCACACAAAAAAACGGAAAAGGGAGGAAAAAAGGGAAAAGGCAGAATATGTGTGACAATTGCAAATTGCCTGTTACCTGAACCTGATGCCAAGGAATTGATATTCTCACCTGCAGCTGCACAGCTGGCTCACTCCTACAGCCTGGCCCTGTGTGCCTGCCAAGCCAGGCACCTCCAGGCTGGCGAGGCAGAGCTGGGTGCGCGTTTATATTAAATTTACAAGCCATGATAATGGCATTTAGGGGAGAAAACCCCACCCTAAGCCAAGTTTGCAGCCCCCTTTGTGGATAGCAAGCCACTGGGTGGCAGTGCTGTGTGTGCACGGGTGTTTAAATGCACACACAGAATGGGGGGCACTCTTTTTGGGGGGCGTTGTGAACCTGGGTATGCTTTGCTCACTCTGTGAAGCCACTGTGATGCCCAGGGCAGAAGGCAGGAGAAGAAAGGTGTTCCAGCTTTGAAGAGTGTGGAAAATTGCTGCATTTCCATGGACCTGTGTGAAGCTCCTCAGCCAAGGATGTGTGAGTGCCCAAATGTCAGTGCCAGCACTGGTGTTCCACACTTCCCAAGCTGTCCCAGCCTTTTCCTCTAGCCTGCACTTGCAGTGTTTGTCTTGCACGGTCACCAGAGGAACAAAGAAGCCTTTTGCTGGTAGTCATGGCACAGAAATGACACAAGACTCCTCCCTGTTCCCTGCTTCTACCCTCACCCACATGCTTCACCCTCTTTTTCCCACCTCACAGAGAAATAATTAACCCAGCAAGGCCGTGTTTTCAGTGGCTCAGAAGATGCCCACGTTCTCAGCGTGTATGAAGGATGCACATTTCTTGCACACAACCAGCAATTATTTGAATTTAACAACACATCCCCCTGAGATAAGTCCAAACTGATATGTAATTCTCACTTATAATTGTAGATTTGAAGTGGCTGATAAAAAGATAGAGGGTTCAGATGCCAAACTGAGACCTCAGCGAGTTTCGAATTTTGTCTTTTATCTCTGATTAGAGCTGCGAAGACGTGGCATTTCTTTCAGGTTTGTTTCTGCAGTACCTCCAGCCTGGTATTCCTGCATTTCATGGCCCTTGAAGCACAGGTCATATTTGACTCTAGTTCTGACCTGTTTCAGACTGACAGGTTTGATTAGTCTTGTCCTATACTTGACAGAAAACCAATTACTCTCTACAGCAGTGTTGAGGGGGTAAATCTACCTAGTTTGGATAAACAATCTCACATGTAGGATGAAGGAACAAGCTGGGCACTGCGAGGTGTGAGAGGGGGTTTCTTGCAAGGATAATTTGACATTTCAGGTTGCTCCCACCTGTGAGAAGTCAGAGTGAAAAAATGGGCTGGAGGTGACAACACAGGAATAGATAAAGAAGGGGAAATCTTTATAACCCTCCTTTGGGCCATCCAAGACAGCATTGTTAACCACTCAAAAATCTCTCACCTTAGTGATGAGCACACCTGAAAAAACCTGCAGAAAGGTTCTCCTGCTTTTTCCTCACCCTCTTAGGGTGCTTTGGAAAATTTTGATTGAAATATTTGCAAAAATGTGCAGGTTACAACAGCAATTAAAACAACCAAAAAAAGGAAAGGAACAAAAAAATTCACATGCACACATGGTCCTTTGCAAATGAGAACTTTTCTGCCAGGAAAACACGAGATCTGACAATATGTTCCATTTAGCAAAGATGACAAAACCTAAAAGGGTAAGATTAAGAATGTAACTTTTTTTTCTCTCCACCTCTTGCTAAGAGCTAAAAAACTGCTGTGCAAAAGGCCTTTAATGTGAAGCCTCATTTCAGCTCTAGAAAGGCTCTTGATTTTTGTAACTGCAGTGACTGTCGTTCTGCCCCCCATCAGTAATAAATGCTTTTTTTTCCTTCTCTTTTCTACTAATATTTCTCATCCTTCATGTCCTTTGTGGTGGGCAGAGCTGCTGAGGGAATTGCTCTTAGGCTTTGAAATAAAGGGAATTGTGAAAGAGTAAAGTAGGGCAAAAGGATTTCCCCTGAAGAGCTCTGGCCAGGAGGTGCAGGGAGACCATGGCCCCCAGGTTAGGTCCTCCTGTGGAGCAAGAATGGAACTTCTTGGTTAGAACTCACCTCTTGGTGGCCAGCACCAAGAAAGAATCACCTACACGGATCCAAAAAAACTCTTAAGGAATTGCAAACACCCCAATCACATCAGGAGCAGGCAGGACAGGATATTTTCAAGATCATGCTTCCCTTCTGGGTTCCAAAATTGAATTTTTGAATACCTGCTCCTGGCCATGCAGCACCGCACGCTCAAAAACCTACCTCTGTGGGAATCTGATTTGTCAGCTCAGCGAGCACGTTCCCTGGGAGGGAAAACTTTAGTGCAGCTTGTGCCAAAATGTGATTTTTGCTCTGATCTGGGATCATTAGTGTCCTGTGTGGTGAGGAATATGAATGATCTGCTGCCAGATCACCCCTAGCACAGAACACTCGTGGGAGGGGGGGGCTGCATGGAACACTCCCTCAGGATGAAGTGCTCTGTACAAATGCAGAAGGAGGAAGGAGAGAGAAAAAGAGCCAGTGTGGGGGAGAGAGACCACAGGCATGTAACAGCCTCCCTGACCTAGTGATTTATTTATGGCAGTCCTAGAGGGGAAGAAGCCATGCAAAGATCATGAGCCTGCATGCTGCAGTAAGTGGTGTTTATGTGCTGGCATACATTTAGCAAGCAAGAGTACAAAGCAAAAAATCTAGAGAGAATGGGGAAATGCTTCCACTCCTTGCAAGGTTTTTGAATTATTTGAGTCAAGCAAGGGGTGAGGTTTATTTGGAGGAACACGGAAGATTTCGCTTGTTTCTTCCTATAAATAAATTACAAGGAGATTCTTGGGTTTGCTTCCTTGAAAGCCAGGGTGTTTCCTCTCCCAGCACACACTTCAGCGTGCCTCACTCTTGGGCTGGCCAGCAATTTCAAGGGCCTCTGCAGGGAATTTTGGATGCTGATAGCCCTCTCAGGTCCGTAAGAGAAAAGACTTGTTTGGGATGAAGTGCCTGAGAGGTATTTCACAGTGGGCTGCTGTCTCCAGGGTGGGTTAACAACAAAAGGAGCATTGCAGGGAACAGGCCTCCAATACAGCAGGAAAAAAAGCAGAATCTGTGTCAGCTGAAACCAGTTGCAATGTTCATTGACCTGACAAATACCTGCTCTGGAATGTTTATAAAGTACAGTACCGCACGAGGGGACTGCACAAAGATCTGCTCTGCACTCACTGATGCTGCCTGGTGCTGAGGCCCTGCAGCCCTGGGGAAGAGCCCCAGTGGTCACTGTGGCCACCACAAATAGATGTTATCAAAGTGGTTTTTCTTCACTTCCCACTGTGAATTCTGATTCCACCAGAGTGATGCAGTCACCAGTGGGACCTGGGGCAGCACAGCAGGGGCTGCACTGTGTGTGGGGAGAGCAGGAGGGACACGAGGGGCTTGGTAGCATTGACCAGACCTTCACATCACAAAATATTAAAGCCTTAAATGAGAACACAGTGTCACTTTGGAGTTCTTGACTCTGTTGTGTAAATTAAACCTCATCAGAAATAGGATCTTAGACAGAAGCCTGCGACACCCTCTTTGGTTTCTGAATTTGTCTCCTCCTTCAGCCTTGGGGATTTCAGAACCCTGGTGGCTTGAGCTCCTGGAGATCTGTGGGAACACACAGAGCACCAAGTGTCCCAGCTGCCTCTCCAGCTGTGTAAAGCTGGGTGTCTTGAGGAAAGCTCAGAAGCATCATTTGGCTTATCCTGTGCAGGGCCAGGGCTTTGATGATCCCTGTGTGTTCCTCCCAACTCAGCAAATTCTATGATTCCATCAGCATTGACTTGATTTGAGGAGCTGAATCTGATTACTCCAGGAGTGGACTTAATGCTTGGACTTGCATCTCAGTCAAGCTTGTCTGTCATTCATAGATTCTAGTAGAAAAAAATAATCTCCATTTATATATGGGAATATAACAATCAATCAAACTTTATAGCTCCTGTTTCCATTCTAGCAGCTTATAACCACATAATAAAAGCATATAATGAAAACATCATAAAAGCACACAGTAAAAACACATTCACCATGCAAGTATTGCCATCTTAGCACATCCTGGATAGAAATGCTGGAGAATTCTTGAGGCTTCTGGTATGTACTAATAGCCTCCATAACACTACATCACACTCACCCTTCTCACTTAAGAAGTGCTCTCTATTTAAACAGCAGTGGTTAGAGAAGATGCATGTAAATGTTTGGGTTCAGCAAATTAAGGACATGAAAGATCTCTGGAAGAATTTTGCTTTCCTGGCTTTACAAAGTTAGGTAGAAGATTCTATGAGAAAAGCCTCTTCAGCTGCTTTTGTTGTGTTATAGCCCTTATTGGAAAAGCTTCATGAGGTGGGTGTTGCATTAACACTCTTCTTCCCTGCAGTTTAAATTAAAGTTCATCTTCACAGGCAGTCCTCTGCTTCACTTGAAGGCTGCAAACAGCTTGTTCTGCCTCCCTGCTCTTTCTTCATTTCCCAGACACTTTTCCATAAATCCTTGCTCTAGTGGAGCATGGTTTGCTCACTGTGGAGGAACCAACAGCCTCATCCTGCAACAGGGAGATGATTCTGCACCCTCATAAAAGGTGCTGGTCCCTGCTAACTCTGCTTTGAGCCCAGACTGTTGTGATTCATCTCAGCTGGCTCTCGGTGTGTGGCATGGAGATACCAGTGGCAGAGCAGCAGCACTCTTGGAATTCTTCTCTCGCTTCATGTAGCTGCAATTCCTTTATGTGGAGAAAGTTGCTGAGGTCAAGGCCTCATGTGGCTGCCCACTTGTCCCTTCACATATTTTCCAAGTTTCTCATCAAGTTGTTTCATTGAGTGAATAAACCAGAAATTAGTCATCAAGCCTGTCACGGTGACTTTCTCCTCCACATCAATAGTGCCAGAATAGTCACCTCTTACTTTAATAAGAGCCTCTTGAAATCTTCTCACTTTCAAAGATTTTCATTTCGGTTTGAAGCGAGCATTACAGTGACACTGTGGGCCTAATGGCTCAGCTACAGGTTGAGTTTTGTATTTTTTTTTTTAAAGCCACAGATGTTACTGTAATATCTAAAATGACTGAACCTGTTTATCTTAGAGATTAAAGGCAATATAGCTCCCTGTTTTCCCCAGCTGCTTCTTTTGTGGCTTTGGGAAGCACTTTTTACTCACATGGCTCTGCTTTTTTCCTCCATTACTTCCCTCTCCTTTGTTTGCTTGACACTTTCATGCAGAGAAAGGGCAGAAACCTAAACTGGGCAAATGTGATTTGATCACAGAGCTGGTGGGGGGCAGGTGCAGTCAATCACACTGCCATGAACTCCCTTGTGTGTGATCAGCTGCAGCTTGTTTGGGTAGAGCCCCCTGAAATGATGCCGTGCAAAGATGCCAATCCAAAGCCTGTGATCCAGGGATACCTGTGCATGGACTCTGGTGTGGTGTGTCAGTATCTGCCCCCCTCTAGTCTGCAGATGTGTTAAAGCTGGAGGTTGGTTTACCAAAAACTGCAGATTGATTCAGCCTCAGAGCAGAAACTCCTGACCCGAGTCCTTCGGTTCCTCTCATGAAAGGCAAAACCACCATCAGAGGCTTTTTTTTTTTCCAAGTTCTCAGCCTCTTCAGAGACACACTAAATTAACCTGAACTCCCTTGGCTTCCCTTAATCTTGCAGACTCAAAGTAACTGCATTACAGATGAAGGCAGCAGAGCCACCCCCCTTACCCCAGCTCAGAAGTTGGTCCCTGGGATTTTAACTGTTCCTTTATCTACTGAAAAGGAATGTTGAAAAGTTTAATTGGCATGTAATGAGATAACTATAACAAGTTAATTAGTTCTCAATTAAATTGCGTTTACCATACGTTCTGAATATGTTGTTAGCAATTAACGACACCTAATGAACTTGCAGTAGCGACTGAGTTTACCATGATAAGGGAAATAATAATAATAATAGTAATGCTCACACGTGGTTTCATAGAGCATTAGGAGCAGCAAATGATTTAATAAGTATGTGGTTAAATCATCATATCTTGTGCCGACACTGGAAGGGAAACATGCAGGAAATTTATTCTGGCACACCTAGCAGGGTCTGGGAGGAAACAATTGGCTTTTAGGATAGGTCATCTTGGGGAAAAAAAAAACAAACCTCCCTGAGAGCTGTAGAAGAACTGCAGAGGGAAAGGGAAAGCAGAGCTGCAGGATAAGGTAATTCAGTTTACACATAAGGAAGCATGAAAGTTCCAGGTTGGACAGGGCTTTGAGCAACCTGGTTTAGTGA
This sequence comes from Thryothorus ludovicianus, assembly GCA_013397245.1. Taxonomy (NCBI): domain Eukaryota; kingdom Metazoa; phylum Chordata; class Aves; order Passeriformes; family Certhiidae; genus Thryothorus; species Thryothorus ludovicianus. The sequence goes on from VZTB01004645.1 coordinate 522,361, forward strand.
AAGGTGTCCCTGACCATGTTGAGGGGTTGGAATGAGATAATCCTTAAAGTCCTTTCCAACCCAAACCATTCTGTCATTCTGTGATGATTTTATGACAAAGATTGTAGCAAACAACTGGGATAAGGTAGAAACCCCTGCGGATGGGAGAAAAGAGTTAAATTCTTTTCCAAGATCACTTAAGCAGGTGAGTATATGGAGAGCAATTTTTCTCTGTGCTGCCAGTTAACCTCCCCTTAATGCTTTGTGCCATTAGAGTGTCACACTGAACAGGCATTAGAAGGAAAAAACCCTACAAAGTAATTTACATTTTAATGAATTTTTAATTGAACCAAAATCTGTTGTTTCTGTTTAAAGATGCAGTGTTGACTTTGTGGTCTGTGCTGCTGAGAGCCAAGTGGGATCTTAATGTGATAAAAACAATGATAACGCTAAGCTTAATTAGGTTTGAAAGCATCCCTGGTAAAGTGGTGGGAAATAAAAATGTTACCTTCCCACATGGAAGTAGCCAGGCTAGGGAGAGCCTGGACCACTTGGCCAGTCTGCCTGCCATGAAGCAAGAACCAAGAACCAGAGCTGCTACTTCTTGCTTGTGTAAAGCTCAGCCTATGACCTGAGAGGGTTCAGAGAGACAAACCTGACACAACAAAGTAAGTTCCATCTTTTCCTGCCATTAGATTCAGCTTTAATGACTGGCAGGACCTCCTGGGGTTTCTCTAAATCACTTTCCCCTTCATAAGAGGGTATATGAAAATACAATCACACTTTCCACGACTGGGACTTGGAGGCATGGGCTCTTATGTCCTTCTCTGTCCTGGAGCATGTCTCCAGCAAAATAAACATCTCCTCCTCTGTGCATCCAACCTGCCCAGAGCTTGGAGATATGAGAACTCACTGCACTTGGATTTAACCAAAAATGCTCCCTAGCACTGGGGTGCACACTCTCTGGGGTACCTGTAATCCTGATCCAGACATTGAAAGGCATTTTGCTCTGTTTTTAGTGTCTTGTATGTAGTGATTTGCCAAGTTGACCGTGGCACACACATACCCAAGGAGCTCAGTGAAATGGCAGCAAAGCAGCTTTTTAACACTAGTTGCACATCCTCAACTTTCATCTTTCCTCTGGCTGCCTCTGCTCCTGGGAGGATTGCTCTGTTCATAACATGCTCACGGTTTCTCATAATTAAACCTTGTTTTTTATTAGTTATCATTTATTAGGTTATTGTTGATTTGGTTGTAGCATGAGCATAAACTGAATACACCCCTTACCTCCACAGAGAGCCCGAGCATCTGACACTCTAACGAGCCCAAATAAAATCACAGCAATTGAAAACAAGCTATGGCAGCAGGTTTCAAAGCCTGTTAAAATCACTTTGTGAGCTTTGTCTTCAATATCCTGCTGCTACTTACCAGGTCCTGCATTTTGCAGCAATTTGCTTCACTCTTGCTCTGTTATGACACTGAATTTATACTACACAGGAGTCCCTAGCCTCAATGCTCAACTTCGAACTTTACATTATATACCATGTTATGTTTGGCTTTTAAAAGTAAGGTTTCTTTTGACCAATTTATTTCATACCTCCTCCTGCTACCACGGGAAGTAATTTGGTTCCCTGTTAGCATGGGCTGGAAGTATATTCCTTTCTAAAGTGAGCAAGTTTGTCATTAAAAATATCTTTGCATGAATAGTGGGTGCAGAACTGTTAAGACAGAGACCTTGCACCTCATCACATGCCTGAAAAACTCCTCGTTTCCAGTTGGAAACAAGGAACTTTTCACTGCTACAACAATTTTTCAGCTACTGCTTTTGCCTTCAGAGTCATTAAACTCCAAACTCACTCTCCCCACCTTGCTGCTGTATCTGAGCTGCTTCTCTCTGGAGCTGCACCATCTGAACAGAGAGCCACAGCACTCCTCACATTGCCTTGGCTTGGGAAATTATTCCTGCCTGCCTTTCCATGCCTTGAAACAGCAGGAGCTGTCACTGCAGGCTGCCTTTTCTGGGTGTGATCAGCAGAGTGGTCCAAGAATAGCCCTTGGTCTTGACAGGGCATAATCCCAGAATAGCTGAGATGTTAGGAAGTTAGTAGAAGGAGAAAGAAGTCACTGAAAATTTTGACTTTCAAGCAGGGACACCAGGGCTCCCAAAGCCACGTGAACTGAGAGAGGGGAGGAATTGAGCAGAGGACTCAGCAATTCTTGTGCTCACACTTCACAGTGGGGGTTCACCTGCTTGAAGGAGGTTATCTGGACCTCTCTGGGCAGGAGGCTGCTGATGCATGTTTCCTTCCCAAGAGAAGTTCTGGAAGGGGTCAGAGTGTTTCCAGTGTATTGTGATCTCTCTAAATCCTATTTTCATCTTGGCCACTGAGCAAAAGCAGCTTCAGAGCTGCAAGACTGGGTGCAAACCCAGTGAGAAAGGATGAGAAGCATTCAGGGGACAGAGAGGAATGGAAGAGAGGCCTTTTTACTTGTCTTTCTGCTGTACTTGTACAGGAACTCTCACTCTCTAGCCCATAGGATCTAACTATCCTGAAATCCAGGAAACAGCTGCTAAATGACAGAGATGTCTTTGCATTTATACGATGATCATTACTGGAGGGTGTGAACTCAGCTCCTGCAGATAAGCTCTAAGTGTGGGAGGATGCCACATCATTTTACTTCTTCCTTCAGAAAGGGTCTTTCAACAAATTTTGTTCCTCTTCTCTTCTCTTCTCTTCTCTTCTCTTCTCTTCTCTTCTCTTCTCTTCTCTTCTCTTCTCTTCTCTTCTCTTCTCTTCTCTTCTCTCTCCTTTGCTGTTGCTGTACTACATTAAATGTCAAGTCAGTTTAAAGATTTTCCATTTTTCCCTGACAGTTGCAGGCACTTGAGGCCATCTGGAGATCCTGTGGCCCCAGATGATGAACCAGGCTGAGGGACCAGTGTCTCCATCTCAGATGAGCCTCAGTGTGTACCTGGCAGGTCCTGGTGAATGCCACAGCATGGTCTCTGCTTTTGTGATGAGATGAAAAATAAATGAAAAAAAAAAAAGCTGGCTAATTGCCTTTTTGCATATTTAGGTGACTATGGCCCAGATCTACAGAAAAGGCTTTTCTGAAGTGAAGCATCTCTCTGAGATTGTTTTTTTACCATAGCTTTATGTAAAATCTCCCTGCTTCTTCCCCACAGTTGAATCAGATCATTGATCTTACACTGCAAGCTTTGCCTCTCCCTTTTCACCTGTTCCTGCCTCTGTTCCACACAGCCTGGTAATGATTCAGAGATACAAAAGCTCACTGCCTTCCTCATAATGAGTCCACTTTTGTCACAAAGCCTAATTTTGGGTACCTGGATGGAAAATATTGTCCAGGTCCCATTTATGAAAATGCCTTTAATTCTGAAAGAAGGATGATTTTGCAGTTCTGTTTGGGAAAAAATGAGGACAACAAAGGGAATTTAGTGCAGAAGGGCCTAAAAAAGATCCATTCTACATGCTGCAGGCCACAAAACACTCTCCATCTTCTTTATCTTAATGTCTAGAGGAAAGAATAAGCTCACAATGCACTGTGCTGCAGGAGGTCTCCCACCCTCCTAAGTCAGTGTGTCTGGGAGGGAAAGGTACCTAAAAGATGAGTTTATGTGAATGTTTCTGTGGTGGTTTAGGGTGTTGCTCCCTCCTCAGAAGGGCCTGGACCTCAGTAGCACCCAGGCAGGCTCTGGCATCCTTCAAAGGCACCACTGCCATGTGTGTGAGAGATCTGGTGCAGAAGAGGCTGAGATGCTGATTTTGGCAGAGAGGGAGCAAAACAGCCAGGGGCTGTAATGCCTTAAGCTGCTGCAGCAGAATTCACCTGGCAGAGCTCTGTAACCAGGAGGTCCAAGTGAGTAGGTGGCTGTACACACATGTCCAGGCAAGACTTAGGTCAATTGTGATAATTTTCTTTCCCAGCTCTGTAATGTGGTCAGGCATAGAAAAGCTGTCTTTCTAAGTGGATTGATATAATTGACAGAAGCAGACATCAAAAATTCCTAGGAGACTACGAGTATGATCTTCTTTGAATGCAAATAGTTCCTAACACAGCAGCCCTGACTCTGGTTAGGTCTAATGCAAATTAATAAGCAAAATAAATTATATAATGGATGGAAGAACTTGAAAAAAACACTTCACTCAAGAAAGTAGAAGTGATTTTTCAATAGGACACTGTCCAGGTTTTCACCAGGTTTCAGCTGCTCTTTGAATAATGAAAGAGATGAGCAAGTGAAATACATATACTTAAACCACAATCCTAATTGAAATACATTATGGTCAAACAGGGCATGTTCTACAGAGGCGGAGATCAGTGTGATAAAACCAGGAACAAGATGGAATAGTGCTTCAGAAGTGTTTAAAAGCTCTTCCCATTCCGAAGGAGTGGCTCACATTTGCAAAACATTTATTCAAGTCTCAGCTGAAAATAAATCCTTGAGCGTAGCTATGCTACTGAGAGGTTGCACGGTGGCAGTGGCCTCTTTAATCATTGTCCCATTCAAGCCCTAATCAGAGCAGCATATGCAGGAATGAGTGGTAGGAGCTGAGAATTCACCTCCTCAGCAGGGTGAGATTGTCTGTGTGTCTTCTTTCTAATTAGAAGCTCTATTGAAATGTTAATCAGCAACACCATGATTAAGGAGGATTAAAGAGAACACTTGGCCATCAATTCGCTGATGTGGCTAAAGAGGCTTTTTTTTTTCTTTCTTTCTTGTAACAAATAAGGATGCTCTGCTCCTGGTGGAAGTCAGCGTTGTTTCACTTCACCTCAGCATCCAGGATGCCACTCCTTCTCCAGGATGCTGCCAAGTGTCTGAGCCACACGGATCCTTGGTAAACACTCCTGATGTTTGAGGAGTGATGAGGGACTCGCCCACCACAGCTGAGAGGAATTTGGGAAGTACTCAAAACAAAGATGGCCTGAGAGAAGGTCACAGGAATAATCTCTCTGCTCCCCTGACATTAGCTTTGAGCTTTCTCCTTGGTTATTCCAGTGCTTCAATACTCTTCTTACCCATCTTCTCTGCCAATATGGGCTCCTAAATGGCTCTGTTTGGATTTTTCTTCAGAGAAAGGAAGAAAAATAATCACTATCAGGGTGAGATGAAATCAAATGAATCAGAGACAAATGGGAGAAGGTCAATGAAGGAATAGTCTTATGCCTGATGGAAATGGACATAACCCTGCAACAGGAAGGGAAAAAACCACTGGAGATTATACCAGGATCATTTCAGACAGAATAAGATGAACCACAGAAACAACGGGCACTTCTCCACTCTCAATTTCTCTGCTCTATTCAAAGGAAAAATGTGCTACATGATTAGAGACCATGTCCTCCTCCAACATCCTCTCCTGAGCTGCCTGCCTCACATGCCATGCCTTGCCCAGTCACTCCCAGTGCCTTCCCATGCCCGTAATTAGGAGAAACAAAAAGCTCTCTTGTGTTTGTTTCTTCTGAGGAATAAGCTCAGCTAGCATAAAATGAAACCATTTGTCTAATGGTCTTGTATTTGGAAAAAACCCCTTCAAAGAGAGTGTACTGGAACTGGCTATTCCTCCAAATACACTGAATGATTTAATTAAAGGTGACAAGTTAAACAGAAATTTTAGTGCATAGTGACCTCATTGGGAGTCTGTGTTTTGCCTTTACAAAAAGTTAGCATCAGGTGAGGCTGCCTTCCCAAATCAAATGTCATAACCAAGGTCCCAACACAAAAACCTTTCTCTGAACTCTGAGGCTTGGGAAACTCCTTTCCTTTTTTTTTCATTCAGGGAAAAAAAAAAAGAATGAAAAATTGAAAGCAATCAGCTCTTTTCTGGTGGAGAATTTGGATGCTGCCTCCTGCATCCATGCATAATCCTCAGCAGAGCATTCATTAAGCCCTGATGATTCATGACTGGCTTCTCCAGCTGAGACACAGGATGGGATCAGCCCTGAATTGCCCTCACTGTCTGGAGGCATTTAATTCCAGGGGTGACAACACAGATTGCTGTGAGTATTTTGAGGCTGGCTCTGCTCTGTGGCAAATTTAGGTGTTGACTTCAGCTGTGTTTCTGACAATACCAAAGCAGGCAAGCAGAAATTCAATCCTGCACTATATATTATATATGATATATGATTGTTTGGGGCAAAAAAAACTACCAGGGTCTTTAATTCTTCTTGGTATTGTGCAGGAAGGAAAAGTGGTGGCAACAATTGGCTGAGTGCTTGCAGAGTCCTTCCAGGCTGGATTCATTTTTAATGTAAGCTAGAGGTTAGCTCAGAGTCATCAGGGATTTCTGAAAATTAGGGGTTTTCAAAGCATCCAATTCCCATGTTGAGAGGCTGTTTGCAGTCAATACCCAGCCCAAATCTTCAAACATCAGCACACCTTTAGTCACACTAATAGGCATTCACAGCCTATAGCCCAGCAGTGAAAGGGGGACTCCTTGAACTGGAATGCTGTCCCATCTAAAATAGGCTGTAATCTTGGGAGGTTTAATGTACCCAGCACATCCAACAGCAATAGTGGAGGTCCCGTGGAACAGACAGCTGTGTGAGCCACCCAAACTGCCAGTCCACTGACCCATGGCAACATCCACATCCCTCCACTGTCACAGCTCACTGGGACCTGCACTGGGTAGATTAAGCACTGCTAAATCAACCTGCCTACATGACAGCACAGCTACACCGAAAAATCTGGGGAGAGCTGGAATTGTAGCAATTGTGCCAGAGGGGAGGTGGGTAGAAAACAAGGATTTGCTGTTCTTGCAGCAGAAGAATAAGGGATCATTGCATGAAACTCTGAAATTGCAGTCAAGCAAATGAGCATTTTGCACACATAGTTAAACTGAAATATATTGCCATGGGATAATGTGAGGGCTGAAAATATTCATGGCCAGGGAAACCTGTCGAGAGTCATTAAAAAGAAGGACTTAAGGGTGGCCTGAAGAAGTGCACACAGTGCTACAGCCTGAAGGTGAAAGACACAGAAAGATGTTTCCTCTCTTCCAATACAAAAAGCTTCTGCTGCTGTTCACTTTTAGACAGAAACCAGAGGAAACATGATGTTTGCCTCAGATGAGTACAGCCATTTTTATATCCTTATTAAAAAAAAAAAAAAAGTTCTGTTCATGGATTTGTCCTTTCCAGGGAAGGTCAGGATCTCCAGATATCTTTTTTGACAAATTTTGGAAACTAATCAGATAATCAAATATGCCTTTGACTGATGCTGGACAAGGCACATCTTCTTGGCTAATAGCGATTAATCCCAAGAGTCCCTGCATAGCCTAATTGATTACCAGGACTCCTAAAGGTCATCTCCTGCCAGCAGAGCTCTCCCAGGATAGATGAGCCCCACGTTAGCACTGCCACCCATGTCCTGACACAGGCAGGGTAGCAGTGCCTGCTTCTCCTCACATGCAGGGTCCCTGCTCCTGTCCCTCAGCTTGAGCCAGCAGACTGAGAGGAGCCTGTCTCAGTCTCACAGCTGCCCAGGTCCCTTACATTTTACTGCTGTCACCGTGGCCGTGTCTGGGCAGAATAATTCAGCAGAGCTGTCTGAGCCAGCTCGAGTCAGGCAGCGTCTGCCCTGTTGGCACCTGAGCTGCAGATACGTGGAGCAACCCTGGCACTCCCCACCATTATTTCTACCCACAGGGCTGCTTTGGTGTCTCTTGCACCTTTGCTTGATTTTAATCTCATGGTGATGAGGCCTAACACCCCCTTTCTCATTGCTGAGACTCCAAAGAATGAGCAGGTTGGTCTGTGCCATCTCTGCACATCCCACTGCTCCCCTGCCAGCCTCAGTGAGCAGTGACACTGGCAGGACTGGCAGCACTCCAGGAGTGCAGACTTACAGCTTCAGGGGCAAAGCTCAGCAGGAACCCTCAGCAGCCTGCAGGAGCCCTGCCAGCCTGGTGCCAGGTATCCCAGTGGGCACTTTCTGGCTGCATCACAAGCTTGGAGGCACTGTACCTGGAGCTTAGGTAAGCCACAGCCTGGGACAGCCTCAGGTCTTTCATTGTGGCAGGAGTGAAATACTCTCACTGACCAGCTGGCTCTTCTTACCGAGATTGAGATCACCTGGTGGCATTTAGCTTGGGACACCCAGTAGCTAACACAAGCACTTTCCTCAGGAAAGAAACTGGGAAAAGTTGAATTTCCTGTCTCCAAATATTTTACTTAAAACATGGCTTTGCATCAGAACCTTTCCAGTGTTGGGCACTTTCATCTGGCAATAAAATTTTCTTAAAGTGTTTAAAATAAAAGCATCACAGAGTTACAAAGCACCGAGCTTTTGATCTGAAATCATTACATTCCCACATGCTTGGTATTCATATTTTTCTTGCTTGCTTCTTTCAGCTAATAGTATCTCCAGAGGGGTTCTTCCAACATCACCTATTTCTTGGCTTGAAAAGAAATAAAAATCCTGATTGATGATGCTCAGGCAGACGTGATGAAAGCATTCCAATCAGAGGCACAACACTGGTGCCTGAGTAATGGGTTTCCCACGCCCACAGGAGGAACAGCACGTACCAAGTGATGAGGCTGCTCTTCTAGCAGGCAAAATTCTGCACCATCAGATCTACATAAACAGCCACTAGTTCACGTCACTGGGCTAAAGAAAGCAAACAGATAAACTCAGAATACCTCCCTGCACTTGTCTTTCCTCTTGTTAACATCCAGGCGTGAGCAGTAGCCTGTTGCAGTAGGTCATTTGTTTTAAGATTGTATTTGGCTTGACAGGGAGTCTAGACAGAAGAGTACTCAGTTAATCTGTCAAATTCCCATTGCTCTTCCATGCATCGAGCAAATCTTGGATGAGCTGGGGCTCGAAGGTGAAGCAGGAAGGTGAGGCAGAGGCTTTACTGCAGAGAAGCCCAGAGGAAAGGTCCTGGCAGATCATGCCAGGACTCCTCTGGAAGCAGGGGAGGTTTTCCTCTGGAGCAGAGCTGAGACCTTTCAGGGTGCCATGACCACAAAATCTTTTTCCAAATCATAAGTTAAAGGACTGGTGAAGTTAAAGCTGTTCAGACTGGTGTGAATGGATAGTTTGCTTTTTAGGGCAGCAAGACTTTGCTTTACAAACATTATAAAGGATTTATCTGTGTAAGGCATGGGGTCATAGCCCAGTGGGACCCAAGCTGGGTCCCTGTACTGCTTGTAAAAATCAGGAGTAGGAGAAAACAGCTGCAGTTTTATTGTAGTACCCTCCCTGATGCCATAATTCTTACTCCCAGTGATCTTTGCCACCCTCCTAGTGTGCCATTTTTTGGCACTTGTAAGCAACCTCTGCCATGAAGTGCTCACCACATGGCTGCATTCTTTTAGAAATATCCATTGCCACAGTCCCAGACAGCTCTGAGGAGCCAACACAAACCCTTTAGGGGGTCACCAGTGAATCTGGATCCCTATCCTGAATGCATGGTTAAGAAACAGATTAAGAGATTAGCCCACCAGGTAGAGTGGTTGCACTTTCATGCCAGGCTCCTAACACTGAATCTGTCGTTCTTACAGCAGCAATAATCAGCCACAGAGCCTTGGAAAGACAGGCAGGCCAGGTTCATTTTAGATAAGGGAACTGTGAAAAATGACAGCATGACAGACAAAACTGCACGAGGGAGAACTCTTCCCACAGTTAAGGCTTTACTGACAAAGTGCTGTAACTTCCCAGCAAGAGCTGCTCAGTTGGCTCCAGAGCTTCATCTGCTGGTGTTCCTCAGTTCACACATTTGAGGTGGGATTCTTCTCCAAACAAAAGGATACAGGGAGTGGAAGTTATGAGAGACATGGCTCTTTTAGGGTAGAGAGCTCTGGAGGTCCTGGAAGTAAGAATGAGCATGCCCATGGCACTGTGAAATCTGGTTAGGGTTTGTATTTTGTTTTGTTGGAAGATGCCAAGTGCACCTTCAGCAAGGTCAGGAACAGGCTCTTCATCTACAAGCACCCATCCTCTGTCTTCCCACCCTGTTTCTCCCCATCATGCATAAAAATGCACAAAATTTTCTAAAAATTTTCAAAACCTTCTTCTGAGGGACAATATTAAGTTCAACCCCCTGGAGGCTGGACAGGGCAGGGTGCAGCAACTTTCTCCAGCTGCTCCAACTAAAGGGCAGCCTGAAAAATCTGCTGAGCATTGGGTCAAGGCACGATGCTGGCTGAGAAACCCACACCTCTGTCCTGCATGATCCTGATCATCCCTTCTCTGTGTGGGATCCAGAGCTGCTGCACCCCTGAGGGAATGTGAGCAAAGGAGACCGTGGAGGCAGCTCCAGACAAAGATTTTTGGCTGCATCTCTGAACACTCCTCTGCCGATGAAATATTTATGATGACATGTTGCCTAGCAATGACCAGATTGCCCTGAACAGGCAAGAGATAAAATATACTATGGGATGTGGGAACTATGGGAGAGATTGTGAAGGGTGTGGGGGGAAAAGAATCAAAATAAAACCAACTCCAAATGGGCATGGATTTTGCTGGGCTCTGAACCTTTTACTAGTAAGAGATGAAAAATAGGTTTTGTTCAGTAAAGAATTGGATTGGTCAGACTGATTTCACCAGCTAGGTAGAAGCTTACAGGGATAAAAGCAGGCAGTCAGGAAGCACTTAGCTGTTATGTAGCAAAATGGTTTATTTTTGTCACTGCTTGGCGATGTGTGTCCAGACAGCACTGTCCTGTGGTGCTTTCTTTCCTCTCCTTGTCAACGTGCCAAAGCTAATTAAAGGGAGCTGGGTCTATCTGTGAAGTGGGATTTACTGAAACAAACTAATCAGGAAGGCAAAAATAGCATGTATTTTTGTTGTTTGGAGGGAATTGGTTGGCTCGGAAAGAGGATGGATGGGAGAGCCGAGAGCTACCGCATGTTGTCTGTTTTGCCATCTGATTCTCCTCATTCATCCTGGTGTATATGCAGAGCACTCTCAGGCTGGTTTTTCATTTTTTTCACCTCCTAGATATAACCCCATTTCCAGCAAGGTGGAGAGTCAACAGGTGAACCAAGAGTGTTTCTGAAAAACAACCACTTTTAAAAAGCTGGTGGTGTGTTTGTTATTTGGTGGTTCTCGATGTAAAGAGGGGCAAAAGGGAAAGACGTGAGTTCTTTTCCTGTGAAAAGAGATCATCTTGCAACAGCATTTGTTTGCTGGAGCCCTTGCAGAGGCCAGCTGTTAATAGATGGGCTGCATGAGCCTTCTCATTCAATTTATCACCAGTCTTGCACAGAAAGATTCTGCTGCTTTCACGAGGGCAGTCAATCCAACCATCTCACGTATCCAGAGCAGCCCTGATTGCTTTGCCATCCATCGCCTGGCAGTCTTTATTCTTCCTAGATCCCTGTGGGGAAGGGATGGTTCCTTGCTCCATTTTGCAGATTTGCAGAGGAGTAGTGCTTAAAGCCAGACAGGAGCTTTGCATCACCCAGCCCAACACAGATTGGGACATTTCATTGCTCACCTCAATTCTTTGTGCATGACTGATATCATCCTTTCTCACAGCATCCCATCCCATCACCAAGCCATGGAGACTCTCTGGAGAGCTTGATGCTTTTGGTTAAACCACCTGGAAAACTCCTTAATTTGAAATCAATGCATATCTAATTGAAAAAAGTATAAAAATAAAGGGTAAAGATGGAAGTTTCAGGTAGGTGGTTGGCAGTATGCCTGGGAGAAGTGTGGGCTCACTGGCAGAATTAAACTCTCAGCAGGGAAGTTGTGGTGTGCTGAGGAATGGTCTCCAGAGGGGTCAAAAAAGACAATATGACCCTCACTGTAATAATCACTCTTGAAACACACCCCAAACAAGTCTCCAAATCTATAGGAGGGACTTCCCTGGCCAAACCAGGCAAAGTGCTGTTGGTGGGACCAGTGTCTCCCTCGCCAGGTTTTGGCGTGCTCGTGGGCTCTGGTTCCAGCAGGCTCCTTCAAGCATTTTGTCAACAGCTTGAATTTCTGCACTGTTCTGGCTTTGTGGAAGCCTTTTCAGCTTTGTCATTTTGACATTTCTCCTTCTCTGGGGGTTTGCCAGGCAGAGGTGACACAACATGCTCTAGCTGAGCTCCCAGCACTGTCTCTGCACAAAGCAACCCCCAGGCACCCGCCTGGGCTGCAGCAGTGTTTGCCAAACTTGCAGTTTTCTCCCTCAGCTTTTATCCAAAGCAGATGTTTAGCGAGGCCTTTGGGGATGTTTACTCCACTGCTTGCACTTTGGGAAAAAATTCCCTTCCCCCAAGGTGGGTGATCATTGTGGAGATGTACAAAAGCATTGGGGTGTTTGTGCCATCCCCTTGCAGCAGTTTTGGGGACAAGGTTACCTCACTCCCTCCCAGCTCTCACTAAGAGTCAGTGTGGAGGAACTAATTGCTGCCACCTTTAATGGATAAACCAAGGGCTGCTTAACCTTTGATGACTGAGCAGATCTGGGAAATAAATTGAACAATCTTAAACACAACAAATTACGTGGTCAAAAAGAAGCAGAATGTGATGGCAGGTCCACTGAGCTGCTGAAATGGAGGGGTGAGGGTCCAGAACGTGTCACTCTCTCCTCCATCCAGATAAAAAGCTGGATGAACGGGAGTTCAGGGGTGGGGCCATCACAGGTGGCACATCTGTGCCAGGAGCCAGGCTCATCAGTTACCACTGACAGGCTGCCAGCAGCCAGATATTCCCCTTGACACAGAATCAGATAATGCTGAGTCAAAACCATGGAGACTCAAAGGCCTCCTCCTCCTGCCCGGAGCTGTCGCTGTTGTGAGCAGCTGGAATTGTGAGATGCAGTGAGAAAGCACCAGCTCCTCTGGTTCAGTGGCTGGCTTGGCCTGTGATTTTCTGGATGCCCTTGGAAAAGCCAATTAAGTTTTGCTGCCTCGGATTTCTCAGTTGCACAATCCAGAGCTGTACTCCAGCATAATTAACTGATGATCTGACCGCAGTTTCAGGCATGTGGTTTGTAAGAGGGAGGCATGATGGTGAAGAAATTAGGAATTGAAAGTATTAATAGATTTTTTAGGGCCTGAAGCAATGACTCCGCTAATTTATTTATACAGCATTTGTTAACCAGACAGCAGAACCTCTTCCAGCAGTATCTACACTGCAGGCATGCCTGTGAGTCCTACCTGTGCATCTAAAGAGATGCTAAGTCTTGACTTAGACATCTCAAGTGACAGAGACTTCATCACATCTGCAGATCTGCTGTTGCAGGGCTTATTTAGCTGCCTCTCCAGCACACAGCACATTGCCAGTCTGAGCATACCCAGGAAGGGCTCCCACTGTGATGGGATTAAAGAGCCGTAAATGTGAGCAATCTCTAACCCAAGTGGGAGGCTGCAGACGGTGACTGAGCCAGCTCTTTGCATTCTGGTGGATAAACCGAATAGATTAGGGTTTAAGCCACTCACAATAAAGAGGGTTTTCAAGGTCTTAAATCATTCTGGGAACTCTTTCCAATTTTCCCATCGTCTTTCTTTTAGATACCCAAACTGAAGAAAGAACCAAACTCATCTCACTGGCATTTCATTTAGATGTAACATCTCTGCACTATTTTTAATCTCTTTCCTTATTCATTCATGGCCCATATTTGTCCCTTTAGCTACAGCTTTGTGCTGAGAGTTCATGTTTGAATGGTTTTCTACTGTGATGCCCTATTTCTATTCCAACAGTGTTTTTTGAACACTCTCAGAATATCTGTTTTACAACCTGAGCAATGTTTAGACATAAGGATAGGATGAATAGCTTGCTATTTTGATCTAAGGTAATGTAACAAGTGCCCCAAAGTCAGTCTGAGTTGGAGAGAGGGAGTCAAATTCACAGCTGGTGTTGTTCAACCAAGACTTGAAAGGATACCCTCGATGAAGACTGGAATTAAATTTCAAGGTAGGGTTTGCTGTTGGAGCACATCAAATCTGGCATTAATCTTATGAAATGTGCTTTTTTCTTTTTCCTTCACTGTGGCTTTGAGCAAGAACCAGCTCAGGGAATTACAGGGAAAATGCTGCAGACATTTATTCTAAACTTTTATTGCTGAAATGAGAATATAAGGAGGATTCCTGACCTGAGAGAGTAAACCGAAATATAGCCAAAGGCAGGTGAGTTTGGGATACTCAGGAGAGAAGATGGACAGGGAGAGCTGAGTTTCACTTGTGTACGTGCCACATCTGTTCTTTGCTGACACCTTATTTAAGAAAGCCTTTTCAAGTTGCTGTGGGACCACAAATGACCTCCTGTACATCCAATAAGGACCCACCTCAAGTGCATGGATGTGGGGTCACAACATAAAAAATTACTCAAAGATCTCTGAGACACGAGGCTTTAGAAGTAAGTTAGAACTAGATTGTTTCCATTAAAAAATAATTTTAAAAACCCTGCTGCTTCCACATGATAAAAAAAGTTATGGCTCCAAGGAGCATCCTTCAACAAAGCTGTTGACCAGGGAGGAAGACAAAAATCCAGAGAAGGAATGAAAGAAAAATGCAGGACAGTGGAAGAACAGATTGGGGAATGGTCTTTAGGAAAAATTTCTGTGGTAAGTGAAGGGTATTGGCAGGTGGAAAAAGGGGGTTTCACTAAATAGGATGCAAATGATAAAAGACTAAAATGCCAAGACTTGTTCTACTTTAAAAACAAACAAGCAAATAAAAAGAGATATAACAGAGTGGTAGAGGTTCTTGCAAAGAAATCTGGAGGTGAAAACTGCTTGCTTACGTGAATGGCTAATTCCAATTAATAAATCCACGTTAAGATTCCATTTTCTTGTCAAGTGGATAGATCAGGCTAAGTAGGATGGACATTGAGGAAAGAGAGTGGGCAGAAAGTGAAAAAAGAAGACATCATTCACTGAGTGTGAGGTGTCAGATAGATGGACTAGGGGCTACACTGCAAGAACAACACATTTGAGTGTTTGCTTTTGAAGTGCATAAATGGGAAATTGGGGAAACGGAGACATAGAGATGAGAATTGTCCAAACAAAATGATGGCTGAAAATCAGGAACTGAAACCAGTGGAAAGAGAAGCTGAAGGGAATAGGGACAAAATCCTGTTTGACAAACAGGGAAACAAAGAAAGAGTACTGGCAGTGGTAGAAGGGAGAATTGTTGGCAAGGGTGAAAGGGGAGTTCCTCTGCAAAGATTTGCACTCAAAAATCATAATCAAAGACATAATGAAATGTTTCAACCTCTCAGAAGGTCCCAGAGGAGCTTCATACAGAGTTTCAGCTGCTGTGTTCAGATAAACAAACATCTTCTGGGAGGTTTTGTATTGTGTATTTGTATCAGCTGGGATGGAGCTGGACGGAGCAGGACACAGGGCCATGATTTACTGTGTCATACATTAATAGTATCAAATTATGGCTCTGTGGTTATTGGGGTATATGGTGGAGTGTGTTTTACTCCTGGCAATAAATGTAGTGTTTGCCTTGGGATGTCAATCAATAAACTATCTGCCTTAATTGGTATCGATTTATTCATTCATTATAACACTGTACAATGAAAACCAACACTCCTGCATTGTCACAGCCCCTGCAGCAACAGGGCTCTCGCCAAATCCATTTTGCACAGCAGAACTCAGGGTTTCAGCTGGGGACAAATCTCTGTGAAACTCACAGTGACTCCAGCTCTCCCCTGGGACACCGAGGGGCTGCCCTCCATCACTTTTCATTGCTACGGACAGGGAACTCCTGTTCAGTTTTGCCTCTTCCATCATCCACTGCTGAATGGGAAGAGAAAACCTCTCTCTCCTTTCTTTCTACCTCAATTCAGCCGTGGAGAGCAGAGCTTTCCCTAAGTGGAGGTGCAAACATGGACACCCCGTGGGCTCCGAGGCACGTTTGAAGCCTGCCGAGATGCTCAGCAGTGCAGCGATTGGCTTTGCTTAATAATGGTGAGAAAAGCTCCTCATCCTGCCAAAGCAGCACTAAAACCTGCCCTGCACGCAGGGCTGGGGGGCAGGGGCAGTGCTGTGGGGCTCATGGTCTCTCCTAAAAAGACACCTGGGGTCTGCTATGCTGCCTGTACAAGGCGAGCGGGTTTCACGCTAGTTTGGGCTCAGTGGGATGCTGCCCCTGTGACAATATCTCCTCTCTTTTACCTGGGAGGAGGCAAACCACTCGAGTCAAAAGATTAACTCTGACACAGCTCAGAAGCTGCTCCAGAGGGGCAGAAAGGATGTAGCAGTGCATCCAACCTGGAGAGCAGAGGATCAGGATGGGGTGAGGGCTGCTTGTTCCACTGATGGCTCGCTTTCTTTTAAGTTTAAAAAAATGATGACTGAAAAGCAGGAACTGTAAAATCAGTGGAAAAGTAACAAAGGGACAATACCCTGTATGACAACAGTGAAAGAAAAGGGGACTGATGGCAGTGGGGGGAGGGAGAATGGTTTCCAAGGGATTTTGTTATAATGAATAAATAAATCAATCTGTTTTTTTGCTAATTCCATACTTTAAACAGTGCTCAGGATGCCAGACAGTCCCAGAACTCATGGCATGATACAGAAAGAGAAACCTCTTTTCCTGCCTCACTGGTACCCTCAGTCATGGCTTTGTGCTTTGTTCTGGGGATGCCTCTCCCAGACAGGAATGTATGTGCTGGCAATTAGAGTTAGCACAGACAATTACACTTCTGGGGTTTCTCTCTCGTCTCACCTCACCTGAGCAAGACAATTAATCTCCCTGCATCTCAGTTTCCCTGCCTGTAAAACAGACAATCATGTGGGCACCACCCAGCATGGCTTAATCGAAGTGCTGGCATCTCCCCTGGCCGCAGAGGTGGATTCTTTATCTGAAACCAAGTAAAATGCTGCTGTCTGACTGGTCATTATACCTGCCAAACCACCAGCAGCCTCTGCCCACCCCCAGGATTTGCTGGGTCACCTCCCAGGACCTCCCTGCTGTGGCTCTGAGCTGTGGGAGACCTTGCTAAAAATAGCAGTGCTGGCACTTCTGCTCTGGATGCTGCAGTTCATCTCTTTTTCTTTTTTAAAGAGCTGATTTTACTGACACTTCTTTTGCAGGAAAAAATAAAATAAGGGAGGGAGAGAAAGAAATCATTCAATTAGGGATGGAAATAATGGCTCCATTAAGCAGTGACTGCTGGATTAGGCAGGAAGGAGGTGAACTGCAAAGTTCTTGTGTTGGGAGGGAGGGAGTGTGGGGTGTGAGGAGCTCCCTTGCAGAAAGTGCCAGTGTGGTATGAGAAGAGCAAAGCCACAAAGGGAAACAGCCCCAGAGTGATGATGGGGCTTGCCCAGGGTTGTGCACCACAGACAGGAACAATGTCCATCTCTCCTGGGAGGACAGACCTCCCCAGATCACAAAACCTCTCCAGATCTCCTCCACCCACACGGTTATTCCTCACAGAACTACAGAACATCAATCTGAGCCTCTTATGCAGTGAAAAGCAACCCAGTTAGGTCCCAGGATGAAAATTTACCAATTAAACAACTTTTCTACAGAAGAAATTGCTGCAGGCATGCTGTATCTCTTCAGGAGATGTCCTTTAGTGCTAAATGTGCTGGTGGCCCTGGCAATGGAGACAGTGGCCTGCTTGGAGCAGGATGGAGAAGCTTAATCTGATTTCAGTTATGCCACCAAACAGATTGTGGCTGTTAATTATTTTAGTCACTAATTCTCTGTATCACAGTACAACCCGTAATCCAGAGGAGAAAAGTTTTGTATCCTGTTACCATATCCCTTGCATCAACTAATGTCTCCAAAGATAAACATGTTTAAATTAATAGCAATTTCTATGTGCTATGTGAGAACTCTCCAGCATAGAGTCTTTACACACTCCCTATTTTTATGCAGAAAATGTATTATGTTAAAGCTTGGAGAGCTTTTTATTGGGTAATTTTGGTATGCAATGAGTGCTTTTCTGGCATTAGTCCATCTTATGCCCACTTGGATTTTAAGGAGAGACTAAGTGGCTCTGACATGAGTAGAGGATGATGAGCAAATGGAAGAAAGCATAATTGGAGTAGATGAACTTTTCAAGACTCAAAGAGAACTTTAAGAAGAACCACTTTAAGAGTTTGGAGAATCTCCACTTTTCCCAACAACAAAGCACACGAAGAAAAAGGCTGTAGGTCAGCACCTGGTGATGGGTACACAAGCAGCACATGGCAGCTGTCTCAGGCTGAAGCCCTTCTCTGGAAAATCCTTTGTGTTCTCAGTAAATATCTCCTTCCACACAATACATCAGCCATCCTCACGAGATTTCATATTTTCATTGGATAGTCACAGTTTTGTTTATGGAAATTAACTTCTTCTCCTAATTTGTAGTTTAGGGGTGGGGAAAGGCTGGTTTACTATAAAGTAATAATAAAAAGCACCCAAATTCCCACCTCTTCTCATTTTCTCATCCACTTTCTTTTAGTCTGTGCTCATCCATGTTAAAGCACAATAAGAAGGGTTATTTTGGATGGGGTTGGACTTTTTACAATGAAACCTTACAACAACATTTGGAAATCAGGCGCTGACGTGTCTGAATGGGCGCGCTGAGCCTTCAGAACAATTTTTGTGGCAGGCAGACAGGTGAAAGGGAGAAATCACAGGAGGATTCAAACGTCTCATAAAACGCAAGAACCAACCTGAGAGCTCACATGGTGCTGAAACAGATGGCTTTCTGAGAGGTAATCTGTTTTCTCAATTTGGTGCTGTGGAAGGCACATAAACATTTCCTAAGGAGAAGATGACTCCTTGTCTTTTGATAAAAGGCACCTGCCCTCCACACAGACACTACCTGAACAAGGACAAAGAAAGCTGAAAAAAAAAAAAATTATATAGAAATCATGTTGTGTTTTTCAAGTCTTTGTTGGAAAAAGGATGTAGAGAGGGTGAATATTCCTAATTATTATCTGAGCAGCATTCACAGACAGTAGCTTTGGGGAAGCCTGTGGCAGGTTAAGAGAGCACATCAGCAAGCGCACACAAATGAGAAGGTACCTGCTCAAAGGAAAACAATGCATAAAACATCCTGCTTATGCAAATGTATGATGATGACATTACCAGGCACTGATTAGAAAATAAATCTGATTTGCTTAGGGCCCTTTTTATCAAGAATCCACTGTTTTTTAGAAGGTGTCTGGTGGCTGTAACCTTGGCTCATTCCTCCATATTTGGCTGTCCCCTGAGGTGAGGTCCAGTCATTTGGAAATCAGCAGAGGAAGGAAGGCTCCAGCTCTCAGGGTGTCCTGCAAGTGAGGCTCCAGGCACAGCAGATGAACAGGCAGGGGTGGTTTTTGTGCTTGCCACAGGGGAAATGGCTCTTTATGCATCCTGTAGTCTGTGTTCCTGCTCCTAAGCATGCTCACATGTACATCAATCCCTCTCCCCATGCACCTAGTCATGCAGCAGAGGGATAAATACTGAAACAACTTATAGAGTAGGTTGGTTAGAAGTTCACTTCTTGCTGTGTTTAGAAAGGTTTAGAACTTTTCTGTTTTCACTGCAGGGGCAGAGACATCAGGACGTGGCAGGAACGCTCCATCCGTATGGGCTGCTGCGGCCCCAGACACCAAAGAGCAGCAGTGTCTCCTTTGAAGGAATTCACTGCTAGCAAGATTTTTCTGATAAACACTGGCCATTAGCACATCCTGCAAGAGCCTTTTCTAAACCCATCTCTTCTTGGCATCCATGACCTGCAGAGACTTGTTCCTAGCTCCACAAATTGGCACTGGATCCCATTAACAGATGGCCTCGGGTGCACGCGTGCCAGGACTCATTATGCACCTCTTTTTTTCTTATTTTTTGAGAGCTGTGTATGGACTCTGTCCAAGTATGTGGCAACATCTCTCACATCTGGGATCACGGTGATAGCTCCTTTCTTGTATAGCAAAGGTGTGTCTCATCTGTGATGTACCCCACAGTCCTCACTCTCACTCGAAGGGAGAGAAGTTGCTGTCTGGTTGGAGTAAGCAGCTGTGCATTCCTTTTGGGTAGCCTGGAGTGAGCTGTTGGCAGCAAACACAAAATGCAGCCGCTGGGATCCATCCAGTCCTCAGTACACTCCCAGCCTTGGTAGATCTTTCCAGACAAAGAAAACCTCAAATGCTCCCTCAGCTGATATTCCTGTGGCAGCCACAGCGCAGGGAACACGGAGTAGGAATTTTCTGGCAAACAGCAGCAGGTGGCCAGCAAAGCCCAAGGGAAGGGCAAATGGAGCCTGGAATCTTCTTCCTTGGTGACACTCAAAAGCTGTGTGGACACAATGGTGAGTAAAGTGCTCTTGGGGATCCTGCTTGAGCAGGGAGGTTGGACCAGGTGACCTCCAAGTCTTTCCCAGCCTTACCCATCCTCTGAATTTGTGATTTTACTGCTCAGGGCTCATCTCCATGGCTGCCTCCACAGCAGACTCGTCACAGAACTTCTTAGAGGTGGCAGCTGAAGGACACTGGTACCACAGTAACGCCCTGATCCCACAAACTCTGGTTTTGAAGCTTTTAGTTTAATTTGCATAACTTCAGGTCTGTGTTATTTACCTGATGGAGAAAGACTCATCCCTTTGTCTTCCTGAAGATCATCACGACTCTGCTGCCTCCCCTTTGTGTCAACCTCAATTTTTTTTTTAGCTTGGGAAAAATATGTTGTGCACTGATCTGTCAGTCACTTCTACAGGGATATAGAATCTATAAAAAAGAAAAGCCTGGTTTTAAATGACATGTCACACTAAACTGCCTCATTACCTCCAAAGTGAGATGAAATGCATTCTCCCTACGTATTATTTTTTCCCCTACTTCTCAGTATTATTCTTCATTCATGGGAATGGTGTTTAGCTTGGAAGATTATAGACTGGTCATAACCAAAGAAAGGGAGAGAAAGATTTACTCCAATCATGTCAAAGGGACCTCAGTGAGTATTAGCTGATAAAGCATACACAGGTCTCAGCACCCCCTCACAGGCTGCTCGTGAATTTATCCGCCTTGATAAATGGCAGCAGTTTACAGAGCAGGCAGAAATTGATACGGGAGAGGTTTCTATCTGGAATGCTCTGTATAAATTACTGGATGCTTATCTGTGAGTAATTCCCTTGCATATGCTAACTGTCCAGACACTTAGAGCCTATGGCAAAGGCATTAGATAACCTTCGATTCACAATTGCTGGGGGCAATCTTCAAGCCAAATAAATAGTTCATCTCCTTCAGACCCAAATGATATATCTGTTTCCTAGCACCACAAGTACTGGTCTAGAAATGGATACTTCAGCTACAATTTTTGAGCTGTCCTTCCTTTTTTTTTTTTTTTGTGCCTGCAATTT
>VZTB01004645.1:543775-555160 GCA_013397245.1 Thryothorus ludovicianus
AAATACCATCCTCTTCTGAAAGAACTCCCCCACCTCACCTTAATACAGACATTGCTTAGTGTTTGTTTGGCATCAGCCAAATTTATAGTTCTATTTTCTAGAAATAAAATCACTATCTCTGCCTGAAAGTCAAAGCAGATTTTTTTTTTTCCCCTAAAGGAATAGCATTGGCACTCAGCCCTTTGTGCAGCCCAGTGCCAGCCAAGTGTAAAGGAATTAGGAGGAAGAAGTTCGTGGCACAAAGAGGAAACTTCAGGCTGCTGAAAGGCTGCAGGCAACCTACAGCAGCAGATCTAAACCAGATGGGTGGAAGCTGCTACTTCTCCAGCCATCAAGAGCAAGGCCAGAGATGTCCATCCTGTTATAGCCCAGCTCCTGAGCCATGGAAAGTTTGTACCTCACTGTGAGAGTGAACTGGAGCTGTGACCAGCACCAGCCAAAAGCCACCATGTGCTGGGAGGTGAGAGATGTGGAAATGCTGTCCCTGCCTGGAGAGACACAGCCCTCGAGGGAGGACAGGCACAAGGCCCAGGGGTCCCAGCTGATGACTTTGGTTTAATTCTGCTGCTACACTTCAGTCAAAATCTGCACCTTCAGGATGAGCTGCAGCAGGTTAAACAAGATGGTCTGCACAATCCTCCTCAGCACAGCCATGAAATAAACTGGAAATTATTAAAACCGTAATACACTCTTCACCCAGCAATATTCTTTGCTCCAACTTTTGCTGCCTAACAAGCTGTGGTGGTAAGTGCAGTTTCCCTTGGCAGTTATCAGTGAAGCTGGCTCTGTTTGTGTGCTGGATTTGTATTTCTCAGCTCTGGAAGGGGTGCTGGTCCCATGCCTCATTCTTGGCATTGCCAGGGTCCCTGGCAGAAAGCTGCTTCCACAGGGGAATACTTCGTTAATCAAATGCTGGAAAGTCCTTCTCACTGGGTTTTTTTTGTGTTTTTTTTTTTTTTTCCCCTACACAATGGTCAAACAAATTAATTTCTGCTCCTGAAAGATGTTGCCTGCAATCCTGCAGAGCACAACTGCATCCCACAGGCCCCAGCAGTGGCAGAGGGTCTGGAGCTCAGCCTGTACCTTTGGGGAAGGGAGAAGTGCCTCCCAGCATGCAGCCAGGATCTCGCACAGATGCAGAGACACAGCTTGTCTTTTGACAAGCTTCTTCCACCTTGTGGGTTTAACAGCTAGTGACAGCCCATGTCTGCTGGTCAGAGCCCCTGTGAATGCTGGAAGCTGTGCCACCACCTCAGGCTTGGCCGCCCTCTCTCTCAAAGCCAGAGTTAACCCATCCTTTGCTCAGCTTTCCATGTGAAAGCAGCACTCAGCAGCTGTCCAGATCTGCAAGGCACAGCTAAATGTCTGGAGTCCATCCCCCTAGCCAGGAGCATCCCACCCCCAGAATGGGGGTATCCCAAGGTTTTATATGGAATAAAAACAACTCTCTCATTCTCAATGGCACCCTTGATATTTTGCAAGCTTTTCTTGGCTGCCACTGCACACTGAGCTAACGATACTGGAGAACTGTCAGAACTGAATCCAGCTATGCCCAGTCCAAGCTCAGCATGTGCAGAGATGGCCCAGATTGTTTCTCCCCACATTCATTATGGTCAGTTACACTAATGCTCAGATTTACCTCCTCACACAGATTTCTGAATTTGGAGGTTCCCTGCTATTGTGGTGGCATTTGACTGCCCACAAGACCTGAGCTCTTGTCCCTCACTCCAGCTGTGCTGTGAGCAAATGCACAGCTGGAGGGATGCCCGGTTGGGATGGGCGTTGGAGGAGCTCAGCCCTCTTTGGCCTCTTGCCCACCAGTTCTTGCTCCTAAGAACCTGTAGGCAGATTTTGCACCACAATTACTGTTTTTTTCCATAAAAAAATGACATAATTGATTATTAAAGGTCAGTGAGAGGAAAAAATATCTTTGCATTTGCCTCTTTAGCTGAAATATGGGAGCTGCTGCCCATCTGCCAGGGCAGTGCTGGAGATAAGCCCAAAGTCCAAGCTCAGCAGCAAGCTACAACTCCTCTGGCCAGAGCAAACAACATCTCCTGCCACTGCTACATGCCTGTGATTTGGGTCAAATAAACCTTTTGCTGCATGCTTGCAACAATTTGCACAAATTTCTTTAGATCCAGGGTCCAACAAGTGCTCTGTGCAGAAGAGAACTGGGCACAAGTTTCTTTCTCTGTCTCAGCAGAAACATTTATGTTTCCATCTCACAGGAGAGAAAATCTAGATGCTATTTTTTCCTCCTCATGTCTTGTTGCAACAAGGACTCTCCCTACTACCTTTCCCAGAGGGGAGAAGAGTTGCCTTCATTTCTAAATTTAGATTTAATGAGTGCAAAATGAATAAGGCAGCAGGGGAACCTAATCTGGTTAGCAGAGCAGCAGCAGAAAGCACAAGATGCTTGAGTGCAGCGTTGGGTTGTGATTTCCTGAGCTGAATCCACAGGAGCATTGGTTTTGTGGATAAGCAGCTGGGTATGAATTCGGCAGGCAGTCCTTAGTGCTGGTGATGAGAGCAGAGCTGAATTTGGCCCTGGGCAAACACACCTTCCTGCTGATCTTGCTGCTTGGATGCTGTTTATGAAGGGAGGAATAGCACAGGCTGGAATATATAAAGTTCAGTGTAAAATCAGCCCCCTGGCACAGCTTGCAGATGTACTTGGCTCCTAACAGGCACCCTCTGGCTGTCTCTGCCATGGTCCTGCCCTCGGGTCTGGGAGGGCCTGGGGTGCCTCTCTCCTCCACCCCTGGAGCACTACAGGAGCTCTGGTCATTCCCTAATTCAAAGCAAAATTATTTGCTGCATTCATTCAACTCCAAGATCCCAAAACACCTCTATCAACACACCTTAGTTTTGCTCCAAACCTGATCCTCCAAATCCCTACTGATACCCTTCACTCCTGACTTGCATTATCCTGATTATCCTTCCCATCCCTCACAGCCCAAAAGGAGAGAGCTGCTGAGCTCACTGCCCTGCATGCCTGTCCTGATCTGCAAAATATCTAAATGGGTAGGATGCCCTGACTCTTGCAGCTGAGATTTTCAGAAAATCTTTCCTCCAAGAACTCAAACATTACAATCCTAAATTTCTTCTTGGGGGTCATCCTTGGGGAGTAGCTCCATGGGAGAAAAGAAAAAAAAAATTGCCACCAATGTAACCAAAGTTGCTTCATGGCCCAAAAGTACAAAGGAGACTGTGTATACAGAGATAAAATATTCAGATTCCACTGCAGGGCATTTTAAGGCAGAATTAGCACCTGGCACTTGTCAGAAATGGCAGAGGATGGCTCACGATGCTAAATGATCAAGGCACTTGCTTTGGTCTCATGTGAAAGCCGAAACTATCTTCAGAAAACATAAATTCTGCTAATCCTGTGCTGATGCTGCCACTTTCTGTGGTGTCCTGGGGCTTCCTTGGAGGTCTGTGGACCACAGATGCACAGACTGAATTTCAAAAGCATCTCTGCCCCCACAAGTTCTAGTGAAGTCATCTGAGGAGACTGCAATGCTCCAATCCTCTCCTAATTAGATCAGCAGTCTCATCACCTCCTGAGAGGGCTTGGTGTATCCTCTGGCTTTTAAAGGAATTCTGTATCAAAAGCAGGGATCTGACAAATTGGAGCCTCCTCAAATACAAAAAGGAATGTAAAGAAAATAAAGAGCTTCCTGCCTCACAATTTTGAATAATGACAGCTGCAGAAATAACACTTGTTTGTAAATAACCCATGACCCTTTTCATCCAAAGGGATCTTGGTAGCAAATTAATCAATGCTTTTCTCAAGATATAGAGGGCATTAATAACATGCTTGGCCAGTTTTCTCACTTGAATTTTAACTTTTTCAAGGCTGTGACCACACATTCCCAGAAGAAGAAATAGATAATGTTATCTTTAATTTCTCACTAATTTACAATGGGCTTATTTTCAGGGGATGGAGCAGATATAATTTATTTTTATTCACACTTTATATCAGGGGATGAATGCAAACAGAAAGCACCATCAATTACTCAATCAAGCATGGAGGCAGCAAATCAGCTGGGTATGAACAAACTGCTCCTATGAGCACGAGGGTCAATATAAGATATTTCCTCAGTTTATAAATAAATACAAAAGGCTGGATTTGTGTTTCAGTGCTCTCACATTGCCTGGTGTCACACAGATATTTAATATTTATCTGTCATTGTTGGGTTGAGGGTTCATTTGTACAAATGGGTGCAAAGATGACCCTGGACCTGTGTCTTGCAACATTTGCAGGGTGAGCTGACAGGACAAGGGAAGGGTACCTGAGAAAAAGGAACTGTTATTACCCCATTTTATAGGTGGAGAGTGAAGGTTTAAGGAAAGAAGGAAAGGACTGGGAGATGGCTCCTGTGCTCCAGACACAGTGAGTGTCTTCCCAAGGAGATCTACACCTCAGAAATTCGGTGTGCAGCTGGGAAACTGCAGCTTTGTCCTCTCCACCTCCAACAATATGAATGGGATTAGAGATGCTCAGACATAACAGGTGGCCCAGAGGTCACCAGGGAGTCAAACCCTCACATCTATAAACCTCTCAGGGGGTGAGAGCTGCATAAGCCAAAATGAGCAAACAACAGTGAAGTGTTTGTGAGGATTTATATAAATGATGCTTGAGTGTTTTCCTTGGGGATATTCCTGCCCTTTGCCATGAATCTTCATAAAAATGATATTTTTGTGTGCAAGACCAATCGTACAAAGGGAAACGCTCAGAAATATGCATTTGAGTGAATTTTCACAACAAAGAAATCTTTGTAGTGTATAAAAGTTTCAGTCCCTTGGAGAGTGAATTGAAGAAATACAATCTAGGTAATACACTTTGCAAACCAGAAAATAGCAACAGAAGGCTGGCAAACAGCCAGGTGCCATAGAAATGAACTTGAGGCCTGAGATACATCACAGACTATGTTTGAATAAAGAATATTGTCATAAAAAACAAACCTGTTCATTCATGAATAATACAGGACCAAGGGACAGGTCTGAATTTGTCATGTAAATTATTTACTGTAACTGTGAAACGGCCACCTGTCTGGACTTGTTGCAGCATTTGAAACACAGCCCATTAAATTAAAAAGGGAAAAGATAAAGTTGATTAAGTCAAAGAGGAACTTTGGTCCTGCAGAGTGGGTTGGAGACCTGTCTGCCAAAGCCAGTCTGACCCAAAGCTGATGAGACAGCAGCTCTTGAAAACACAGCAGCTTCACACCCAACATTAGCCGTTAAAATGGAATAAAATCTGCACTGCCAGAAGGCTAAAAGACATTTTTCTGGGTTCTGGCTGTACCCTTCCACGCCTCCCCCAGCCTCACCTCATCTCAGTCAGCTCCTCCCTGGCGACATTGCAGCTCTGTGCAACCTGAGCTGCTCAGGATTCAGTGTGGTCTTTTGCTTCTTGNGCTTCCAAAAATCCCAGCAGATCAATAACGAACAAGAGTTACTTCAGAAAGGCACTCGGCATTCTTGTTTAAATAACCTCTTTTGCTCCTCAATTGCCTTGTTTTTCTCAGGGTTGTCATAGAGAGGAAGATATTGATGAGCTGGTGGTGTGTGAGGGAGCATGGATGAGAGCAAAGTCATTTACTCTGTTCTTGAAAGCATTCATTTTTGACCTATTTATCTAGTGCGTGTAGCTACAGTGTCCCTCTGCTCCTTTTTGTCAGTTTGGTCATTGGGAAGAGCATCCTGCAGCAGAGGCAGTGCACAGGCATGGTTAATGCTGCACTGCCTGGGACTAGAGGAGTGTCTGTCATGTTTAATACATCCTGAGAAAGCAGACACCTTGTAGCAGGCAAGTCAATAGGTTGTTTAGTTATACAGAGCTTCCAGGAGGCAAAAATCTCATTTTCACCTCTCTAAAGAAAGGAAAGGTCTTGGGTGCCTGTGCATTAGATCTTAAGAATGTCCCATCAAAACACAGGCTGCTGCAAAGGTTGTTACCTTTTAAGAGAAATGTTTTACTGAAATCAGCAAGGTCTCTGCTCTCTCCTATGAGAAAGGAGATGAATGAAAGCAGGCAGTAGGTTCTAAGTCTGCTTTTCCCGGAAATAACCCAAATTTTTTCTTCTTAGTGCACTGCAGCCTTGTTTGCACTTAACTAGAAAACTGGAGAAGAACTAAAAGGTGAATGATGCCAGGCCAGGCTGTCTCTGAGTTTTAACCATCAAAAGGCTCCTTCAGCAGCAGTAGCATTATAAAAAGTCCAAGACAGAATGTATGATGTGGATCAAGAGCTGCTTCCAAACTCCAGCCCTTCTGGAAGCTACACTCCTTGTTGAAAGCTTTCCTCTGGATATTTTTTCCTGCCCTTGCTGAAACACGCAGTTCTATTCCCAACCCACACAACACACTTGTCCTCTTCAGGTCTCACAATTCCTCTGTTCACTCTGGAAGGCAGCACTGCCAGCAGAAGAATTGTGACTGTAGCAGGGTATTAACCAAACATCCTAATTAACTGATTGACCCTTTTATTGTCTCACATCTCTGCTATCACTTGGCCTGCTGTGCTCTAACAATGTTTTAAAAAAAATCTAACTTGTGTTTTCTCCCCTGGCTTTTAAACACCCTCCCATTCCCATCTGCAGCTTTGTATAGAGATACATGTGCACAAACAAACAAACATGCTTCTTGCAGACTCCTTCACCTTCTTCTGAAGGCAGCCCTCAAAAGGTGGCTGCCCTGCATGTTTCTAAAGCTTTAATTCAAGCTATGACCACATAAATACAGCTACAGTGATGGCAGTAAGAGAGCAGGGAAAGGAGGGGCAAAAAAGGGAACCAGCTCCAATAATATTTTCTGAAAGACGATCCAAAGTGTTACTAACCTGATTCTCCCCTGCCATCAAAATTATACCAAGGGATCTCTGGTTCAATGAGATTCAGACCATGAAAGAGCAACAAAATCCTTCCTGTTAACAAGCCCATAAACTAATGGCACTTGAAAAACTCAGAGCACCAGGCTTTATGACCCGTGGTGAAACAGATTAGAAATAATACAAAGGCAAAGAGAGTCCCCTAAAACCTTATCTTTAGCTACAAAGAGTGTCCTTGTGCTGAGCAGGCTTTGGTTTGCAGCTCAGCACCCTCTTCTGCATCTCCAGAGGCATTTGTGGTCCAGCAGCATGTTTCCAAAATATTGGGAAAAATTAACATAAGTCAAACACCTTTTTGTCCTTTCAACAAAGGCTGGGTTATGTTCTGGCTTCATACAGAAATCTAGATGTTTCTCAAGCTGCTCTGCTCCTTTCCAGACACATTTGGAAGTTGTGTGGGTGTCAGCACTGGATGAGTGCTGATTTCAGTGGGGAATTAGTACATGTCCTGAATGGAGAAGATGCTGTGTATACACCCAAGGCTTGCAGGAAATGGTCTCCAGGATTTCAGGTGAAAGCATTCCTAATTAATCTAAGGCGAAGGGTAGCATTCAGCATGCTCTAAGGGTTGCCACAAAAACATCATCACATCAATCATTCATATTATTGGCTCAGCAGTCCCTTTCCTCCTGCATATGAAGGGAGGGTTGGAGACATAAGTTTAATTCCAGAAACCATCTAAGGCAGAAAATCAGGATGAGGCTCCACTCCATCCCAAACATCTCTTAGACTCCTGGATTTCTGCCTGCTGAATTTCTGAACTCATCTGCTGGCAGCAGCCTGAGGACCCCTGTTCATTTTGCACAGGCCACCCTGCAGCCTTTGGGGCACATCCACTTCTGACTGCCATCCCTAGTCCACCTGAGGATAAGATAAAAATTTCCATCCCCTTTGCTCTCCCACCTCTCAGCAGAAATTTTCCTACCTTGCTGTATAATGAGACCATTTTTATTCTTTCTGGCCATCGCCTAAAGGTGAAAATGGACCCTCTGCTGAGCACCAGCTTCTCAGGCTCAAGGCTTTTAATGAAAACCTCGAATTCCTTTATTTAAGGCCAGTGAGGTGACTAATGGACTGAACAGCCTCAGAGGTGGAGGAAAGGCTCTTCAGAAAAGCACTGTGGCAGTCAGCAAGGTCCTTGTGCTGAGCTAATGCTCCTGACAGGCAGCCAGCCCCATGGACCTCAGGCAGGGAGCAAACTCCCCTGAGCTGCACTTTGCTCTCCTCAAGCAGCTCTTTCACACCTACAAGCACACTAAAAACACCCTATTTCTACAGCTGCCCTTCTGCTTCACGGATTTTTCACTCCCAAAATAAGGAGTCTCCTGCTGAGCACTCTGAATTCTGAAAAACACAGGCTGGGGCTTTGCAGCCTGTGCTCAAAGGCAGGGGACATGAGCAGGCTCAGCCCTCAACGTGGTGTTCCCAGTCTGAGGATGAGCCCTGCTCGAGCATCTTCCCCTGCCAGGGAGAGAAGATGCAAATTTGCAGAAGAGCAGACACAAAGTCAATTTTAAAACCAACGCTGGCCTCAAGCTAACAGGGAAAAATGCACCCTTAGCTTTGATTTTTAAATACATTAGTTATTCTCTCAAAGGCTGGATCAATGGAAAGACAAAACTGTGCAATGGATAAACCTTTAACTGCTTAGAAGTTGGATTCATCCTCACACTGCCTGGCCAGAGCATGGCCTTCTGCTGGGCACCTGTGTGCTCCTGAATTTCCTCACAGCAGCTGAGCCTGCTCCCATGTCCCAAGCGACCACCAGGCCTGTCAGGCACTCAAAGTATTTTTCTGGTTGGGTCTGGATTGGTAAGAGTCATCTGTGAGAAGTTCCAGAAGGCTTATGTGCACTTGTGTCTCAAAATGAAACAAAACACTGAATTTCAGAATTTCCACAGAAATGTAACATTAAGCAGAAAACATTGCTTGAAGGCAATCAAAACACTTCATTTTGATAAAAGCCCAAATACTCTGATTTATTTTATATGCTGAGAAAATTCAAGCCACAGTTTCCCAAAGAAAACTCTAAATGCTCCAATTTCAACAAGATACTGCAAGCTCATCAGCTTTTGTTTGAATGAAATAGCACTGAAACAGAGATATTCCCACAAAAAGTAATAATTTGGAGGAAATTACATTTTTTTTCCCCTCACTGGGAATATTCTGACTGGCTGTATGTAGCAGTTTGGTTTTGCATTTTGCCTGCAGAGCCAAAGGCGTTTGTGTGGAAGGATGCCTCTCTGTCACAGGAGTGACAGGAAAACAGAAGCGAGGGGTAAACTCCTAACTTTGCCCTGCCATGAACGTGCAATCTGTCCCTCTTCTCTGGCTGGCTGAGAAAGGCTCTTCAGAGAGGGTTTGTGAGTCACAATCCCAGTGATTTGTGTTATCCTTCCAACATTCTCCACTCTGGACTGCTCCCTGCAGTCACACACACAACCCTGGGCTGCTGCCAGCACAGGGAACACCCCAACACAAAACCAAACACAAACAAAACAGCTTCTCTGAGCCCTCACAGCCCCTCCAGGCCACTCAGCCAGCTCAGGAGCACACAGACCACCTGAAACCTCAGGAACTGAGCTAAGAGCTTCCACAGAGCACATGGCCTGGAACACCACAGCCTCCTTCACTTGGATCTCTCCAGACTTCATCACCAGTCACTGCCTTAGACCCAGCTCAGGGATCTCCTCAGGAAGGTTTCCAGCATCCCAGCCCTCCGGGGGTGGGCACCACAATGTCAAGACTTACCCAAGGTCCTGGAACACCAAGGAGGAGAAGGATCAGAGAAGGCTGAGAGGGGCAGGTACACTGAGGCTCTTGATGTGACCACCTGTGAGTCCTTTCTAATTAAAGCAGGGCTCACAGCACAGCCACACACGGGCCCTGTTGCTAATTAGGGAGGGCTGAGCACTGACACATTAACCTCCCAGTCTCAAAACATTAACTTTACCAGGTGTAATATCTTCTAGGTGACATAAAGGTTAATAGTCTCCATCCACAACAGAATTCAGCTCGGTAAATACTCAATTAACTGGATTCTGTCAGAAGCAGCAGCAAAAATGAAAGGTTTAGGATGGCTAAAGGGAGGCCTGCAATGGTGGGTGTGATGTGTGCTGGTCTGTTCACCTACTGTGGGGTCAGTGGGGACCTGCCAGCAATGGCCAGTGGAGCAAGCAGGAATGATGCCTTCAGAGGGAGCTTGCACAGACTTCAACATTTCCAGAAGCTGGGCTGAGGAAAAGCAATGAAGTGAAATAAATAAAAAGATTATTCACTGTCAACATTTAACAAAACATTTTTTTTTCCCAGACTTCCTCCCTCATTCCTCCTGAACTATTCTCCAAAGCTCCTGTTGTTGTAAAGTGAATTCAAAGCAATAGTGGTTGGATTCAACTCGTGTGCAACAAAATTTTTTTTTGTTTTGTTTTCTGACTTCTAATCTCTGTTTTGCTCACTGCCTTTCAGAAGAGGGAATTGGATAAAAAATGGAACAAACAAGAAATAAGTGAATATTCAACTCAGTTGGAATGCAATTGCCTCATTTAGCATAATTTGTAGAGGCTCAGGAGAAAACTTCCCTTTGATATACCAGTTTTGAAGCATTTAAAAATCAAGGGTCAAAGAAGTGATTACTTTTATTCTGAGCAGTACAGCAGCTGGAACAAGGAGAAGTATGTGTCACTGAATCCTCAGGAACGTGTCACCTTCTGGGCTTGATCCAAGGGTATTGGGAGCACTGATGGAGATGGAGAAGCTTCTGCAGCTGCAGGGGCTCAGGGTGCATGGCAGGGCTCAGCCACTTCACTCAGCTGTTGCTATTTCAGCTAAAAGCTCTTTTTTTTTTCTTTTTTTTTCCTCTCCACAGCTGAACTGACACAAAGAGTGTGAGACACATTCATCACCACCGACACATCCAGCACTTTCCTGCTCAAATCATGTTCCCTCTGAGCTCTTCCTCATTTTAGTGTCTTCCAGGTGTTCAAGTTCCTCTGTTCTGCAGGAATTCAGGATGTCTTTGTTCTCTCTTTCTTTTCTCCATGCATTAACCTTCATTTTGCCCTTCCCCCAAACCTGCCTTACCTTCTCTGCCACAACCACTGCTCCACTGGACCTCTCCTCTGAAGGCACTGCACACACAGAGAACATTCACCCCCACTGTCATTTCTAGCAAACTTCCAACACCACCATCAGAACCTCCAACCTGAACTCTCAGCCCTTGCTTTTAATGAGACTCAGAACTTTCTGGAAGAGTCAGAGCGCCAGCC
This sequence comes from Thryothorus ludovicianus, assembly GCA_013397245.1. Lineage (NCBI taxonomy): Eukaryota > Metazoa > Chordata > Aves > Passeriformes > Certhiidae > Thryothorus > Thryothorus ludovicianus. The sequence goes on from VZTB01004645.1 coordinate 554,942, forward strand.
CAGCCAGCCAACCTGGGAGAACCAAAGAGATCATCCAGTGAGACAGGACAAGAATGAAAATAGTGTTTTTAATATAATTTACAGCAAACTTACAGTATGTATTTCACATCACATTTTTCTAAACTGCTCATCTGGAAAATATAAGCTGCAAAAATACAGAACACAGTACTCAAAATATATCGAGCATGTGGCTTCTCTTTCTTTTTTTTTTTTTTTTTT
>VZTB01004645.1:555175-691987 GCA_013397245.1 Thryothorus ludovicianus
TTTTTCTTTTTTTTTTTTCTTAAAGTCAATTGTACAGTGAAACTTTTAGTTTTCCAAACCAGGTTTTGGTTTATTTTGGAAGTGCTGCTAAACATCTGAAAAATTACCAGCAGTCAAATTACCAGCACAGTTCAAAGACCTTTCTGAGGACCACTTGCCCGAGAAGGGGCTGAGCATGTTGGCTCATCCAGGTCCCACACACACTATTTGTGGAGATATTCTGTGCAGGAAGGACCTTCTCCACAAACCCACAAAAGTTGCTCTGCCCAGGTGACTCTGAAGGACAGCAATGGTATGAGGGACAAACACCATGGACTGCTCTGGTACAGAGACAGGTAAATACTCCTCCAGGGCTGTGGGCCCTGCACAGAGCTCTGCAGGTGAGTTTTGTGCCACAGGTGTGACAAACTGCATGGGGTGGTTCTTGTCCTCCAACAGGACAATCAGTGTGGAAGCACCCTCCATGCCCTGATGGAAGATTACATCCACACACCAGCTGCAGACACTGGTCAGAGAAGTCCTGAGCTTCTGAAGCCCAGAGAAACTCCCACCAACAACCCAGTTAAAAGATGCATCAGGATTTGCGGGGCACATGGCAGCCCTGCCTCCTGAAAATGTATTATTTTCTTTATTTACACTATGGAGAAAGAGAAGGATGGATGAGGGAATGGATTAAGGAACAAAGTAGGTTCCTAATATTCTTACTAGCCAAAACCCAAAGCCCCTCAATCTCTGCCAGAGACACAGAGGAGCCAGCTGGTCAAGAACAGAACTTCTTTCCCAATCTGCTTTGAATTTTAAGCTCTTGAGTTTGCTCATTTGTAGCTGCCACTAAGGGCTGTCAGGGGTGGGGAATAACCAGGTTACACAGGCAGGGCATGTGCTGCTGGTCAACCTCTGCAGCAGGAAAACAAACAGAGATCAGCCACTGTTTCACACCTCGCTGTTTCTCCACCATGAATGAGGCATGGCCAAGGAGAGGCTGGGCATCTCTTCTGCCCAGGAGCCACATCAGGAGCTGCTCTCCCCTCCTGCCTGTGTAAACTGCCCCCACTCCCTCCCCTCTGATCTCACATGGTGCTCATGTCTCACCTGCACAGGGCAAAAGGAATTTTAAAACAGCCTTACTGCAACCACGCCCCATCTAATGCCATTTATGCATTGCTAGCTCACATGACTCCAAATGTCCCCATGCCTGGAATGTGATATAAGTACATACAGCAGAGAAAAAAAAAACATTTCTGCAGACTGCATTTGACTCGTATCAAAATCCTAACGAACACCACATTTATTGTACTTTATTTACATGGTAGTCACGTATAATATAATACAATACAGCGTTCCATTTGCAGTGGTAGGCACTATGGGTTTTAAAATGTCACAGCTCTTCCCCTGCTCCATCCCAGCCCCTCCTCCCTACGGATGTGGCACCAAGAGCTCCCTGTTGTGCGGTCCCAGCGCTGCTCCAGCTTCCCTCCAAACCTGCTCTGGGATGGCTCCTTCCCAAAAATGGAAGCCCTTAGCACTTGTCAGGGGCANGGGGATGGCTCCTTCCCAAAAGCAGGTGAGGGAAGCTGCTTTCACATTTAACACGCAGACTCCAAACCTTTGGTGGTCACAGACCACTGGCAGCCCTTAGCACTTGTCAGGGGCAGTCACGTGCAGCCTCCTCGCCACGCTTTGCACCAAAACACTGTGAAGGCAACGTGGGGCTGTAGCTGAGCTAAACCCCCAGCACAGGGAATAGGCCACCCGTGATCACAGAGCACCTTTGGTCCTGCTGCAGTAAGACTTTAGGAAAATGGCTGCAAGTCTCCAAGGGGGATCATCCTCCTCCTCTGACCAGGCAGGAAGTGTCACAGGTGAAGAACAGGGGTGATTTCTTCCTTTCAAGTTCACAGTTAAGAGTTGTGAGGCACCAAAAACACAGCACTGTTTGCACTGAGGGGTAAATGCACTGGTGTTTGTGCGATGCCGTACTGCAAACGGGTTGGGGGGCTGAGATATCCGTGGCAGGGAAAGATGCCTTTTGCTGTCCCACCCATGGGCAATTCATCTGGGAAGAACTAAGATATGTTAGGCCATATGCAACTCTCTTGATGTCCGAGAGTTTTCTGCTTCCGATCCAAGAGCTGTGCAAACATCGCAAATAAAATTTACACCACCTGCTTCACCTCAATACCAATTTGGTTTTGTCTGGGCTCATCCTTCTGGTGTTTGCTCTCAGTAATTACTCAAACGAGTGCTTTAACCAGTAGGAACACTGGGAGAGGCTGAGAATTTCAAGCATCTGTGAGAGAATATTCCTGGACAGTGGACAGTGAGTTGGAAGCCAGCACTTTGGCTCTTTGGCTCTTCTGGAGCACTGTGTGTCCAGCAGTGCTCAGCCCACTGGCACCAAGCAAGGATCCTCTCACTCAATTCCTAATCACATACTTTTCAGCTAAATATTTTTACTGATGAGAAAATTCCAGCCTGTGGAACTCAGGGAGCAGAAATGTCCTCTGTGAGTTTTATGTTCATCCAGAACAACCCCCTGTGTACGAATTACAAGAAAGCTTTTCCAACTTCTCCAGACCATAGATGATATGCAGAAACGACCTTGCAAATACACTGGAGGCATTTTCTTGGTTTTCTCAGCAATTTGCAAGGAAGAAATAAAAGGGAAAATTCATGTATGAAGTTGCTATAAATTATTTGCTGAGTTGCAGCTGACAAGTTTCTTATTGCTTTTGCCACATGCAGACACCAACTTTGTGTAGAACAAGTCCAGCACTACGAACTGTTCTGGGGTATAACAAATATTTTCCTTCTTAGGGTTGGACATCCTGCTCTGCCACACTTAATCTGAATAAAGTGGGGGGAAACATCACAAAATCATCCCATCCCAAAGACTCCATCCCTGGGGTCGCTCCATTCATCAAACAAATGCAGATTGAAGCAAAGCTTTGACAAGCAAAACAACCTAAACACTACAAATATCCTGAATTCCTACCCTTGCAGACATCTAAATGGTTTGCTCTGTCCACATGGCTTCTCCTGAATTCCCTATGTGTGTTTTTGGGACCAAGAGATGCTCAGAGCCAAGTAGCCAAGGCAAGACTAAAGCTGAAAGAAATCAGTCCATGTTCACACTCTGCCCCAGGAAACATCAGTATTGCTTCTGGGGATGCACAGCTTCCTTCTGCTCCCCTGAATTCAGGGAACAGACAATGGCCAAAGATTTTACTTGGCATCACTAGTTTATAAAAAAGTACCTTACCTCTAAGAACTGCTGAAAGACCATTTTTCAGCAAAGCAATTGAATTAAGACTCAGATGGGCTAGAAATGTCAATGGAATGATAGAAAACATCATTTGCAGCCTAGAAGTTATAGATTTTAGGGGATATAAGCAGAACAAACGATAACATTTTAAACACATGTAAAACTTAAGTGAGACCTGCTGGTATCTCAGGCAAATTTAAATGCCTCTCAGTAACTGTGGATACCTTGTGTAGACTTGGTGCAGCCAAGATGTGCATTGGCATCTGGGGAAGGAAGAACTGTGGCTAGAGAAAGGAAGCTGATGGTCAGTTTGGAAGAAAACACCCACAAACCATGGGTTTGGTGGAGGTAGGGCTATCCAGGCACACAGAAGTGTGGATAATCCTTTCAGGGACACTGAGTGGCTCAGTTGCAGTGTCCTCTCCTCCTCAGATCAGTCTCAACCATCATATAAGCATGGCTGAATCTGGCTCACAGCAAAGGTTCCCATTTTAACAAACTGCTGCCTGTTTTCCCACCAGTTGTATCTTGGCTGCCAACAAAACAGGTGAGGCACAGCAGCAGTGTGGGATGCTGGGAGAGGTGAACCCAGATTTAGGTGAGAAAAGCCAGAACCCCTATTGCAAATGAGAGCAGGTCAGTATTATTGCTTGTAATCAGGGGTGCTCTGCCCTGTGCACAGGCAGCCTGTGAGCTTTGCACATATTAATCAGATCTAGAGAGAGAACAACAACAAACCTGCTCCTGTCTGCAAACAGTGCACATAAAATTAGGAGATAGATGAGCACAGCTGCATTTAAAGGCAGAGCAAGAGTAAGTCTGGAAACCCTTGTGAATAAAGAAACAAAGCTGTTATCACATCAGTCCAGTGAAGCATTTGCATGTGTCTTTCACACTGACAATTCCCCACATCACCTGCCAAGAATAAAGCAAACATCACACCAAGAATGCCAAAGTCTCAAGAAAACACCAAGCCAAACAGACCCAGCTGTGACAAACTCTCACATGGCAGCAACAGCTGTGGCTGACTTGGGGGCTAAAGCTTCACAGTGCTGGTAGGCTTCAGGTTGTTGTGGGTTGGCTGTGGAGTGAAACTGCTGGTTGTGAGATGAAATTGCTTTTCTGTGTCCCAGGACCTCATTTACTGAAAAAAAAAGTGAGTCTGTCTGAGACACAAAGGTGAACCTTAAGCACATTGCCTCCACTGCAATGTGGTGAACATAAAACTCTGATGGGGATAGGAGGGGGTCCAAATCACAGTCATTCCCTTAATTTAATTTTTTTTTCTTTTTTTGCAAGGAAAAAGAAGTCAATGCATCTCCGCCATTTGGAAACGCTCCAATCACTTTCCAAATGTCTGCAGACCATCAGTTCAATTTGGAAGCATTTTGAAGTGTAGCTAAGTCAGATAATGGAAGCTAATTCCTCTCTGCATCTTTCCCTTCTCACCTTCTGAGCAAGGTGAGACCCAACCACAATTAACAACAGCAGCACCGAGGAGTTCAGTGCATCTCACAGGGGAATGGCAGAGGGAGGTCCCTGTCAGCTGAACTGCCAAGAATGGAAGGTTTGTGATATTCAAGTGATGGACTTTTCAGTCCCATTCTACATCCAAGATGTGCTGGGCAAAGTCAGAAAAATGGATGATTTCTCTATGTATTAAAAGAAGGTTCTGGAAATGCATCACCTTGTTAACAAGGATGCAAAGAAAACTATTCCAGTGTCATCTGCACCAATTTTAGACTGGGGTCTCCTTTTGATTCCACTGGGGCTATTCCAAAGTGGGATCTGTGCAAGGGAGAGAAAACCCCAACCTGAAGTCATGCAAGGCAACTGGTCAATCCCAGAGAGACTGCAGAATCTCGAGCAGTTTGTTTTTCCAAACATCCCATTCCTTAGCAGACAGCCACGTGGGGAGCACAGTCCTTGGAAGCGCCAAAAGAACATTTCTGCTGAGACTGAGGCCTCAACAAACCCCTGAATTTCAATGCTTTTGAATATGAAGAAACAATTTCCACCATTGGATCTGGACCACACAGCTCAGACCATTCCCCTGTTTCTGTTCCTGGGAATGGGCATTTTTCTAACTCTATCCTTGTTTTTTAGGTTTCCTGCATAGTTAAGGCAGTTGCAGGATGGAGGTGAAGTGCAGACAGGTGAAGGCCCATAACTTGGGAAGAAGGAGGATGTCTGAAATTCTTCATTTGTTATTCTGTAACAAAAATTGGGTTGCAGGCAAAAATGGCTTGTGGTTCTGGAATCAGAAAAAAAAAAAAAAAGCTTGCTGATGTGGATGAAGGGTTTGGTCTGTGTATTTTCTTTAAACTAAAGCTCTGTTCCTAAATCTATACCAAAGCACTGACAGCAAAGCCCTTCATGATGCAGGCAGTAGACCTAACCCTGGGAATAAAAAAAAAGAGTAGGATGGTGGAAAAGCTTTTCAAAAGTTCCATTATCAAAAGAAACAAAACAACAATCATGCAGGAATTTCAAGTTACAGCTTAAAAATAATGAAAGTAACCCCATTCAACTGCATCTCCCACACATACTAAGAGAAGAGATCAAATGAAACAAGTAAAGAAAAACAAAAATGAAAATGTTATGTGCCCTGAATCCTGTTTCTATAACTCCGGTCAAGGGGGACTTTTGACTGTACCAACAAACCAGAGCTGATGAACACTGAGAGTTTGTTTTACATCATATCAATCAGGATGCTATTCTCCTTCACCTTGGACTTTCAGAGGAGAAAAATCATGAAATTGTGAAAGGGGTTATGAAATTTCAAGCAATCAGGCTTTTAGAAAGGTTCTTTTCTGTGACATTTGTGCTCGAGTCTGAAAGTGTGTGTATAGTATAAAATTATGAGCTAACATTTGGAAAGACAGCAGTCTAAGTAATAAATCTGCAGAATGAAGAGAACTGTACAGAATGATTTCAAAGGCTTATACTTGACAATAATATATATTTTATGAGACAGTTATGCACCCTGTGCCTTTTTTGAATTCATTGTTTAATGGATGCACTATATCTGTTTTAGCAGATAGGATATACTAAACCAATTTAATGGTCTAAAAAGCATCATTTACCACCCAACGTAACAATGGCACTGCATAACTTAAATTTTTTTCCTTAATCTCCTTCATCAATCGAGTGATTCTTGACATGGCTGAAACCCAAGAATTAAATATATGCAGTTACAATATTTGTTGAGCATTTGGCACAATGGAGTTTATTTGATACACCCTTTTTTTCCCCTGCCCTTATTGTTGCTGAATATGTAATTCTGTGCATAAGTTGCGAACACACCTGTAAAGTTGGTCAAGTGGAAGCAGTTTGATACTCCACACCCACGTTGCAAAGCCTGGATAAGAGCAAAGTCTGCTAAAAAGGTGCTGAACATGGTGACAAGTTATCAACCCTCTGTAACTGTGCCAGCTCTGGGGTGTCCTCTGCAGGACTTGGGGAAGATCAGCCCCTCTGCCACCTGCATGGAAGTGACATCCAGCATTTGACTCAGCACGCCAGGTTACTCCTCTAAACATCCTCAAGTTCACAACAGCTTCGAAATTCACACAAAAAACAGAACTTTTAATTATGATGCTAACCCTTAAAGCCCTTCTGACATTTAGTCCATCGGAAACAAGTCTGGTTCCTGGGGAAAAACTCATCAAATGATGCCAATTTGCATTGCTTCCCAGCAGGAATGTTTTGAAAAACAAAAATATGCATACAAAGTAAGCCTGACCCCCATGCTTCTTGCAATTAGATTAAAGTTTCCCCACAGTTTTTGCAGGTTTAGGTAAGGCTGCACTGCAAGAGCCAAGCCAAATCTGCTCCTGCATGGATGCTTTGTGGGGAACTGAATGGAAATTTGAGTTGCTGAATGCTGGCCAGCCTCTGCTCCCATAACCCAGCCTTCCAGAGGAACATTATTCTCACAAGTACAAACAAAATGTGGCATCCAGGAGAGATTATTCCATTCTTCCTCACATGGCTTCCACTGAAAGTCAGTGGAATTTCTCAGGTGAAAAATAAAATACCAATTGTGAGGGTTGAAGGATTAAGGTCAGTATTCCTCTCATCTTGTACACACGCACGCACGCACACACACACACACACTTTAAAGAAAACATCCACCACACAATTTCTAGATTGCAAATTATATATATATATCTTTAAAAACTGGAGAGAACATAAACAGCCTCTCCACGTATATATGTATTCACTGAGTCACATAGAATATGAAAAAAACTATATTATGTAAATCATCATATTATCTATAATTCTCCAACTGACAATTGTTTTTATAGAGACACAGTGCATCCATTCTCTTTTTTAAAAACATATTATGTGTCTTCATTGGCTTGGTAGCATATTAGAATGAAGGCGTATGGATAAAAAATGCAGAGGATTAAACAAACCCCTTGAGTCACATTACGTTTGGGTGAATTAAACAGGATCCTTCCCCAAACTAGCATAAATAAATCCTCCTCATGGAAAAGTGTCAGCGATTTAAGGGTTAACATAGATTTGAAAATAATTTCAAAAAAACCCCATCTTATTAGAGGACTACACAGATAAGTATTTGGAACTCATCCCCCTTTAAAAATGACAGCACGTTTGGCAAGTGTGAGCAAATGTCTTGAACTCCACTGGGTTTGAGATCTGAGCGCAGCTATTCACAGAGAGCCACGAGGCTGCAATCTGCGAATAAGGCTGGGCTGGAAGGACTTGGATACCCCTGACAGCACTGCTCGCCACCGGGAAGGTTTCCAGCAGCTTTCAAGGTATTTGTCGTGGGCTCGTGGCTGGTGACAGAGTGTGACTGGTGGGACTCCAGCACCGCTCCCTCTTTGCCTTCACAGGCGCAGCAGGTTGGAGCAGCACCCAGCCTGGCCAACCCTGCAGGGCTCCACACACCCCATCCCGACTGGGGAAAAACCTATTGCTGTTATCACCCTGCTGTTATCACCCTGCTGTTATCACCCTGCTGTTATCACCTTGCTTTCCCTACTCCGAACTCTCCGGTGAAGGTGAACCTGTGCAGACACCCTCCTGGGAAGCTCATACAGTCACCAAAGGGGCTGGTACCCAGCCACAAGGGCTCCCTGCTTTCTCCACCACCCTGCAGGATGTCATAAGTGATCCCATTAAAAGACGTTGTCCTCAAGAATCCTGGCTGGGTCTGACTTTGAGGGAAAAGACAAAAGTTTCCTGTGTTGCCGTTGCTGTTTTGCAGTCGTTTCTTCTTTCGTTCGTGCTCTCTCCTTGTTTTTATTAAAAAGGACCCTTGTATTATTAATATAGTTCACCCCTCCACAGTCACTATAAAACAGACTCCATATTTTCACACCACTCATGATCTTCAAGGTTATAGATAAATTTTGTCCTATGTGGTTGACTTTGGGGCACCGAGTCCCGCCCCAGATTGTCTAGGGTGAGAGTAGAGGCAAAAAACTCACTAGTGCTGAGACCACCTTCGTGGTTCTTGATGTATCTTTTATAGTTTTTCCTCAAGCACTGCCAGGTGGTTGTGTACAGGATGAATGCAAAGGACTTGAGGGCGATAGCAATGCTGACATACAGGTATCTGTAGACCACGTTGTCATACAGTGCACAGGCTCCTTGCTCGCCACAGAATGTGCTCCAGAACAGACACGTGGAGTCAATCCCGGCCCCGAAGATCAGCGGAGGTGGGATAAAACCTGCCAAAATAAGAGAGACAAATCGTGCTCTTATGATCCCTGTGATAAAGAGAGAGGACGTGACTGCAGCGAGTGGAAAGAGGGTACTTTATCAAGGTTAACAGTCCCAGCTGCAGCCTGTAATTCTAATTTTTGAAGTTCTAAATCAACCTGGATGAAGTTTGTGGATGAGCTTTTAGCTGGACCTAATGTCTATGGAAGAGATTCCTGCTGATAGCAATATGCAGCAAGGATTTTATTCAATTCTGAGTGGCTTTTATTAAGCTTATTGTTTGCCTAATGAGACGAAGTGCAGGGGTAAATGAAAGAAGAGGAGGACAGCCTTGCAGGTCACTCTAGAAATTGGCAATTCTGCACTTCAGGGTGTTCACCTGAAGGATCTCATAGCATTCCAGTTCAGCACCTAAAATCAGCCTCAGCACTGAGATCCAGTTTTGGACTGTACCCTGACATAGCAAAAGGTTTTCTCTGGATCTAAGGAAAAGATACAATAGCCTCTAATAGATCTCAAAGATGCCATCTGAAAAGAAGGGAAAATTTCAGAGTGCCATTAAATGAAATATCACAGCAGGACTCTCCCACAGCCACTGCAGCTAACTACCGATGAGTGTTTCTCAATCATAGTTTGCAGCAGAGCTGCAATCTCAAAGCAAAGTAATCACTCCAATCTCATTTAACTAATAAAGGAAATGTTTTTCTTCTCCACTTTCCCCCATTCTACAGGGACACTGCAGCAGGCCCCCATTTCCCATTAGCCTGGTGGTGATCAGGGCATCCACGTTCCAGATCTGCGCCCCCCAGCCAGCGCACGTGCACCGAGTGTGCAGCACTGGGAAGAAAACGTGAAAATTCTACATAATACAACCATTTCTCTACCTTCTGCTGTATTTATGGGCAGAGGCTAGAAGCAGATAAACCCTGAAAAAAAACCCCTGATTAATAGAGTCACTGCTGTGGGTCGAGACAGTGAGCAAAGGAGAGCATTGCACCTACTGAAATCCAGCAGCAGGCAGGCACAACACCCCCCCGACAGTATCAATGCATCTGTGGGTGCTCTGATGCCTGAGACTCTATAAATACCTGTGAAAGCAGACACGAGCACTGCAGTTTTTAGACAGGAAAGTGTTTAATCTTAGATCCAGTTTCATCATTAACCTGATTTTCCAGGCTTAAAAAAGATACCTTCCTTCAGCTTGTCACGAGCAAAGTAGTGACATTCATGACATGTATCCTAAGACTACAAATAAATTGGTTGTCTTCACTGCTCCCTGTGGTAACTGAGATCTCTTTATTTTATTTTGTGATGACTGGAGCTCTGCAGATTTTGTTTGATCTTCCTTATATGTTGATAAATGCAGGAATTAAGAAAGGCTATATGGGCTTTTGGTACTCATTTTAACCAGTCATTAACAGCACAAATGCAGTAAATAAAACCAGATGATAAAAAAGCAAGACAATCTGTTAGAAATACTAGTTCCAATCATCATATCTAAAACTTGTCTGTGTTCTAGAAAAAAAAATATCAGCACCAGCTCTTTGTTCATCATTTCAATGACTGGAAAATCCAGGCTGGGCTGGTTCTGCTTCTAAGTTAAAAGATGCTTTTATAGTTGAAACCTGTGAGCAACCACACACTCAACCTGGATTTTAAAAATTCAGCTGGGCTCCTGCCACAAACAAGCAAGAGGCTGTGCTGCTGACTGCAATTTGTGTGCCCAGTGCTGCCGGATGGCACCTCAGGGTTAACATCCCAATGTGGCAGTGACTGAGGAGCCACATTCATTCTGGAATAACAGAAAACCACATTTGGATCGTAATTTTGAGGTGTGAATCCCTACTTGTTAACATGCTGGGAGATGCTGACACAAAGCTTTGGAGACGTGCAGGCTGAACTTCAGAGAGAGTTGCCATCCCCACCTGCTGGCTCCAGCTGCCCTGCCTGGTGTCCACCAAGGAAATTTGGCCTGGAAAGTGCTCCTCACAAGACTTGAGGAAGGACCTGTTTCCCTTGAACTCCAAAGATACCCTCATTTTAATGCAGGCATGGGGAAAAACCTTTAGCAACCAGTGAGTATTTCAGGTTGCTTTTAACAGGGGCAAGTTGGTGCTCAGAACCCCTGAGACAAGGGAGCCAAGGGGTTGTACTGCACACCAGAAACTCCTCCTGAGAGTGAAACACTCTGGGGTTTTGTCATATTAGAATAAGAGGCAAACAACTTGAGCTTGGTGGAAAAAAATCTAATGAAAGTGCCCTGGTAAGCAGAAGCTCTTCTAGGATGCATGGTGAACACCACCTAGAAAGGATACATCCAGGATATTAAAGGTCTGAAATTCTCTGTCATTCCAGACAATTCCATTCCAAACCTTTGGCTCCAATGGCATTGCTTTACTCTCTTCTCTAGGAAACTGCAGTAATGGTTTTATATGAAGCCACTGTTAGGCTGCCCTCTCACAGCAGAATTCCTAGGAAATGAGATAATACGTGCAGGAGGATACCGGGAGAATTCAGTCATGTTTCATGTTATTACAGTGAATATTAAAGAGAGTCAATCATGTTCTATCTCTTACTGCAAAGTGTTGCAAAAATTTCTGCTATATATATATGTTTCACAGCAGAAACTGTAGGGCTGCATAAAAAAAGGTGCTTCTGTCTTACTGAAATCTATTAGCTACGATTGCACCTTCGGGTCTCATACCTCTTGCATTTAATTCTCTCCTTTGGTTCAAGAAGCAGCTATTATCTCTGTCTTCTTAAGTCAAAGCTTAAAGGTGAACTGAAAAGCTTTTAAAATAAATCAGTAAAGCTATTCTCAAACCCCGGGTTGATAGAGGCACGATTTGGACACCCTTGCTCGTATGGAAAAGTATCTTTCTCTTCATTTTCTGTGTGTTCCAGCCACACTGCTGATATGCTGCAGGATGTATTGTCTTATTTCATGGGAATCCCTTAGTGACAGAGCAACATATAAAGATTTGAGTTTAAATTCTCACTATGGCTTCTTTACTGGAATGAAAAAAAGGAAATCTCTTCAACTTAAGCATATATGCCTGAGCCTGGTTTTAGAGGAATTCAGGATACTGCTATCTCATGAGGCTTCTCTCTTTTGAAAGGAATAAAGAAAAGCTAAAAATTCCTCCCTTTCAGTATTTTTCCTTTGGAAACAACACCCCACAGCCATCCTCCTTGCACACTTGCCTGCTGACACTCCACATTCAGCCAGTCACAGCTGAAGTCAGGCCAAAACCCATGAGCAGCACCAGCAGCTAAAGAAAATGCTGTGTTTGCAAGGCTTGAACCAGAGCTGACCCAGGTCAGCCCAGAAACTTCCCTTTGAGTTATCTGAGCTCTGAGTAAGTTAACTTGATGGAGCTTTTTGTGTGACTGCAGTTACTCCACCAAAACCAATGGACATCCAATTGTAAACTGGGCTGGGAGCACCATTTCCTGTTCAGCTTATGGGGAATCAGGTGTTAAAAGATTAAGTAAAAAAATGAGGTCAGTTATTCAAAGAGATGTCTGGTACTGCTGGATTTTCACTCCTGTACTTCCCAGTGTGTTGCTGTAGCCTAAGAGATGGCACTTTAGTCTCCAGCTCATTCCTTTGGGACAAGAGAGCCATGCAGGGATGGTGCTCCCTGTGCCTTGCTAAAAAATGTAAAAATTCCACTCCTACAACAAGCAGAAACCCTGGGCATGAGATGGTCCCACACAATGATGGATCAGAGGATTTTGCCCTGAATCACTGAGACTAATGAGCTGAAATACCAGAGCTTTAAAATAGGAGCCACCTCTTCCAGAAGGGAAAAAAAACACCCAGAAAAAAGGAGCAGCCTGGGATATTCCCTTTAATTCATACATGAGGAGAACACACTGGTCCAGAGGAGGAGCCATGTGCATTTTAAGGGGATATTAACCCACAGGAGGAAACAAGGGCCCAGCTTGTCTCATTTTCCTGGTTTTCTCTACGAGACACCCAAAGGAAGGGGAAAACCCACCACATAACACAGGTCTTGTCCCTCAAAGGAGGGTGAAAATCCATATCCCTCTACTTCAGCAATATGCAATACAGCAGTAATTCTGCAAGCTGCTGACACGTTAATAACAGCTACAGAAGAGAAACTGGTTGTGTGGGACCATGGGAGAAAAAGTAATTTCTCATGCAGCACTGCGTTTTCTTCCATTAGCACAACACAAATGGCAGGAAAAGCGCCTTCAGGAGCATCCCTCATGGAAAGGGCTTGGACCCCAGCGTGTCAGACCCCACTCACGACAACGACAGCACTTCAGGGAGCAGAAATCAACTTGTGCATGTCAAAAACAGAGTGTTCCACGAGGGAACAAAGGTTGGCAGAGAAGGACACACAACTCTGGTACTTACCCAGCAACCGGAGCAGCAGGAAAAGCACCCCCAGAGCGTAAGACTTGAGTTCAGGGCTCACAGTCCTGCAGGGAGGAGGGAAAGAGAGGGAGAGAGAGAAATCAATTCCTGTTGTTCTGCTTTGATTAACACACCCCGTGGCCATTGTGTGCTGTCAGCCAGGATGCCACCAGCACCTCTTCAAAAAGCCATTAAATGGGGCTTTTCTTCTGCCTCCTCCTGAACTGCCTACAGCCCCAAAAGTAATTGCGTTGGTGATAGGTTCAGGAATTAGCCAAGTCATTAATAACAACAGCTAATGTTGTCATTGGATGGGGAAAAATGGAATTCCCATCTCATTAAATCATTGTTTACAAGCTCCCTATCATGTTTTCAAGGCTCCAGATGTTGAGAACTGGAGGGAGAGAAAACTTTTGGTCCTGAAACTCCCCAGACTATTGGAAACAAGAGAGGGAGGGAGGATGGTGGACCCAAAGGTTCAGTCAGCCTGCTGATTCAGTGAGGAAGAGATCAACAATAGTTTCTATGCATGTGACTTTAGCATGACACTTTTTTTTATCTTGGGAAGACAGTGTTTGCATTCATTGATTTCTGCCATGAATACAACCACTATTGCATTAAGAGTTATCTTTCAAAGGTGCTTTAAAAAATCACTCATGGCAGGGGTGGTTCTCTGTATAAATGCATTGGAGGGGCATCAGCTGAAACTGATAAAACTGAACCAGTGAGAGCTTTTAAGCTGGGAGAAGACCTTTTTGATCACCTGTCCTCCTCTCACACATTCATGGGCCAAGTAATCCCATACCATGACTTTTGCATGAAGCCTGTGACCTTGGGATGAATTTCAGCAGTTTTCAGGCAGACCCTCATGCTTTATATAAAGCCCTTATGCTAGGAATTATTATGACCTTCGAAAAATGTTCCAATGGTTAATGGCTTGGCTCAAATAGCATTCTACAGTTGGGTGGGAATTGAAGGAAACAGAGCATTAAAAGTTTATTTTAATGAAAAAATAGATTATCACATGGAATGTTCACAGTGGGCTTTTAAGTGGTGGTGGTGTCGTTCCATCCTCTTTTCTATATTTAAGACTAAAGTCAATCCCCATACCTTAGGTTGGAGTAAAAATTGCCACTTGGAGACATCTCCTTTTTTCACTGACTACAGCAGTGACCAAATGATTTTCTTAGACAAGACATTTAATTTGTAGACACCGAGTCCATTTTTAAATAACCATGGAAACTATCAGTGTCACTTGTCACTGCTCTGGACACCAAGGACACATTCATATGCCACAACTTTAAGCAATGGAAGGTGGCAGTTGCAAGAGAGCACAAGGTGGTATCTGGCTCAGAGCTCTCCACTGTACATTTGGTAGTTATCAGTGATTCTGAGTGAAGTTACAAATCTGGATGTGTGAATTATTTCCTACAGCTCCGAACTGAGTATGTTTAATCTCCCTTTTGCTTTTCTTATTCCCTGCTATTCTTCTCCCTGGCTGGGGCTGGGCTTATCTCATTTGAAGGCAACACTGAGATGTCTCCATGCAGGATCCTAAAGGTGCTGGCAGCTTCTTTGAACAAAGAACTCTTCAAACTTCAAATTGCTTTTGTCACAATATTTATCATGAGGAATTTGATTTCCCTTTAGCTACCGGAGATGCAAAGAGAGAAATGAACTAGTAGGTGGAATATCTCATTTTGTATCCTGCAGAGAGACATGCCCTCACAGAGTTGTTCTGTCCAAAATCCACTCAAGAGTGTGTTTCTAATACAGATCTTATTGATTGAATTTTATTGGAATTTTCCAGGCAGCAGAATGGATCTGCTATTTATGCCTCTGGTTATTATTCTCAGTAAGTGACAGCTTGGACAGCTAAGTAATTCTGGATAAATGTGGGCTTAGATATATATGTATATCATAAGGTGAAGTGTTCCATATGTCTGGAAGTAACACAAGGTCAGTTACTTGAATAAGCTACTTTTGCCCACCTATTCACATTGGTTTAACTCAGACATGTCCTTCAGACTTCCCAGTTCCTTATGTTCTTGGACTTGGTCCAGGGTGAGAGAAGTTAAACTCCAGTCAGGGAGGTATTCACCAAAGCTAGTCTTTGCCATAGTTTTTCATTTTTCTGTGGTTTTTATGGTCTCCAGACTATCTCAAAAGGTGAGCCTAAGCCTCTCTCTAGGCCATTATGTGCTGAGAACATGGAATGGCAACATCCCTGCAGGAATCTTGTCTGTTTGGGGGCCTAGATTCACTTCACCCCCTCACTTCACCAAAGGAGAGCTCGAGCAGCTCCTGTTTTCTCTCTAGCAGCTCCATACTGCAAGCCCTGAACTGGGGTCATGCCATAGCTAAAACAGGTGTTACCAAGTGAAAAAAAATGTGGCTTAGGGAGAAAATGGCTTGAATGGAAGTTCAGTTTGAAACCACAGGTCTGGGGACAATGAGTTCAGTGTAAAAGGCTGATGCCAGGAGTGGTGTGGAATCCTCAGCTCCCCACTGTGCCCTAGGGTCCCTCCAGCCCTGATCCCATGCCAGGAGTGGCCCCACCTGATGAGAACGGTGACTGATGGCCCTGCTTGGTGAGGATGGTGACTGAATCCCCACCTGATGTGGAGAATGGCTGAAGCCCCACCTGATGAGGATGATGACTGATGGCCCTGTTTGGTGAGGAGGGTGACTGAAGTCTCACCTGATGAGGACAGTGACTGAATCCCCACCTGATGAGGACGATGACTGAATCCCCACCTGATGAGGATGATGACTGAATCCTCACCTGATGAGGACAGTGACTGAATCCCCCCTTGATGATGACAGTGACTGAAGGCCCACCTGATGAAGATTGTGACTGAATCCCCACTTGATGATGACAGAGACTGAAGCCCCACCTGATGAGGATGATGACTGAATCCCCACTTGATGATGACAGTGACTGAAGCCCCACCTGATGATGACAGTGACTGAACCCCCATCTGATGAGGACAGTGACTGAATCCCTACCTGATGAGGATGATGACTGACGGCGTCTGCGCCATGGCCCCGATCATGCTGCAGACACACATCACACACAGGAATGTCAGGAAGGCCTCTTCGCACCCAGGGCTGGGGCATTTCCCAGGAACCACGGTGGCGTTTTCGGCAGGGACTGAGGTGAGGCACGAACAGCCACTGAGGTTCTGTAGAGGAGCACAAGGAGTCAGGAGAAGGGAGAGCTGTGATCCCCACGGCTGCCCTCTGTAACAGGGCTTGTCAGCAGCAACGCCTAATCCTCTAATGGTCAATTAAATAACTCCTAAGTGCTTGTTGGAGGGGGGTTTGGAAAGAATTTCAGGAGCGTCAGAGCTGACTCATGTTGCCAGCAAGGGAAAGCTGTCCCTTGGCTTGTTTCTTTTCTTCTGCTCCTTTCAAGTCTCTCCCATAAATGTCACTGTGACAAAATTATTACCGAGTTCCATCTCTTTGGAGGAGAATAAAGAAACAATCTGTGTCTCTGTGACAAGGAAAATCCCCCCATTATGGTTCTAATTACTTTCTTATTTACCTCTGTCCTCTTGGCTGTTGCAATTAAACCGAAGTACATTAAATGCAGGTAAATCTGCAGCCCTGTTCTTGGCTGCAGGTTCGGGGCATGATTCCAGCACCTCAAACCCTGGGAAGGAGCCACCCACGATGGGTGCTGCAGCTCACCCAGAGCTGAACTACCACAGCCTGGCAGCACGGATGCTGCTGGACTTCACTGCACTCCAGGGCTAATAAATGACATCTGGTTCAGAGGGATTTGTCTTGAGCTAAAATCTCCAGTCAAGCGAGATAAACTTTATCAATATGTGATCAGAAGGAGGGTGGAATGACTGCATTTTGCTTTGATCTCTCCAGCAAGTGCAGGATGTGAAAAGAAGCTTTGTTTGCCAGTCACAGATTTAAGGATTTACTTTTTTTTCCCCTTATTTTCCAACTCGCCCTCCTGAATTTCTGAGTTGGGGATGTCAGTGTAATTAAGGCCCACAATACTACCAAGAAATCCCTTAATGAATACAGAAGGAAACAGTCATTAATGATTCATGGCTTGTCTTCACAAGCCCGCTGGGTTTGCAGGTCACATGTTTGTATGCGGAGTAATGTCATAAAATATAACACATTGAAAAGCAGCTGAATCTCCTCCCCTTCCTCTCTACCATGTGCAAGCAGAAATTCCTTGGCTTTTCTGCAAAAGGGGTCCCCTTAGGACCATACAAAAGCACACTTTCTGGTTCACTGCCTCCAAAGATAAGAATCAGCAGGGATACTACTCCAACCTTTCTGACACCAATCTCTTTCTTCTGCATTGGAGTCAAATAATTTTTTTCTAACTAAATGCACAGAGGGCAAGAGAGATTGTGATGCAGAACTCCAGGAGAGATGGAGCAGACATACAGGTGCCTTTCTCCTGGCAAGCAATAATTAACATAACAGAGTCCTGTGCTGTGAGTTAGAGGCTGACACCTGAAGGCTCCAGAATGGTGACAATTAGCACCACTGCGGTGGTATTTGCACAGACAACAGGAATTTGTAGCTCCTGGCTCTTACTGCAGTTCATTGCTAGCCACCAGCCTGGACGAGGCCCTGTGGATCAAAACTCATATAAGCCTGGAAAGGTATATACCTGTACTGAATAACCTTGGACAAAATTCCCATCACAGCAAACATTCAGAATTGGGTGTTTATGTTCCACGGGCTCTCATCAAGAGAAAGAAAATACCTGTTTCAGGCAGTGATGGGGCAGGTTGTGTGTGATTTCTTCACAAAGCCCAAGGCAGATTCTACCTTCACTGCCTGAAAATTTGTCCCTCAATCCACTTTTTTGACCACTTTGATTCGAGGTGCTGGCCCGAAGCAGTGTGAGCGGGTTGTACCAACTACATCAGCTGGCTTAGCACTGCACCACATCCTTACCTGGGAGATCTTTGATCTTTTATTACTGACACAGTATGCAACTCACAGACATCAAACAAGGAAACATCAAAGATGGAGCTATAACTTTGTCCTGTGGAGAGGCAATTTTTTGCTACTTGAGCCAAACTTCTATAGATCCTCTTGTCTGCAACCCCACTGCATTCAGCCACTTGTTATCAGAACTTTCTGCTGCCCAGCAACCTGCATACCCAGATTTTTGTGTGCCTGTCAGGCTACACAGATGCAGAGTTTACACCTTAAACAGTATCCTGGCTTTGGTGTGATTATCCATGCAAATTACCCACTTTTTTAATTACTCATTTTTTAAGCCCTGGCTCTGACAGAGAAGGACAGTATTTCAATGCAAAGCTGTGAGGTGCCAGCTCAGTAACTCCAGGCTGGAACTCGTGTGTCTCCAGCCAAAATGCTGAGAGAGTCAATGGCATCAAACAAACAAGATGCACAGTCCAACACGTGGTATGCAAGGGTCACTCCCAGGAATGGCTTGAAATAAAAGTTCTTGGGGGTGCCAGAGCTCTGCCTACCAGCACTGATATTCCTATGGCTTTTTGGACAAGTGCACCTCTGGAATCAGCTCAGTAAGAGAGAAGGAATGAAAAAGAAAAAAAATAACTGAGCTACACATTGCTTTTAGAAATTGCTCACAGAGGAAAAGTGAAGAGAAGCAGTCAGAAAGGTAAAATGTAGTAAAGTTAAATAAAGCATTCAGAGAATTTTATGTCCCAGTAAAAAGCAACCCTTGGCTCATCACAAGCACATAACATTCACAAGACCCCTCAGACAGGTCATTACCTGGATTATGGGTTTAAAACTTGGTTTGGCAATTTGGCTTTGCCTCAAGGCCATTGCATGGCCAAACTGGTCCATAATTCTTGATAATGCCCTTTCCAGCGGATGCTATTGCTTCACCAATTTGTGTTCAAAATGTTACTGCAAAAAACCCCCACAAAACACAGAGATGAGAAGAACCCCAAGGATGACAAAGAAAAGGCAAAATAAGAAGGAATGAGTAAGACAGAGCGTGAGGGAGAGCGAGTTTTTTGCTGAGAGGTTTGTTCTTGCAGAGCACAAGGTCAGGCAGCTGCAGACTGAAGGGGCAGAGCTGCATTTTCATTACCAGGCTCCTTCCAGAGGGGCCAGAGCTCTGCCCTGCACTGCACGGCAAGGAGATCGTTCCCACACTCCAGCCACAGAGCAAAACCAGCTGTGCACTTGCTGAAGGCTTGGTGAAATGGTGAGACACAATTCTGTGTGCCTGAAACAAGCTGGTTTCTGGTTAAAATCATTCTGCTGCCATCTCAGGTGTTGACTTATTGGGAAGAGGAGGAAGAGGAAGGCAGGAGGTAACACCTTCACGTGTCACACATTGATGCAGACCCTTGTAGGGCTGCTGAAAGCTCAAAACTGTGGTGTTTTAAAGGGATGCCTGCACCTCTGAGGCTAGAGAGGGAATGGAGGAGAGAAAATGTTTAATCAGGACAAGCTCACAGGTGATCTGGGTGGGGAGGCTGCACTGCCAGCTGCTCAGCAGCACTCAAATGCTTTGTCTCTGGGGCAGGAAGGGAGGTTAGATATATCCTCAAAGAGGAAGGATGAAGCCATGGAGGGATAATTGCATGTGGTGAGCACTGCTGCCCTGTAGGCACAAACAGTCCCTGTGACCAGGATGACCTCCCCCAGACTCCTCACAGCACAGCCCCAGGCAGCAAGCAAGGATGCAGGAATCCCACCAGGTCCCACCCAAAGGAGAAGCAGGCACTAATTTTTAGAGTAACCCAGAAAACATTAACATTTCAGCAGCAAAAAATGAAAAAGCTGGCTTTTAAGATATTTTTTAAAATGCCCCACATTTTCTTTATTCAGAGATAGTCTGGTCTCTAAGAGTTTTCTAAGGGAAAAAAACTCTTTGGGAGAACTGAAAAATGCAGAATGTCTTTGGATGGAATATCTGCTCCCCTGACAACTGCTCTTGCTGCTGCCTCAGAGCAAAGCAAGGAAAGAGGGAGAAGCAAGAGGAGTTAAAGGAAAGCTTAAACAGAGGTGAATATAATCAGGTCTGCTCACAACTGTCTAGGAACTAGATTCAGGGAAAGATCAAGAGGGAAAATACTAAAAGAGTTGGGCAGGGCAAACATGGGCAGGTGGAGAAGAGGGGAGATGAGGATCAGCAGGATAAAAGAGAAGCTGGTTCCTCAGCTGGTCCCTTCTGGGCTAGGAATCTCTTGCAGAGGATGTTTTCTGCCACTGGACACCTGTCCTTGCTTCCGTGCTGAGGAGGAAGAGCAGGGCAGGAGGTTGTGAGATCCACCCCTGCTCCATGGCAGCTGCTGCTGGAGAGAGTGGGCATTTATGGAAGAGTGAAAACAACAGGGGCTCAGGTCCACCAGAGGTGTGAGATCAGCTTTTGGGGGTGCAGCCACTGCTGGCTGTAGGCGAGCTACTCTACCAGACAAGCAGGAACCTCACTCACTTGAGCTCCCAGAACCATTTCTACAGGTGAGGGGTCCCCAGGAAAGCCCACTCACCGTGCTGCTGCAGCCAGCAAAGCAGGCAGATAAGTATGTGACCCCGTCTGCCCCACAGACTGGAGTGAAGGAATCAGTTTGGCATTCACAGTTGTTATTGCAGGGGGAATATGGGTCCAGAGATGAGGTTGGAGTTGAGCTGTAAGACAAACAGAGAAAGAAATTAATGGCCAGTGTGATATCAGCCAGCTTTTCCAACTGTTGCCTCACAAAGATGCCTTTGAGGGGGATAGTTGAGGCAAACACATTACAAAAAAGCAGTGGGCAGGGTAGCTGGGTTCCAGCTCTAAGAAATCCAGCCTACAGCCTCTCCTTGGAGACTGAAATGCTACAGCCACTATCTCCTCGTGAGAGAGAATCTAATGCAAGGCTTGGGCTGCCCTGTTACTTCAACAAGAAGCCTCAAGGAAACACAAGGAGATGCTGTGGAGATTGCACTGTGTGTTTCTTCAACACTGTAAAGAGCTGACAGGCTGAAGTTGTCATCTAAAGAGTTGCCACTGCATACAGGAGCACTCAGGAAGAAAACACCAAATAACTCTCTCCAAGTCCTGTGAGTGCAGGACATACCAGGGTTACGTGGGCCTCGTTTCTCTCATTAAAATGGGCCCGCAGCCACAAACACTCTCTCTTCACTATATCTGTATTTCCAGACATTTAAAACCTGGTTCTACAAATTCCCCTCAGGCACTTAAATCAATGCACAGAGCAGTGCATGTCCCTTACTGCCATGACAAACCAGACCCAATGCTATAGAGGTGCCTGTGGGTGCAGACTCAGGTCTGGCACCTTTTGATTCAGTTTGGCTGAATTTGAGATTTTAGTGAAACTCTCTTTTCATCTGGAGGTTCTCAACTCTCTCAGTGGTCAGTGGCACAGAAACATCCCAGACTAAGAGCCCATTCAACATTGCCTTATCTAAGCTTGCTCTATGGTTGTCTGAGGGCCAGCACTGCCTGTCGAGGACATTTACTTGGATTTAATGTTGGTGTAGCTCCCTGAAACTCTCTGTGGACTCACTTGTTTCCATAGGGAACAGTAACCCCTGCCACAGGTCCTGTGTCACATCCCAGGAACAGGAATGACACGTAGCAAGCTGTGGACACCAGGTTCACCAGCATGGCCATCCTGATGGCTCCCAGAGCAGACAGGCTGAGCTTCTTCACCAAGAGGCCACCCAGGAATATGCCCAGACATGCACATGGGATTGCTGTCATCCCTGCAAGAGGAAAAAATCAGTTAGCAAGAGGCACGAGCAAGGCCCAGTGAACTGCACTGTGGCAGGGCTGAACACTCCAGCAGCCAGATCTGTGCACTGGCATGAGGAAACCTTGCAATGACCAACTGCTGGAGTAGCACCAAGCTGGTTGCCCAAAAAAAGGGAACAGATGCCAACAGGCATGCTGCCTTGCATGGAGGAACCAGGATTTTCTGCCAGTTCTCATCCATGCTGGATGCCAGACTTGCAGAGCTTGGCCCAGCCTGACCTAAGCAGCAGCAAATGAAGTCAAGACTTTTCTGAGGTGTCTGGAGGCTTTGGATGAGCCCTGCTGGTGCGACTCACACAAGGCTGATCTTCAGAAACTAGGCAGGAGCAGCACTTCAAAATATGAAATCTCCCTAAGAGAATTTTCTTCAACTGTGAAATGCAAAATCACTGCCAGAAGTGAATCCCTTTCCAGCACAGAAATTACCACAGTATGCTTGTTTGGGGTCACTTTTATCCCTTTGTGGCCAGCTACATTCCAAATCTCACCCGCCTAAACTGTGCTGAGGAGAGAATCCCAATCCTGGCATTTCTAGAGTCCCTTAAATACCATGTGAGAAATCTGATTACAACTTTGTCTAAACAAGATGTAAAAAAAGGGAAGTATCCAAGTCTCTTTTCCCACTGTCAGGTCAGAAGCAGGATGTGCTCTGGCTCCTGGGTGATCCCCTCTTTGCTGGCCACCCAGCTGTGCACACTGACTGCCCAGCCAGCTCCCACCAAACAGCTTTTCCCCTTCTCCCACTGGGTCAATAGTGAAGTTACTTTCCTTGGCCAAGCCTTTAATTTTCAGGGAGGATGGAATAGCCTAACAACTTTGAGACCTCTGGCCTTCTGTCAAATCCTATTAAAATTCACTAGCAAATTCCTGGGTTGCTGGGTGAGGCAAGGCTGACTGCAGGGGATTGTTTCTTTTGAAAAAACAGGCCAAAACTAGAAGATATCAATGAGTTTAACAGGGAAATAAACAACTGTCAGGAGAGCAGCTTGCAAACTCCTTGTTATGATACGAAGATCCACCCATTTCCCAATGTCCCAGTTTTTGATAGATCACTGCCAGCTGCCCATCTGGCGAGCTGTGGTCGCAGATCATCCAAGATCAACTTGCAGATATCTTAATTGGGTGCTGCTGAGAGAAAGGCTGTCATAAACAAATGGCTGGGCCTGCCTGCGATGAGCAGCAGCAGAAAATAAATGAATATTCTGCCATCGGTGTCCTGACAGGGAACAAATGAACGCTGAGAAATGTGGAATGTGAAATCACAGCAGCATGGAATGGTCAGAGAGAAGGGACATTTGAAAGACAACCAAGCTGCACTAACTCAGGTACTTGAACTGCTCAATGCAATCTTGTCATTCCCAGGCCAAGGAGAAAGCAGCGACTAGCAGGGGAAATTGGGCTTCCTAACCCAGACTGAGATGGGCTGCAGAACTGTGGGGGCACAAGAACCATGAGATAAGCAGTTCTAGGGTCACACTGTCACTTGGAGGGCAACTGCAGCCTCAGGCAATCAGACAGCCCATTTCTGCTGCATCCAAGGCTCCCACAGACTCTCCTATCCTGGCTCTCCCATCCTGCCTCCCACACAACAGGCTGGGCCACGGGGGAAAATGACAGCAGCAGGATGCAGTGGAGAGCACATTCAAGGAGAAAGGATGCTGGAGGTCTGCTCTGGGCCCTGCAGCCGTGGCACAGCTGAAGCCCAACCCTCTCACTCACAGACACATTTCCACATCAGACAAGTCGCTATTTGGGCAGCCTAAGCAGCGAGACTGGCAGCCATTACCAGCCATGCTGAGCACTTTTAAATACCCCTGGAGGGCGTAGGTTTGGTGTCCCTGTGGTTACCCACCCAGGAGCTGGTTGGCAGATGAGGTGGTGAGGTTGAACTGCTGCTCCAGGTACTTGCCCAGGAAGGCGGCGAAGCCGGCCACCACCGCGATCTCCATGCAGGCTGCCAGGATGATGCAGGTGAACACGGGGTTGGAGAGCAGGTGCTTTGTCACTTTGGGGATCACTGGAAGAGAGGATAAAGGGAGAGGTGTTTTTGTGTAGTCTTTACTTGAGGTGCTGGAGGTGCCTTTTTCCTCTTTTGAAGGGTAAACTTCACATCAGGTGTAATTTCCTGCACAGACAAGCTGCTTGAAATGTGGGAACAGCAGAACAAAGTGAAACACCCAAACAGTGCCATCTAAAGATTAAAGAACCAAGAGGGTGCAAAAAGAAATAATCTGTGATTGATGATTTTGAAAACTGGAAGAATGAGAAAAATTTCCAGTATTGGTTTGTATCCCCCATAGGGAAGTCAAGCAAAGCCTGGTGTCCTGTTTCTTCCCCTTCTCCTTTCCTTACCTGCTCCCCATGAACAAAGCTGAGCCAGCTGACAGGTGCCATTCAGCACAAATCCTTGCAAGCTTTCAGACACAAACTAACCCAGCTCACATTGGGCTTTTCCTTCTCCTGCCATCCAGATTTGCTTCATTTTCCTGTTCCAAACTGTCTCACTCACTGATGGTAACCTTCTTGCAGCACACGTGGGAGTTTTCAGCAAGCTGAAACTCTCTGGCTTAGCCTGGCCCATGGATACCCATGGCACAAGGGTCTTCCTGCCTGGGACAGGCTTGGCAGTCTGTGTGCTCCCACAACCTAAAGCTTCTCCTGCCAATCAACACCTTCCATGTAGACCCTCCCATCCTTTGGAGGGTGAGAGAAGTCGTGCTGAGCTGTTCATTGTGTAGGACACACATGTGGCTCTGGTTTCATGATCCCTTGCCTCTCCCCTTCCAAATCATCAGTATCCAGAGTTCCCTCTCCTCCAAGCCCATCTCAATTTCCCAAAAGCAAACAAGAGTCACCCCTACAAAGGGAAATCTGGCTAATGAATCAGATCACACGCTTTCTACTCCAGCGAACGTTTTAATTATTGTCGAGATAACACAGCTTGAAGAGGAGAGAATCCCAGTACAGAAGAGAGCCTTGCTTTGTCTCAATACCTGATGACTAATTTCTCCCTGAACTAAATGTGAAAATCATTAAGTTTGAAAATTACCTTGATGTAGTGTAGTGAAGCCTCAATGGACCCCTATTTGCATTTTGAAAATCCATCCCCCACATTCCCTGTGGTGTACCAGGGGCTGGCAGATGATGTTTCCCTGGTGCTGGCTTATGTTTTCCCTCAGGGATTTTTTGCACTGGCCTCAGCAGAGGATGCACAGCTCTTTGTCAAGGCTCTGCTTGGGTGCCCGTGGTTCTTTCTTGGGGACAGTGGAAAAAAGGTTTATAATTAGGTTTGATCTAACCTTTTAGGAAGGGGTCACTCCACAGTTTCTGGTCTCTTTATATCAGAAACATTTTTTCAAGTATAAAATTCCTGCTCCCTGAAGATTCACTGAACATAATTAAGGTGGAAGAGGCATAGAAATTTTTAGCAGAATAGGGGAAAAAAGAAAAGAAAAAAGAGGAAAAATATACTGTGTGGGAGGAAGGGGGGTGGGGGAATTCAGACATGGATAAATTTCAGAAGCCACCTGCTGCTTCCTTCAATTCTTTGGAGGCCACCTACAGAATTCCCCCTTCTTGCCAGGAAAAATATAGAAAATGCAAAGGTGGATTTGGCAGTACTGAGCTTGAAAAACCATATTTAAGGTATTAATGACTGTTGTGCCTTGGGAGTTCAGTTTGTTCAAGATTAATGGATTCCTTGAGATGTAGCTTTGTGCCAATTTAAATCCAAAGACACTAAGGTCTAGCTCTAACTTTATCCACCAAGCAGTAGTGATGACAGCCTGCCTTTTGCAGGAGGGAGTTAAAGATCACGGACATTTATTTCCGAAGTTGGCACCCAACCATCACGCACTACCAAGGTCAAAATCCATCTTCTGTGCTTGGGCTGGACATCAGAAAATTTGCAGAGTTATTTCAGCATCTCACACAGGAGAGGAGCCCCTTGTAAGTGCCTTGTGTGGCAGTGCAGGGCTCCAAGTCACAGCACTTGAAGTCACCTAAAGGGGCTACAGGAGTGCTGGAGAGGGACTTCAGACAAGGGTGTGTAGTGACAGGACAATAAGTGATGGCTTTAAACTGAAAGAGGGAGGGACTATGTTAGATATAAGGAAGACATGCTTTACTGTGAGTGTGTGAGACACTGGAACAACAAGTCCAGAGAAGCTGTGGATACCCCTGGAAGTTTTCAAGGCCAGGCTGGACTGGGCTTTGAGCAACCTGGTCTAGTGGGAGGTGTCCAGGTCCATGGTAAGGTGTCTGGAACAAGATGATCCTTAAGGTCCCTTCCGACCCCAATCTTTCTGTGATTCTGTGATTCCACGATCACTGCTTCTCCCTTTGAGTTTTCTGGGACAGATCCTGCCCTCTGCTGAATGTCTGACCACTGTCTCCTGCAGTGGGACTCCGTACCATCAGGCAGGTGTGACACAAAACCCAGTGCAGAGTGCACAGACAGCTCAAGCAGTGTCTGGCAGCCTCCACCATCTCCTCAGCCACAGCCAGCTCGTTCTCTTTCATCTTCTAAGGGAAATGACAAGAGGTTCCCTCTAGAATTGAATACCCTTTAATCTTGCTACTGCCATTTGTTAAGATCAATCATTTGACACCTGACGCTGCCTTATCTATCTCAGTTCTTGAGGTGAAATACCTCTGGGAAAAAGGTAAAGATTCAGCAGTGAAGTTTAAAAACCTCTCAATGGACTAGAGTGACACGCTTTCAGCTGCCTGGCATATGGTGCTGGGTATGGAGTAGGAGTAGAAATGCCTGATGTGGGACAGTGAAGCCCTGGAGAACACAACAGCTACAGATGGTGCTTCTCCACTGGAGCCAGCTCAGCAGGAGTCATGGCAAACGTTACCCTGCACCTTACGGGCCCTGAAGGTTACCTGAACACTTTGGAGCAGCCCTTTGCAGCTATAAAGCTCAACTGAAGTCCATTTGCAAAGTGGGCAAAGTCTTTTGGAGCCCAAGGAGTCTCAATAATCTACTTGGAGAGCTCACAAGCTGCAGCAGACACGGTGTAGACAGACTCAGCCTCCCACTCCCAGAAGGATCAGCTCATTTGCCATCCTCATCCTGATGCACCCGATGCGCTCCAGAAACGGCGGCAGAAAAGCAATTCCCACTGCCCTGGCAAGATGCACTGAGGAGAAGACAACACCTCTCTTCACTGCTGAAGTACTTTAATCCCAACTCTTCAGACCATCCATGTGCAGTGTTGGTCACGGGATCATCCACAGGCTGGGAGGGACCTGGGTGGACGTCCCGATGCTCTCCAACACTCCCCGCCAACCCCCTGACTTCCCACATTTTCACACTCAAGCAACACTCGTGCCAAGGCATCAAAACACCCTCCCTGGGGCCTCTGTGGGTCACAGGATGGGGGCTTGACAAATGCACACACTTATGTACACCAAGTAGCTTTGATTTGTCACTGCACATCGGGGAGTACCGGGGATAATTGGCAACCTCATTACAGGAGGTTTAACTACTCTCCAGAAACGACAAACTATAATCATCACGTTGGTGCTTGAAATGAATTGTTTGGAACATTACAATCACCCAGGCCCCTGTTTCGGGTTGGAGCACCCTACAGAGACATGTTTTCAATTTGCAGTAAAGATGAAGAACACAGAAAGCTAAGTAATAAATTAGAGGGAGGTTTACAGCCCAGTCCATCTAGGACAGTGTGGTGAGGGAAAGGCAAAATGTAGTATTGAGCCAAAATACAACTTTCTACTACCCATGTCAGCAGCAAGCCTCAGGTCTGAAGAGAAAATAAAAGGAAAAATCTCCACCTGGCTTGAGGAAAAAGGGATAAAGAAAACAGCACAAGCAACAAGAATAAAACACATTCTGGAAAGAGGTAGCTTCTGTAAAAGAGAATATAGAGTAGGGCAAGAGGTGCTGAAGATATCTCAGGTGAATTTAGTATGCTGAAGTTCCATGTGGCCTTGGCAAAATTATCATAAAGGATATGAGGGAAAAGGATGACATATAAATCAAAAAAGCCTTCCTGACAAGATGCAAGCCTGAAGCAGCAGTAACATACTCAAGCATGGAAAGCAGGTCCTTCTAGTCCATCATCTTCTCTGCAGGAACAACCTTTACTCAGTTTGAGAGGAGGACATAAACCTCCCTCACCTGTGACACAGAGGTCATGGAAAAGCATTTTTTGGGGACAGGCTCTGTCTGCCTTCAGCTGCTGCTCAGCTTTGGCCCTGAGGTGTGCAGGCTGAAGGCCTTTCTGAATTTTTCAATGCTGCTGACAACAAGATGCTGGCTAGGAAACAGCCAAGAACAACCTGCAACAATATCTGCACCCTCATGAAACACAAGCCAAAGAAAAATCAAAGACTGATGGGCCTGATACCTTTTATGATCACCACCTTGTCAACTACGATTTGGATTTCTCAGCAAGCCTTTAAGGTGTTTGCAGGGGGACAAGACTCAAATTCAAAAAGGCATTAAAATCTAAAACACTGAAATCTAAAGCCACCACTGCAGCTGTGAATGGAGGTGTAGATGGAGCCCTCTCCAAAAGGTTGTCACTATCAGTCATGAGAAGTCAGGAGTTAAAAACTACTCTTGTTAGCCTTTAATCCTGCCCAATCCTATGAACTCCCACTGAGGATTACAGGCTCCCCATGGTCCAGGCCCTCCTTGCACAGCTGGGAGCTTTTGGCCTATGCATCTGCTCCCAGAGAGCACTTCTGGGGAGAGAAATCCTAGATTCAGAGTGGCTCCCTCCCCAGGTATTCAGCAGACTGGTACACAGAGCAGGACAGAACTGAACAGAAGACAAGGCAGCTGTCAGCTGTACATCCCAGCTCTCCTACACGCTTGAAAATGAAGCTGGAAAGAAACCAAAATGTTTCCAAATCTAGGGAATTTGCAGTTCTGAAATTCATTTAATTCCACAGTGAGTCTTCTTTTAATTCCTTGTGAATGAGCTTCTCTTTCCAAACCTGGAGGATTCCATATCAATTTCAATCCTTTTAGGGTTTTAATCTCTCTTGCTAGACAGAGCAGCTGAACGTAACAAATTTCTGGTTTAAATCATTGCAAAACAGAATGCATTTAGAGCAGAATGTTTCAGAGGTGTTAGAGATCATGCCGAGGAAGCATTCTGAAATCAAATTTCATCAGAACTGGCCGCTCAATTCAATAGATGTGACATTTCTGTGTGGAAAAAAGGGAAAGGTTTTAATGAACTATTTCCAAGCACGTCCCAGAGCAGGTGGTGTGTCAGAGGCAGCGAGTGAGAGGGCAGATGCTGGACAGACTCGAGCAGAGGGCACAGGTGCTCTGACACAGCCAAGCATCTTCTGTGGCCCTGAGGAGCAGAGAGGTCCCCAAGGCAAAGCAGAGGTAGGAAAGCAAAGCTGTGCCCCTCAGAAGAGGAGGGTCTGCCCAGTCCATGTCTGAAGAGCTCTCACAGACCACACAGAGAGCACAGGGCTGGAACAATCCTGCCAGGCGGGAGCAAAGAGCAATGGCAGCATTTATTCAGACTTCCATTGCTGTTAATCCTTCACTTCTCTGTGCTCCCAAATGGATTTGCTTTGCTGAACTGAAATACTAATCAGGCCAAGCGGTGCAGCTTTCAGGAGCCAGTTTAGCCACGGGAAGCAGCTCTCAGGACTGTCCCAAAGCTTTCCTGCCTGAGCTGCCATGCCCCTGTGCAGAGCCCCCCGCTGCCTCCACTGCCTTTGATTGCCTCTTCACCTCGTGCTGTTCAAAGGCACCACTTTCATTTCAAGTTTAGAGCTCCTCTTAACACTGTTTCTTTCCTGGCACGAAGATACCCCACAGGAAGAGATGCCAGTGCTTCCCAAAAGCTGGGCCCTCCCTCCTGCTTAGACTTTGACAGAGATGTAAAAGATCCATACTTTTGAGTATGTTCCTTTTATATTAGTCCTGCCTTTTTTTGCGTGCTAAGGCTAGAGAAAGCCAAGGAATCCCAGCCAGCCCTCCATCTCACTGACTTTCAGCAGACCTTGTGGTGTCTGGAGCATCCTCCCACGTGCCAGCCGTGCCACGTCTCTAGCTGACAGCCATGACCCAACTCAGAGCATGTCCCCAGCTGACAATGCCCTGCTCCCTCTTCCTGCCATGTCCTTTCTCTTGTGGCACTCCTTGCAAGGCTTGGAAAAAAATGTAAGAAAAAATAATAAAGCTCCTTCAGAAGCCAAAAAGGAGATGGAGATCATCCTCTAAAGATGAGCTGTTGATACAAAGAGTGTTTGCACAATCAATCCAGAGAAACAACTCTTCCTCCCCACACTTGCACAAGAGATGGACAATCCACACCTCCAGGCAGACGTGGACTTGCAACAGGAGCAGCCCTGCCCAGGACAAGCTGCAGAGACAACACTTGCTAAAAATGAGTCAGAGTTATGGCCATAAAAACTCCGAGGAACATCTCCAGTCCCAGCCTCCTGTACAGGCAAATCTTCTGCTGTGGCCCAGAAAAGATGTGGTTGTCCCACCCCTGGAAGTGTTCAGGGCCAGAATGGATGGAGCTCTGAACAAGCTGGTCTAGGGAAAGGTGTCCCTGCCCATGGCAGGGGGGTTGGAACTCGATGAGCTTTGAGGTCTGTTCCAACTCATGCCATTTTATGATTCCATGGATTCTGTTCAGCCTCACAAATTCATGCAAAATCCCAAGGTCATATTAGGACAGAAGTCATGACTATGCATGCACATACATATTTTTAACCTCTGCATATAATTAAGAGCCTTTTTCACCCTAGGAAAAAGCCTAAACCGTCTTAACTTTCTCTAAAGGTTAATGAACAAATAGATTAAGGAGACTTAAAAACCCGCCACAAAGGAATGCATACAGGTATTTCAGTTGCTACCAAAGTAATGAACACCCACAGAAAGACTGAACCATCACCTGAAACACTGCCCATCAGCAAGGATGAGGTGTGTTTGCCTCACTCCAGCAACACGACTCTTGACCACATTCCAACTGAGACAACAGCAGCAAGGGACCTGAAAGGAGATGTCAGCTACCAACACCATGTCATCTGTGACAGCCTCAAAGGAATAACTAAAAAGGTCATTCCTTGTCTTATTTGATGTGACGTAAATTTCATTTCAAAGTCCATCCACAAAGAGGCTCCTGGAATACTGGCTGATCCGAAATGGGGTTACCTGCAGTGAGAGGGCTAACGTGGAGGCCTGTGGTGCCTCCTGATGTAATCAATACTTGAAGCATATGGATGTGGCAGTTTAATTTCTCTACTTCAATGAGCAACAGATGCTCAGTGAACCCCCCCACGGCCTCCCTGTGTGCAAGATGCTCAGCACCATCCTCAGGCTGATCTGCTGCCCCTCCATGCAGCAGGGATATGTCATATTCCTTCTTTTTTCTATATGAAAACCTGCAAATGTTTCCAGCTGCCCACTGCAAAAGCTCAGTGGCCAGAAGCAGACACACTGATGTGTACACAATAAAAGCCACAGAACTACCCCTATGGACATATAATGGGAAAAGCCCATTCAAGAGAAAATCCTTGCAATAAGGATGAAAGGATGAAGAAATTAATTTTACTGACCGAGTTTCAAACAATTTATCCCTTTACCTTTCTTCTGAATTTCCTCATCAAGTCAAAATTTCACATCTTTGACCTTCCCTTAATGAACAACCACATCTACTATTCAAGGCATTTTTATATATTTAGACAACACTTTTTTCCCCAAAGTCTCCTTTTCCTTCCTACCCACACTTCATTCAAGTCGCAATTAAGGTGACTGCACAGGGAGTAAGTGATTTTGTCCTCATTTATCTAAATGTATCAGGCAGTAATGGAACCCACTCTGCCACAGCAACAGGGAGTGGGAAGCAGCCACCAGTTCTACAGAAACACCCTCTGAGATGAAGGATTTTCCAGTACTGCCTAGAGAAAGGATATCTGCCCACACTCTCCCACGAAATGCTGGATCCTCAGCTGACTTTAATTACAGTCACTTCCATTTCCATCACTGCAGGACATGATGTGAAGCTGTCTCTCTAATTTGCTACAAATCATGCTCTGCCCTGCCATTTTGCTGCTATTCTGGGCTGGCATCTCCCTCTTCCCTTTCCAGTTTAAGAGGTGTGGTAATGCCCAGCACTCATTGCTTTGTATCTGGGATACCACTGAGCTGAAGCTCAGGTGCTGGGAGCACCCAATTTCTTTTAAGTGCCCTTTGCTGGCTCATTCTCCATCTCGGAAGGCAGTGGGGAGTAGGGCAGTACATTGGAGAGAAGTTCACAGATATCTCTGGCAGCTGTGCTCCCCTTCATTTTTTTTTTACCAACTCTGTAGGACTATCATGCATTTCTGAAGGTTTGCATCTTAAAAAAAAACAACAACCCAAAGCTTTCCAGTGGAACAAAGCCTATCTTTCAGGCACGGGCAACACCAGAGATAACCAGTTAGAAGGCAGGGACTGGAAGGACAGATTCCTGAGCTCTGGGGCGGCTTTTGGCGCGACAGAGGCCGCGGGCTGAGCCTCGCGGGGTGCCCGCCGCGTGCCTCACCTCTCAGCTGCTGGAAGCAGCCGGTGCTGCCGCTGTCCCCATCCAGCGGGTGCCGCAGGACCCCGTTGCTGGGCTTGGGCCGCTCGTAGTCGCGCTCGGGCAGCATGGCCTGCTCGCTCTCCCCGGCGCGCTCGGGCCGCGGCGGCAGCGACTGCGGGAAGCCGAACATGGGCAGGGACGAGAAGAAGAGTAAGGCACCGCAGAGCAGGAAGCCTCCCCACCACGCTCCGATCCACCGAGGGTCGTCCGGGGTGATGTCCAGCTTACCTGCGGGGGGGGAGCAAACACCAGTCAGGGGGGACACAGGTGTGGATGGTCCCGCGGGGTGCAAGGTGGCTGTTGGGGTGTTTGTTGGCTGGTGAGGGGCATAGAACACAAGGTGGGAGGCCACAGTGCACCCAACAGCTGTAGTGTGTGTGAGGCACCAGTGCACAGCATCCTCCATATCCTAGAGATCCTCAGGACCGGCTTTCATCACCTCTTCTATCTAAATGGTTGTATTTGTCTTGGTTTAGGGTAAATTTTTAGCTGAATTGGGATAGGAAAAGAATTTTTTTGGAGGAAAGTGAAAAAAAGTTGTTTATTTAATAGACAAAGCACTCTTTAGCACAATAAATGAAGGAACAACACTGAACAACAAAACCTGTGTGCCCCGCAGAGATGCCAAATTCAGAAAGTCTCTCATGAGCTGTAGCTTGGCTCAGTTGCTGTCAGTCCCTCTGGTGCTGGGAAAGGCCAGGCCTGGTGGGCTAAGGGCTGAGCTTCTGGTGCTCTTTTGTGTATTTAGTTTAGAGCAGGTTCAAACAGTTTCAAGAAAAAAGGAAAAAAAAAAACGCAGTCTGGAGAACTTTTCTACCTCAGCTTGCTAAAAATTAACAAAAAGCAAAGGAGAGCTCTCTTCTGCTGTCTACACACTGCAGATAACACAGCTGTGTGTAGGGAAGCTTCTGCAGCACCCTGCAATCAGGGCTTCTCCCTAGTGCTTTTAGCTCTAGGAAGCTGCTGTATACCAGTGTCCACTGAGGTTTTGTGTGTCCCAAAACATCACACTCACCTGGCACACCTACTGGGCACAGACCTGCACAGAGAAGGACACTGCACCTCCAACCCTGCTTTCCCAGGAGCTCAGTGGCTCCTCTGCTTTGAATTCACAGCCCTTCTCAGCAAAAAAAAAAGATTGGCATTTAGGCTTTACAGACATCTGTGACTGCATGAAGGGTGAAACAGTCCTAAGTATTGGAAAAGAAATCCACCCACAGAATCAAATGGGCTCAGGAAAGTACAGAAATAATCACAAAAGGAAGAAAAGCAAAATAAAAGGCTAGAGTATCCTGTAGGCCATCACTCAGCAGAGGTAAGGCCTAAGGGGGATCTGGAGTCAGTGCGGGGAAATACAAATAAACAGCAGGAGAGGAAAAACTGTTTTCCTAGCAGCTGCCTTGCTGCCACAGCCACAAGGGTGCCCAGTGCTGGAGCCAATTCCTGGGGGAGGCCCAGGTCCACATGGCTGGAATAACAAGCTCCTCTGTTCATGGTGACTGTCTGGTTACTGCCACTCTGAAAAATCTGTCTCAAGTGAGGCAATCAAGCTGTCTCTCAAGCAGAGACAGAAGGAAACTCTTTTCTCCTTAGGGAAAACAACACGTAGCTCTCAAATACAGATAAAGTTTGAAAATCAGTGTTGTGCAGGGACCGGAGTCTTCTGCTGTTATTTCTTCCTGCTTGAAGTGCATTTTTTTTCAAGTTCTTGGGAATGTAACATTGTGAAGAGTCAGGCAAATCAGTCTTCTTCATATTCCCTTCCAAATATAGCTGCTGGGTGGTGGGCAGTGCAGCACCATGCCCTGGCATCCCACACCTGCCCAAAACAGGGCGCAGGGCAAGGAGCTTGTTCTCCTTGTGCCACCTCGAGCTGCAAGGCAGATCCAGCTGTAAAGTGGAAACTCTCTGCCATACAAAAATAAACTTTTGCATGACAGCAACTGACCATGGCCAAAGCCAGCTGGACCTGGAGCAGGAGCACTGCACTCACCCTGTAAAGTGGCTGAGCCACAGCCCCTCCAGGCTTCTCAGCAGGAACCTTCTGCAGTTCTTCTCTGTGGCTCAGTATTTGTCTGGGGCTTTTTGAGCTGTAAATACTGAGCAATGTCTTATGTTTAAAATGTCCAGAAGACAACAAATTAACTTTTTAGCTAGGTCAGCGTCTTGCTTCTGATGGTAACCAGCTGCAGCTGCCCAGAAAGCCTACAAGAATAAAGTCAGCATATATTATTCTTGTGGCTCGGGGGCTTTGCTGTCATGTTCATTTTTTTCATGTATAGACTTGTCTAATTCCTTTAAAATCCATTTGGAGATTTTTTAGCACCTTATGGTGAGGAGTTCCACAGCTTCACCTACTGGGAGATAAAATATTTCCTTCTGTACGTTCATATTTTAGTGTAAATTATACCAAATGGTCAAATATCTAACATGTTTCAAACAGCTCCTCTGCCAAACGAGGCTTTGGTAAAGCAAGGAATGAAAAGGGGCCATGTTTGACCAAACTGCAGACAAATCCCTCAGCCATCCCAAAAGATGCTTCTTTCTCATTTGATATTATTTACATTTCCTCAGCTGCCATGTGCATGTGAGATCAAAAAAAGGCAATAACACTTCTGATTTGCACAATTCTTTTCTGAGACCGGCAAGGTTCAACTCCATCCAAATGCATTCTGTGACAACACATTTGCAACATCATAGGGCTGAAATACACCCTTCTAAGGGACAAAACCCCTGCATAAGGGTCTGTGGGACCTGATGAAGCTGAGAACTGTGGAAAAGGCAGCTGAACAACCGAGGGAAAGGAATGAAGCATCAGGTTTGCTGTCGGAGGGCTGGGGAGCAGCAGAGAACAGCCTGGTACATGTTGCCCTCTCATGGCGAAGAACACACAGTGCAGGCACCGATAAAAAAATTTGGTCTAAACGAACAAAAGACCAATTCGCAAAAAATCTGCTTTAACCCGGGTGAAGTCAAGGTGAGCAATAATTGTTTAATGCTTTGGAGAAAAGCAATAACGCTGTGGGGCTGAGGCTGCCCATCCAAGCAGGGTCATGGGCAGAGGGTGCTGGGCGTGGATCTTACTGGTGTGCCTCCATCAGAACCTGTGCCTCCACCCACACCCTGGGGTGGGCAGCTCACCAGATTTCACCCCGTGCTCTGGACACAGCTCCTCTGGCATGACAATGCCACGGTGCTATTTCATGGTGTCCTTTAAGAGCTGGGATGAAACTCATCTCATAGCAGAAAACACGGAAAGGAACAAATTTTAACCGTCACAAATCTTTAATTTATCAGAACAGAGCCAAAACCTTTTGAATCTCAGTCTTTAAAACCCTTCTAAAAGTGACACTCATACATGCAAGAGGCACTGAAGATGGAATGACAGTTTCCTGCTTGTGAGCATTAACATTTTTGTCCTGGTGATAAAAATTTAGCCCATTTGATTTGAAACCAAACCCACTTCTCCTTACTTGTGTCAATGAAGACAGCATCCACATAGATTTTGGTACAGAAGGAGCCCAAGATAAATCCACAGGCTGGTCCAAATACCAGCATCGTAAACAGGATCCCTACAAGGAGAGAGAAAAGAGAAGATTAGTACCAGGCTCTGGTTATTCATTGCAAGTTGTTCTGCTTGTCTGCTGTAAGATGGTATTACCTTAGTGATGCCAAATAGATAGGGACAGTCTCTGTGTTGAATGCTCCAGGCAAAAGAGCACCCTAAATATGTTTTGCTTTTCGATATCTCTTCAGGAAAATGAACAGATGGAGGTGTGATAATGCTGAAGGATTTTTATTGAGCTGAGAAGACAGTGTGGGCATATGCTGTGTTTTGGTCGGCTGGCTGCTCTAAAAGATGTCTTACTCAGCAGCACAAGGTAAAGCAGGTCTGCCTTCTCCTCATGGGCCACTCTGTCTGTGCCACCTCCAGCTAAAATCCTGGTAGACAGAGTTTTGAGACACTAGGGACAGCAAATCTATGAAACGAGTGTTGTCACAGACTGCTGGATAAAGTCCCTTTACAGAAGTAGGAGCATTTTCCAAATCTGTGAAGCCCTTCTCCCCATCAGACACACACGGCAAATATTCATGCTGTGTGGATCCTCCAGCCTCTCACAACTGCTTGTTCTTTCTGCAAAACCTGCATGAAATTGCCAGTGTAATGCCAGGAGAAGAGCTATTATGAGTCAATTACTTATTTGTTTCAATACAGTATTTAGAAGCATTTATTTTCACTCCCATTTTGGCCCTGAAACAGGAATGCTACAGGCACAGCGCCAGCTCTCAATTATCCAGGGCAGAAAGGGGGGGACACAAGGATAATCCAGAAAAAGAAGCAGCAAAGATAACACAAAACCTTTGTAAATTAGACAATAAGAACACATTAGGTACTTTCACACGTGGGATAATGACAACATTTGGGAAAAACAACAAAAAAGTCCCCCAAGGACCCTCGCAAATGGCTTTCTGAAGGGAGCAGGGACAGACTGAGCAGTGTGGAGCAGAGCAAGAGCCTGCTGGTTCCCTCTGGGGCAAGGCATTGCTGATGGACCCATGGGTACCTCAGCAGAGATGTGCCAGCACCAGTCTTGGTGTCACTGCTCTTCAGAGCTGGCCCAGGAAGGAGCTGATTTGCATCTGGGTACTTTGCTCGCTCTCCTAATCTCTCTGGGGGTGTTCCCTGGCATCTCAGTGCATTTGTAATGCACTTCATCACAGCTATCTCAGCCCTCAAGTTCCTTATCTGGAAACTTTATAATTCCCAAGTTCCCTCTCTGTGCATTTCTCAGGAGCTGGAGAAATTATCGGAGCTGCAAAAAAATTCCCAGGCAAGGCAAACTGCACCTGCCAACAGCATCTTAGCCAGGTAGAATAATCTGGGATGGTCAGAAGCAACTTCACCTTCACTTTTAAAATGCAGGGCGTAAACTAACTCCTCCAGGATGCTGGCACTGGGAATTGGCTGGATTAACAACCAGGGACAACGCAGAGGTGCTTCCAGGCAGCTGCTCACACAAAAACCTGGCACGTTAAAGCCTTGACAGCTCTCACCTGCAGCAGCACAGGGGACAAGAGAAGGTGGTGGGAGGAAAAGAAGTGTCAGGCTGTATGAGCTGCAGTGAGGGGTCACTGCTGTCAGGGCAGCAGCAGGAGCTGCCAGCCCCTGCCCAGTCTCTGACAAGCTCAAAGCTGCAGCAGCAGCACTGTGTCACAGCCTGTGCTGCCAGCTCTTATTAGTCCCCAGGGTCTCTGCTGCCTGTGATGCCCCATGTCACAAGCAGACCAGCCATCTCCCCTCCTGCAGTCACCTTGTCCTGGGGTGTTGGGTTTGTGCTCCATGATCCAGCAGTACATTGGGGAATTTGTGCTCCTCAAGCAACACAGCTGCTTAGGAAGTGTGTGCCTTGCTCCTCTGGGCATCTATAAAGCCTCACAGGGGAGCT
This sequence comes from Thryothorus ludovicianus, assembly GCA_013397245.1. NCBI lineage: Eukaryota > Metazoa > Chordata > Aves > Passeriformes > Certhiidae > Thryothorus > Thryothorus ludovicianus. The sequence goes on from VZTB01004645.1 coordinate 593,304, forward strand.
GTGGTTACCTGCAGAAGCATTTCACGGGACGTGAAATGTGGGAAGAGACAGGCTGGGAGAGCAGAAAAAATAGGGATTTATTTTCCCAGCACACTTCAGCCCCATCTCCCCTCCTTGCCAGCCCCACTTGTGACTACACAGTTTCCAACAGGATTTTATAAAATGTCCATGTCTCATTTTCTGTGGTCACTAGATGGCATCAGTGTTTGTCATTCAGCCCCCAAGTGCCACGTGGAGCAGGCTGGGTGACAGTGCTGCTCATCCCTGCTCCCAAAAAGTGATGGTGCTCCTGGAGTCCTGCAGCCCCATGGAGGGTGGCACTGGCACAGGGCACTGTCTGCACCCACATATCTGCCTCATACACACTCAGTCCGTGCCCCTTCCCTGTCTGAGTGCAGAAAATCACAAGTTTTAGGACAAACCGTTCAGTAACTGATAAAGTTTTCAGGCACAGAGTTGAAGGAGACAGCAGGTAGCAAAGATTGCCATGGCTACTCCTATGATGGATGAGACAGCATCCAAACACCTTTGAAAACTGAATATTAATCAGGAATTTCTATGTAAATATGGTCAAGCACATAAGGACATACCTGTATCTGTGGGAGCAATGACAAAAATGGAGCTACTCAGGCAGAAGGACAAGGACCAGCCAGTTCTACCCTCTGGGCAACACCTTTGGGTGCATCAGTGCTGGGTTGAGGAGGGATGGAAGTTTGTCCTGTGGTGATCTCCAAACCACAGAGTTGTCTGTGTGTGTAAAGGGAAAACGATAGAAGGGATGTTTGTTTCATGGAGCGAAGTGCAAGACAAAGAACATGGAAAAAGATCATCCTTCACCAAAAGCAAACAGGAAATATTTTCCCATTTTCCAAAAGCAGAAGAGAGCAGGGACCTGTGGCTGGTGATCCAGCAGCAGCAGGGAGATGATTGCAGAGAGAATTATCTCAGAAAAAAGCAAACATCGAGGAAGCTGTAGCCAGTGCAGGCACAGGTGACAGATGAACACTGCCCCTCCTCACACAATTGCATCTCAAAACCACCCTGTGAGAAACAAGCGCTGTCCACAGTTATTAAAATACCACATTTCATATCCTGGTGGCAGCAGGAAGGCACGATTTGCTCTGCCATGTCCTCACTAGAGGGCAATGTGGGATAGAGCATCCACTGAAACACCCATCTAACATCTTACAAAAGCTATTAAATTATTATTCACCTCTAGACCAGCTTAAGAAACTCATGTTAATTGTGTTTTCTCTTTTTCTGTAGTTTGTTCTAAAATCAAAAAGAAAACAACTGGTTCACCCCATGCCCTTTTTTTTTTTTTTTTTTGAAACTTCAACAAAATCCTAGGGTTACAACAATAGTATTTTACATTTTAATTCACAAATTAAGCAGATTTTGGAAAAACCCCAGACATGAACTGTCACAATGGATAGTCCAGGGTCTGTACAGAGCAGGACCATGCCCAAGGATCAATGGAGAATGCTGCTGGGCACAAAAAATAGGCTAATTAAGCAATTGGGATAGAGCCTGTGGTTGAACATTTCTGTGGAACTGAGGACACAAGGGGAAATTAGGCAAGTTTGAATTAGCTTAAGACATCCTTCCTCTTTTGAGAAATCCTGCACAACTGTTACCACCCCCACTATTAGGAGAACGCTTTCCACATCACCCACCTCATCATGCAACTACAAAGCTGCTGCTCAGCAGAGAAGGAGATCTTGCAAAAGCCCTGTCCCCAGTGCTGGGGCTGCTGTTAAAAATTAAAATTCACTAAATTTGTGGCTAGCTTTAATACCACTTGCTTGGTCTTTTCCCATGTTTCCCTTTAACTTTTAGATCTGATTTGATGGAGCCAGAGGACACTGATACCAGGAGCAAACAAATCAAAGGCTCCACCAGACTCCAGGGAAACTCCCACTGAAGCCAATAAAACCAGTGATCAGTACACGTACTGAAATTTGATGGAATTTTCATTTCTAATCTCTGAGGGGTTTTTTTAATTCTTAAATTATGGCAGTTCTTAGAAATACTTCAGAGAAGAGAATTAAAAAATAAAGCAACTCTGTCTTAGGACAATTCAAGCACTTTGGTAACTCTCAAACACCTCCTTCCAGTTTCTGTCCTTTTAGAGCACAATTACATCTTAGTCTGAAAACAACTAATAGTTTCCAGTTTACCTGCTCTACTCCATCAATCTCCCTGCCTCCCAAAAAGGCAGGAAGGAAAAAAAAAAAAAGCAGCAAAGTGGGCTGCACTGGGAAATCAGAACTATCTTCCTCCCCATCTTTTCAAATGGAACACTTTGCCAAATCCTACTTTGTCCTGTCAAATAACATTTTCCTAGAGCTGAGGAAAGGATTGTGACAGAGGGGAGTATTAGATCTGACATTTTGTGATTAGACTTTATCACTAGTGAGGCCCAAGACTGGTAATGCAGTTTTCCATTAGAGCAAAGGGAAGGAGCAGCAGCAGGTACCACATCTGTGGAGAGATGGTGGCACAGAGCTGCTCTGAGTCATGCAAAGTGCACAGAAACCAAATGGCAAGGGCAGGGATAAAGGCTGTCAGTATTTCAGTAATAAAGAGCTGTCCTTTGGTGTTTCAGGTTGCTTTCCAGTAGCAACAGGATCCTGAAACATGAGCAAACCTGTGTTGTTTGCAGGGTAAAACAGGTGAAGCATCAACTCAATCCCTGTAATGAATTAACTGGGGGCAGTAACTCCCAGGAGAAGCCCTCCTGGCTGGAAATAAGGCAGGGAGGGAGACACTGTAAGGCCTGCCAGTCTCACCAAGGTGCAGTGAGAGGCATCTCAGGTATGGCTCACTGAGGAGTAAGAGCAGGTTCAGCACAGGCATGGAAAAAGAGGAAAAGAGGAAAAGGAGGAAAAAGAACAGCTTAAGAACACCAAGTCAGTTCACTTCAAAGCCTCAGCCTCACCAGGGGCTGAAGAAATGAGAAAATTTATTTTGGAGAGCTGCCAGCACATGCCAGGCAAAGGTGAGCTGGGTAGGTGAGACAGGAGGAGGAAAAGCAGCATCTCCCACAGCAGGGCTGGCTATCAGAGCAGAAACCATCAGCAGTGACTCACACTGCACTTCCCAACCACGGGCAAAGCCCTGGTGTAGCAGAGTATACTGCTTTATCTAGGTATGGAGTTGTCACTGGTATCTGCTGGGTCCCCTGGAGCCAGGTTGCCCCTGCCTTGGCATTTCCAGGAAATTAAAGAGTGTAGATTATTCATTGTGCCCCTAAGGAGCAGCACACCTTCAGCAAAGCACCTGGTCAGAGAGTTACCTCCTCCCCCTTGCACCATCCCAAGGGACAGCTCTGGTGGGCAAAGAGCTGATTTGTTTGGAAGGTGTGGGAAATTGCTGCAAAAAGTTGCCCTTGCATCAATTAACTACATCCCTGAGGAGGAAGGGATCAGGGAGCTAAATGTGATCTCTGTCAGCAACTGGGTGGTCCAGTGACCACCACAAACCACAGATTTTGGGGTGTCTAGGAGAGGGCACAGCACAGACCCCACCTGCCATGGTCCTGGGAGTGCTGCTGTGGTCACAGGACAGCATCTGGCCAGGAGCATCACCCTCAGCCCCCTGCAAGCTTTTTCTAGAAGCACAAAGGGAACTGGCTTTGCAAAGCACGAGATAATCTCAAAACCCTGCTTGTCCCACATTTCCTGCTGTGTGGAGGGCTGGGCAGCCCAGTGTAAAGGGATTACTGGAATATCGTAATTCATGGGCTCTGTGACCTGCCCTTAAAGAGACACCAGCCCAGCCCAGCCTGTGGGAGCCAAAGGCTTCCTGGTACAGCCTGGGGGTGGCTGCATCCTCCTGCACACCAGGCATAAAGATTCCACACTCACACCTGGTGGGCAAAGCTCCTCACTTCAGCGGGTTTCCTCTGACTTCTGACTTCCATCAGTTGATGTAACTTCAAAAATGCACAGTAAGGGTAGAGAGAGGCTGCTTCCTACCCAGCTGGCTTCTTTCTACAGCCAAACCTGCTGGAGTCACCCAGCACTGCCCATCCTCTCTGGCAGCACACCCACGAGCTGCCCGCGCCCACTGGAGTGCAGGGATGCCTGCATTCCCACTCAGCCCTTGGTCTCTCCTTCCCAGCCTTGCTCATTTATCATGGAAAGATATAATTTTTCCTGCCACTCAGCTCCCTGTCTACACAGCCAGCTGCCCATCACCTCCTCCTGCTCCCTTATGGCTCCTGCTCGCTCGCACTGGCTGTAGGAAAGGTGAAGAGGTGGTGTTGGACCAGTGGCGTGTTTTGATTTGTTCTGCCTCCTCAGTGCAACCACTGGAGCGAAGGGAATGTTCAAACAGGCTGGACAGATGTTTCCAAGTGCCTGCAGCTGTCAATTAATGAGGAACAACTTTGGGATATTTCACTTTAATGTTTAGTCTTTGTTCTGACGGGGATCAAAGCAGCTCCAGCCCTGTATTGGCATGAGGTGGGGAGAAGTGAAGAGGTTGGAGGTTCATCCCATCTGCACAGTAGCACACACATTATTTATTAGTTTTGCCTTCAGGAGTTCAACACCAGCAGACCCCTCAGACACCTATTTAGGGCTGCTCAAGTGATGCCAAAGACAGGGGTGGATGTCCTGGCAGTCCCAAGGCAATGAGAGGCTGAAATCCTTGCTCAGCCATCCCCTTCTCATGGACCCTTCACTGCATTTCCTTACTTTTCTACCTTTACAAAAAAACAAAAAGCTAGTCTCTCCTTGTGATGTGTTGCAAGAAGCACAACTACTATACAGTGCTTTAGTTAGTACTCAGGAGCACCAAATGTGTTAGAACAAACTGTGTTTTAGTTCTGAGCTCTCCTCATTGATTCTACTGTTACAGCTCACTGCCTGCACTGTGTGTGCAACACACTTGGAGAAAGATCCAACAGTGCTGTCCCAATAAATCCTATTTCTCACTGACAGACTTGCAGCTGCTTTTGGGCCAGCAGAAGAGCTCCAGAAAGCCTGCAAAGCAAAAGCATTGGATTGAATCTGACTTCTCCCATTTCCATGCAGCCACTTGTGATGGGAAAGGCATACAGGTCCTTTCAGCCAGTGAAAGTCCTTTCAGCCAGTGAAAGAAATTATTACAAAGTTTGAAAACAGGCAGCCTTGGACATCTCCCATCCTTCCCTCTTATCTGATCAAGCCTTTCTGTCAAAATACTAAATCAGTTTCAGCAGCCTGTAAAATCTGCTCTCGTTTCATGAAGATTTGGGTTTTTAAAGCAAGCTACTCACCACTGTGTGCAAATGCTGCAGAATGACTTATTTACCCCCATGTTTAATAAGACTTAATAACTGTAGCTAAAGCTGGTTGGGGATTTTCATTTACTTACTTACAAGAGGCAAGAAAAACACGTACCCATGCTAGAGATATAACAAACTCCTAAAATGATTCTTCCAGGGCAGGAAAGAGTCCGTGGCAGTGGCCTTCCTCCTGCCTGCTGGAAAAGACTATTTCACTACCCCAGTGGATTTTGTTCTAGCCCATATTTAACATTCAGATGTCAAGCCCTAAAGGGGTTGCTTGGATTTGAAATTACTTTATATGGAGGCTTCTCCCCAGATTATCAGGGTCTCTTGAAATATTGATTTCCATCAGAACCCAGGATTCCTCTAAGGAAATGTCTGCTGACTTAGAGATGAAATCTGTTTTCTATAAGGAGGCATTTTGCCTGGTGAACCACCCTGCATTTTCAATTACTACCAAGCCTTAGGTTTGTTTTATCAGCAAATCCCTGTCCCCAGCACTATCAAGGCTACATGTGGAAGGATCAGTGTTATACCAACAACTGACAGTCCCAGGGGATCCTGATGCACACACAGAATGTCTGCAGAGTGCCACAGAAGGGGATTGGACTTTTGCATTAGGAGCACAAGCTCGGCATCCAGCCTCAAATTTTCCATAATCACTAGGTGCACTTGCAGCAGCTCAAAACATTCATTAGCTGGTTTGTGCCCTCATTCTGATGAGCACAGAAATAAGAAAAATCCAATCCAAACAAAACCAACAATGCTCCCCTCCTGCAAAAAAAAAACCTCAACGCACAAACCAAAATATAACCCCAGATCAACCAAAAACCCAACCCAGAGACCCATGCTTAATGGTTTAGATTCCTCCTTTACCCAGCTTCTGAAACAGGATCACCAAAACGATGGAAGAGAAAAAAAAAATCACACCGTGAGAAAAGCTCCACAACCCTCAAAATCGTGTTTGCAAGCAAAACAAAAATTTTCATTTTGTGAGCTCTGCAAAGTAAACTGTGGGGATGTGCTCACTACAGAAGTCTTGGGATTAGTTTGGTCACACCAGTTAACACTGGGAACAAACTGTTCCCCACTCCAGTTTTCCTCCCTACCATGTCAGTCCCTCCCCAGGCAGTGGAAGGACCTCTTGCTGCATTTCTCTCCTTACTGATGGGAAGCTGGAGAAGAAATTTGCTTATGCTAATCAATCCCTGGCACCAGCCACACGAGAGCTAATCCACTGGCAATCTCCATCAGTCTCTGCATATTTAACCGAAGCAGTGAACACTCACAGAGGATTATGAACGCAGTGGCATTGTTGTAGCAGTGTTTTCCTACTTGAGCTGCAATCACTCTGACGCCCTGTCTCTTAATATTTACACACACTCTACACACAAACAGCGTGCAGAATCACATCAGTGCATGCAAGCACCCTGGTCAGACACTGCCTACAAAAATGCACACGTTTAATATATCTCCCTGCACCCTGTGATGTCTCCACCCTCTTCCAAAATGCTCATGCTGGTTATTTCTCTAAACTAGCATCCCTTCAGATATGCACATTGCTTAATCCTCACAAAAGATTTGTCTCCTTCTGCAAAGGTTTTACAGGTAGTTGGATGCGTATTGCAAGAGATTAGAGACTCAGGCTGAGTTAGGAGAGTCGGGGAAAAAGAAGCTTAACAGTCAATTTTTCTGCCACTTTCTGCAAAAAGGAAACAAAGAAACAAACAAAATATGAACCCACGCCACGTCCAGCCAGGTGCATCACAAAAAGCCGATGCTGAGTGATCTCTGAAAAATAAGGACAAGCCAATTGCTCCACCTACCCTGCAGGCTCACATTCCTGTCCCTGAAACTTGCTTGTTACCACACCAGAAGGAGTCAGCTCAGTTCAAGAAGTGGGTACAAGCACGTTCCTAACTATAGCGTGCAAATCCAGGGCAGGCTATTTCCACCCTGACGCACGAGCCCACGAGCCACGGATTCCACACCTCCAACATACGGCGCAAACACACCAGCCGCAGCCGTGGGCTCCCACCACCAATTTCCACCTTGCAAGCAGTTTTTCCCTTGTGCTAATTACCTTGGGAGGAAGCCACCAAAGAGACTTTGGAAGAAGAAAAAGCCGCGCGCTCCAACGCCAAGCGCGGTTTTTTGAAGGGCTGAAGCCGCACGCCTCCGAGCTGTGCTCGTCTCCCCCCAGCTGTTAAACACAAACACCTGTTTCACCAAATCCTGGAGCTACAGACAGGCAGATTTCCTCGTGTTATTGCCCAGGAATTGTGCCAACTTGTAGGTTTGTATGGAAATGTACTTTCAGGGCTCTTTTTTCTCTCTACAGGAGTGAAACACTCCTCTGAGTTTGCTGGCTGGTGTCTCTTTTAATACTGGGTGGTTTTGATCCTACAGAGGAGTGTAGGGATACATTAAAGATCTGCACAAAGTTCTTCCCAGCCCTCCCTTTCCTGTTCCTATGAGCTGTCCACCCCACCTGCAAGCACAGCCTGTGTTTGCTTAACAGACATGAGACCCTTTCAAGGCTCTTGCACATTTTAACCTCCACCACTTGAATTTTGCACAAGTCAGCACCTCCTTATACTCTAAAATACACTAGGAAAAAAAACCAAACAACAGCTCACACAACTGAGAGTACAATGAGCTATTCACACATATTACTCTCACAGCCTGTAAAATGTGAATTTTGGCATTTGCATGTTGGTGCAACACCACCTTCCCTATTTATTTATTTATTTTCAGCTAAGTCCAGAACAGACACAAGTTCTTTTGAGGGAGGAGCTGCCAGAACTGCCTCCCTCTCTCTCTAACCCCAGTCTTGGGGGTATCCCTTCTCATCCCACATATCTCAAATGAGAACACGTTCAATTTCTAACTGAGGTTTTATGTCAATACAGGCAGCTTGCTGCTTTTCTAGCAAAGATGAGTTAGGAAGAAAAATTCAGCTCTTTCCTCCCTGCTGGACCTCCTACATGTCTGTCTCACCATTAGAAAAACTGTTCCCTGCAAAATTCCCACTGCTCCTTCCCACTTCTCATCTGACTGCAGAAGAGAGCCACTGCTGCATTTCCAGTCTTTTTCATGCTTCTAAAAGCATTTGCCATTTCTTTCTTCTGCTGACAACACCGGAATTTCCTCTTAGCATCACCCAGAGAAAGGATTTCCCAGGGTTAGGTGACACAGACTCATCCAGTCAGGTCAGGTATGGTGCTGGATACCCCAACAGCCCACACCTCCCCAAATAAAAAACTCCTCCCAGCTGATCAAGCTGTTACACACACAAACACATGAGTAATCCTCCATCCCAAACACAGCACCTGCTACAGAATGTGACGCTCTGAACAATGGGTGAAAAGTTCAGATTCCTGCTGTTCAGGCATTTCCCTGCCAAGGAATCCCTCCCATTGCCCCACATCACCCCTGCTCCACTGCTTCCAGCTCAGCTGACGGCTCCCTGGGAACATAAGCAATTCCAATTTATTTTTCTCCTTTTGTTTCATGTTTTCTCAAAAGGTCTCGGAGGAGGAACTCAGAACAATTAAAGAGCAATGAAATATATGGTTTGTCCATCTGTGAAGGAAAGCAGGAAGAGCATCCAAAAAGCAACAGTTCCCCAGTTCCCTAAGAACTTCCAGGGCAGCTCCTGCCCTCCCAAAAGCCATCAGCAAAACTTTCGCTTTTAGCACGAGCAGTTTTCACACATTTTGAGATGTCTGTTCAAATCTTCTTTGCCTGGCTGCTGTGCAGGTACAGACTGTGCTGCACAGTGGAGCCTGACTCACAGACAGCTGGCACTGGGTAATCCCATCCTAAATTTCTGAGGCAAGGAGAGGTCTGGGAACCACCAATGACTCCAGGCAAGCTGCTGGGAAGGCAGTGCTGATAACAGTTTATCTGCACCCACCATTTAGGAAAGTGCCGTGCTTTCCCCCTGCACAATAGATTAAATCTACTCTGGTAATGGCTGAGCTGCCAGGAAGGAAAGGAAATTGAAAACAAAACTTGTGTTGTTCTGCTTCCTCACATTGCAAACGCCATCGGAAAAAAGCATTTGCTTCTGACAATAGTCATTCTTTGCCCTGACCCAAATCTCACTGAGGTTTAGGAGAACTCTTGCACTAATCTTAACTCTTTGGCTTTGGATCAAATCCACCATTTGCTCCTCAGAGCAGATAAATATTTGCTCTTACAGACATTCAGGGTGCTGAGATGAGATCTACCACACTGCCTTGACACAGGTATCTCACACCTCCTTCCCATCCATCTCTCCCTTTGAGGTGCCTCACTGCTCAGCCCTTGGCCATGCACAGGTTGCAGCTCCATCTGATTCCTTTGGACAGTGGCAGGAGTAGGCCAAGGTGTCCCCAAAGCATCTGTGGGAAATGTGGGGCTGGGGCTCTAGCTGTGCTTTGTTTCATGGCAATACTACTTCTCAACAAGCTCTATGTAAACTTCTCAGCAAAAAAATTTTGGGGAGTCTAAATATGTATTATTTATTGGTGGGACAGCACCATGCTTCCACAAAACCTTCCAGGGCAGGCAATGGGGGTGATCCAGTCTGACAACACCCCTAAATATCCCCCCCAATTACCCCATATGGGGAAGTCAAAGGGATGCCAGATGCCAGTCTGTTCTGGGGGATGGGAGGCTGGCTGGATGCAGGATAATCCCCCAATTTAAGATTACTTCCAACGTAATTGTTTAGCAGTTGCTGGCACTATCAGCACAAGCCCTGCAGACTGGATCCAGAGGAGAGTGTGTTATTCAGCACTTCATCCCTCGTGCACAGCCTTCCCTCCTCTTGCCAAAACTACAGGCCACATGGGTGTTTTCCTGAGGTTTCTTACAAAGTCAGAAGCTGTGGGGAGCTGCCAGCCTCTTCAGGGCTGCTTTCACAAGAATATTTTCTTTTGTGCCAAGGAGGACCCTGATCCTGAAGAGTCTCTTTCTGCCCAGGGGAGAGAACAGCTGCTGCTATCATTATGGGCTTGTCTCCCTTAATTAAGCATCCACAGCCACAGCTGAAAGATGAAACAAAGTCCTTTTCCAGCCCTCCAGGAAAGGGGCTGGATGGAGGCTCTGGGAGAAGACAACAATTCTCCCACAGTAGACCTGGAATTGCCTTTTAAGTTGAGAAGTGAATTAAAAGTGGCTGAATATCCCATCTAAAACCAACCAGAATGGCCCAGTTAAGGGTGTTTAGTAGGAGGTCACCCTTGCCTTAGGGAAGCAACCCTAGTTTTCCAAGTAGGATGAAAATAGGAAGGTCCATGATGGCCTCTTATTACTGAAACAGATTATTTTAAATTCTTTGTATTACCCCACCTCAATGACCTTTCAGGAGATAGTGTGACTCTGAAAGTTACTCTGGAAGTAATGGCTTCAATGATAAATAACTGATTTCCACTTTGTGGAAATCTGCTTTTCGATGGGCTTTATGTTTTCAAAAGGGTGAAGGTGTGGATTTGTTCTGCCTTTTTTTTTTCTTTTATTTGTTGGCTTGGTTAAAAAAAAATTAAATTAATACAAGCCTCTTAATTCCCGAATTTTTGGCTTCAAGGGGCTTCTCTTTGCAAGCATCCCTTCATCCTGATTAGACAAAAATGGAGTTGCAACCAAGTAACTGCAAATATCTTTGAATAGTATTTCTGGGAGTCATTTTGGTGCTGTCACTCCTGCTCATCTCTGGTGTGACTCTTTTAATGAATTCATGTCAACTCTCTCATTTCTCCAACTGTTTATTACTCCCCTTCCAGTAATCAGCTTCTGGAAGATATTAACCCCTTAGGACTGCACAGGCAAATGAACTGCTCAGAAAATGAAACCAGTTGCAGACAACCATGCTGTTCTGGCTGGATCTGAGCTGGACTCAAGGGGTTTACAGAACTTGCTAGCTCCCACATGCTCCACATTCTGCCAGCTGAACTGCCAGTGCTGCCATTTCCAAGCCCAATCCTGTGAAGAAATCCAAGTTAAGATACTCATACTTTTAAAATAATCCAGCTAAAAAAACTGCTGCAAGGAGGAATCCTACAGAGTCTGTGACAGGAAGCTGGAAACAGCAATTTCCAAACCAGCAAATAGAGCTGCCTCTTTTATCATCATTTCATAAGGTTTATCTCAACTGCAAAGTCCTGGTATGTGGAATTGGTCAAAAAGCCTTTGATGGACCAGTGTGCCACTGGAAAAATGTAGTGGATGAAGCTAGGAGGCTTTATGAGACTGTGCTGCTTATCCTTACTTTAGTTTTTGGGAGGGAAAAAAAAAAAAAAGGACAGAATGTAGAAAATTCTCCCCAGAAATTCAAAATGGATCGCGTTATTATTTCTGGGGTCGAAAAAACACCGTCAACTTCTACGCGATGAATTCTCAGGGTGCACGACACAGAGCCAAAAAACAAAAAACCCGAAGAGCGAACAAAAACACTGATCACTCAGACACTTTGCCCTCCAAACACTCTGTGTGGGAAGCCCCAAAGCTTGCCCCGTTTCCCCTCACGCAGGGAAGGCAGAGCTGTTCTGCGCTGAGCGCTGCTCCAGCGCTGCCAAGCCCCGTGGGACGCGCTTGGCCGGTCCCCACGAGCTGCCACATGTTTCAGCTGGTGTGGCTTTGGATGATGATCTACTTTCATTATTTTTGGCAGAGTTTGTCGCATTCTTTTGGACAGTAATTACATTTTCCAGGGCAGGCTTCCTGCCAGAGCTCGAAACGATGACCAATGGGCCCTTTTTAACCACCTGCTACGATTCCAGCCTTGATTAGTTATTAATGTGCTGTGGAAACCCATTGCAAGAACCACCCTTTCTAGTTACGTTACCAGGCTGGCTTCAAGCAGAGGAAGGCTTGAAAGGAGAACAGGGAAATACCACGAGCAACAAAGATAGAAATTTGGGACATTGTGGAGAAACCATAGAGATTTTGTAAATGGTACATGAGTGGGGACTAATTTTTCAGTGGGGACTTGCTTTTTCCTCACTGTTCCCACATCAGCTGGGATTGATCAGCTAATCTAAAGTAGAAAAGATATGAGCAACCTAATCTAAAGATAGAAATAATACTCCTTGTATAAATCTGGAGTCTTTTTCACCCAACAAATATCAGGCTTCCATTTTCTTGCATTTTAGCTGACTCTAGGGAATGGGAGGCTTTAAGGCATTGGGTTTCTGCAGATGTTGGGCACCTTCTGACTGCCTCCACCCAACAAACACCAGCTCCATGGGCTCATTCATATTTGAGAGAGAGCAGGGGTCTTAAACACACTAAATTCTTATAACTGGCATGAATAAGTTGTCCTGGAATAGCTCTGTGCTACCTCCCAAGCAGCAACAGCATAGCCACAAATGCTGTCTGTATTTATAGGTATTGTAGATGCTTATTATGGGGTATCACAGAGAGATATCAAATCATAGAAGTTCATCTGTGTGTTGGTAGGAGGTAGCAAGTTCACCCTGGCAGGAAAGCTGGTCTTTCAGTCAGAAGAAAACCTGTAATTTCCTCCACCTTTTAATTTCTACCTTCTAATTTTTACCATCTCCTTGTTTCCAAAAAAAGAAATGATGGTTCAATGGCACATGGGGATCAAGCTTTGCATGAGGACAAGTCACACTCTTTCTGGCAGAAGGGAAGAGGCTCCTGACAGTGCATATTACACAATTCAGGTATTTTCTTCATTAGACCACAGAGGACTAAGGCACCAAGAGGCTCAGGCATATGACCAAGGATACTCCAAGGGCTTTAGATAAGGAGGATCCTCATCTTCCACCTCTTTTCTCCTGAGCTGGTATCCAGAAATGCCCAGGTTCCACATTAGATACTTTAAAATCTGCTGTGATGGATCCCTTCTCATAGTTTGTTCAGTCACCCATTGAAGTGTATGTCCTTCTCCTTTTAATAATCAAGTCTTAATTTTATTTTCACTCATCGAGCACAGAAATAAGTCAAGGCTTGGCACACATCACAGGCACAAAGGACACATGTGCCTGGCACCTTCTCAAAGCAGCAGTCCTGAAGTGAGTAATCACAATTACACTCCACAGGAATTTCTATTCTTCACAGGTACCAAATATTAAAGGAAACATGACCCACAACAGTGCTGATGTCCTGCATAGCATCTGAAACTCAAGAAAAATCGCCATTAATCCTGATTTAGGACCCTTCAAATGGCAGACTTTGTAGACTTGGTCATGAGTATGTATTGTCCAGGGCGTATCAAGCTCTTTGACACTCTCTCACTCCTTTAAAGCCATCAGGATTTCTCCAGCCAGGCTTTCCATGGCATCCCTCCCAGCCTCTCAGGCTGCATGCAGGCTGCCAGGGCTGGTTTGCATCTTCCTTCTGAGTAGATCTCAATAAAGCTACCCACAGGATCCTAATAAAAATTATTGTGAAACTGTCATATGCCACCAAATCTACATCCTGTGGGGAACACAAAAAAACCTACTACCTCAGTTTTGTAATAAACCTCACCAATGGAATGACCATCTCAGGGGAACATTCCACCTTCTCTTTCACTCCATTCTTTTATTGTATCTCAGAGGTCTTTAGTAATAAAGATAGCACTATATTCATAAGGATACAGAGCAGACACAGAGAAGATACTCTGCATTTATTGTGATTATTTCTGATTTGCAAAGCAGGCATATATCTGCCAGAAAGCTCCCTGCTCTGCCCCTGCCAGTGTAACCTGAACAGTGGGGAGGAGAAGGGGACTTAGTTTTTCACATTAGGCAGGTTTTGCTCCTTTTCTCAACTCTAAAAACATTAAAAGTCAATGATTTTCTTTACTTTTTTCCTTTACCTCATCAAATCCATGATTTAAGAAGGAGATAAACATCTACAGACACCTTGGAGGTCCCTCAGTGCATGAGGAGTTGCCAAGAGAAGGAAAGCACACCACCACTCACAGCCTTAGAGGCTTAGATTGTTCTGTGGAAGGTTTGGCAAAGCAGCACAGTAGAAAGAAAAGATTTTTCCATCCCTGTGAAAATAAATCCTTTAGTCCAATGTCGAGACAAATCATCAGCCCTTGTGATTTATTTTGCCAAAAGAAACATTCCCAAGATACTTAACTGAAATTATTGAAACATTATGCATTGATAGAGGGGAAAAATAACTACCTAGAGTTTGTTTCATCTCAGTACTATATTATATAAAGTTTATTATATATCTTTTGTCTCCACCCAAATACATAATATTGACAATCTTCTGTTGAATAATTGGATAAATTTGATTCAAAACACTTCAATTTGAACGAATTTACCTTACAGAACACTTGCCACAGTGAGAAGTGTCCAGCAGACACAACCCAGAAATCATCCTGCATGCTTGCCTCTGCAAACCTGATGTGTCTTGTTTTCCCAGCAGTAAGGTGCAAGGATCACTGAGGGGTTTCTGATCTGGAAGTGACCTTTATGAATGTTCTTAAATATGGAGGTTTTAGCAGAGAGTTCTAATCACTGCATCTTGGCAAGACTGTGCACGAGACTGTAGCAGGGCATTTGTTTAAAGGAAATTACCTGGGCACTGCAGTCATAGAGTGTTTTCATCTCCAGTGACTAGCTGAAGCCTTCAGGCAAATTATTACACCTCTTCACTTAGGAAAGATAAAAGTTTTCTTTGACACTAAACGACCATCAGCACGTAATACTAATAAGGGACAGTAACCATTCAGAATGGTAATTGAAGTGTGTGCCACGAAGGACAGTTGGGAAACATGCAATTTTCACAGTCTAAATAGGTTAGAATCCATCTAGTTCATGACTTCAGTAGGTGTATCACTGCTCTGCAGTATTATGGCAAAGCTGTTGGGTCGCATCTACTTTATCACCACAGTCGATGTAGGACTGCTCTTCCTGGCTTTTGCAAGGGGATTATTTTCAGGTGTTCAGATGAACAATTTTACTATGCAGAACTGAGCATTCATGTTCACTGTTAATACTGAACTAGTGAACAGGGGGGGAAAATGAAGATGAACAAAAAACATACTTGATGTTGCCTGTGAAAACCACTATTCCTTTCAGTTACAGCTGTAATACAAAGAGGTGCTGACTGCCACAGTCTTAAAATTCAAAAACCCTTCTGGGGACACAGAGATCTGTGGTGCTGTTTATAAAGGGCCCTTCATCCATCCTGAAGTGACAACACTACACAGGCACTGCTGCAAACAGCGTGTTTAATCCTGCCTTTTGAGTGCTCTCTAGCACTGATCCTGCTTTCTACACACTGCTGGCTAAGAAATGTGCTGCACCCTCCCCATCTGGCCATGGCAGGCAGTGAACAGAGCCCTGTCCTCCCAAACCACCACTTTGTGCCACTCCTCCTCCTCCTCCTCCACAGCTCGCAGAGGAAAGCGCCTGTGGTCCTGTCACAGCAAGAAAAGATAATGTGGAGGAAACCAGGTCACCTCTTGGTACACAGAGGAGACAAGCCGTTCCACAAACCTTTATAGCCCCTTTAATACTGGCATTTGAAGTAACTCTGGGCTTGAACAGAAGAGCTGGAGTTGAAGAGAGGCTTCAAAGGGGGAAAAGGAGCTTGATGAGAGCCATCACATCCCAGATACAATACATACAGATCTCCTCACCTGCCCCTAAGACAGGCACAGAAAGTCCATCCCTTTGCATGGGGAAGCTTGCTTTTGTTTCACTTTGTTTCACAGCTTTTGTCATGGGGGATTATGAGACCTGAAAAACTCACCAGACTGAGCAACTCCACTTCCAAACCTCCTGGATGCTGCTCATTCAGCACTTCCAGAGAAAACTCCCAGTGAGGACTGCATTTTTTATAACCTGCCAAAGGATGCAGAGGCCACTTCACCATTATTAGCACAGTTATTAGAATATTTCTCCCTCATCTGACTCCAAGAGACCACATCTCAATTGTTTCCCTTGCCCGGGAAGTAACTGCACCACTCCTTGTCTGATCCCTGAGATTTTGCAGGTGACTATTCCTGAACTGGAACAAAGCCAAAGGTCTCCAAATTGCTCCCTAACACATATGGCTGGATTAGGGTCTGAATTTCATTGCTCAGAAAGAAAACCGGGGGAAAAAGAAGAAGAAAAAGTAGCAGGAGAAGTCAGAAAAATCACATTTGTTACACATTAGAAATCTACCCCTTTCACTAACAAGTGCTTCTCTCTCCACAGAGGTTTTCAGACACATCTACATAAGAGGCTTGACTGAGCTTAACTCTCTGGAATATGTGTCACTCCAGACCCAAATCACAGTGCTGTGATGTCACGGCCAGCAGCAGCTCAATTCCCAAGACTTGCCTTTTTTGCACCAAAATAGCAGTTAAGCCTGAACAGGAAGTTCTGAAATATTCATAACGATGGAATTAGAGGTAACACTTAATCCTCATTACTCACTATTGGTATTTAGGCAGCATACTGTCTGGCTCGTGAATAATCCAGAGGCAGAAGGCAAAAGAAGTTAATATATGTGAACAGGGCACTGTCATTTCTGAAAAGTGACTCTGTGCTGCCTGCTGGCTCTGTGTAATCTTTGTGGGCAGAGGCAATGCAAATTCCTCTTCCTTTACCTGTCATTGCAAGAGAAATTAGAGCTGGCATGAATAAAGAAGAGAGCAGACAGTTCCATCACATTCTGCTTGCAGCTACCTGGAGCCGTATTTACAGTGGACAAATCGCATCGGAACTCCCCAGAGTATTTAGGAACAGTTTGGGGGGTGGCTCTCCACTCCAACACCATCAGGTCTGCCCAACAGCAGGAAGAAAATGCTGCTCTAAGACTTTGAAGCCACAGAGAGATATCCCCTCTCAAGTGCAGCCATGACCTCTTTTTTGCTTCTCATTATGTCTTTGCTAGCAGCCAGGGCAGCTGGCTGAGCCATCAGTGCAAAGGCATCCTACCTCCTTCCAGTCAAGAGGAGCCAGATTAGCAAAGACCTGTTCATATGCTCAGTCACCTGGCTCATTTTGGTTTAGAGACGGATCAGAAGAGCAACTCTGCCTGCTGGGATCAAGGGTCAGCATCTCCTAAATACCAGCTAAAGAAATAAACTGCAGCTGACACAGTAGAGGCTAGAAAGGGCACATCTCTATGGCCTCAGCTTAGTTACAGAGCTCATTTCAGGGACTGCACATTCCACAGACCTTGATCTCAGATTATTTTGGGGAAAAAAAAGGTCAAAATATTGCCTTTCTCCCCTCTGAAGAAAGAACAAACTGAGAGCAAAATACATTGCTTTCTGTTGCTGGCCAACAGCAGAGGAGACAATACAAGCTGAGATTTTTGGGGTCTTCCCAGCACCCCATCACCAAATATCTCCCACACTTTGTTCTGGGTACCATCCTACTGTCATCTTTACCTTCCTGTAGGGAAGGTGCTGTGCTGTATCTCCCCTCTATTTCTACAAGGACGTGAAAGCAGCAGCCAAGCTGAGGGTCCATCTGCCCCCATCACACAAATTCCTTACCCTTCAGCCATGTTTTTCTCTCTCTCCTGGATGAAAGCTCCTGTTTCATCCCACTACCATGACTAAGAATTTCACTTCCACTCTACCTATTAAAGCCCTTCAAGAATGGAGGCTGCTGCATTCTGATAAAGCCAGCAAGCCACTAGGGTTTTGAGCAGAAGCTTTGAGTTCACTAAGGCATCAGCAGGCTGAGGGAGAGAGGGGGCATCCACAGAGGCTTTGTACCAATAAAATAAGGCCTAAAAATGGACTGTCAGCTAGGAAAGCCCTTCAAAGAACTGCAGGGAAAGAACTTTTCCTTCTTATCCTCAGGAGTAAAAAGGTTCATGTTTCAGTGCTGCCACTGTAAATGAGGACACATTGGGTACCACCACATACTTCACAGGTTCTGCAAGTCATCTCAGTGGTGGGGTGACAAAGGCACAAGTTCAGGATTGCCACAGACAGGGCTGTGACAAGGTTTTGACTAGAGCACAGTCACTCCAGCTGGCTTCCAGCCTGCCAGCACTTGTATCTCTGCACTTGCAGCCTGCCAAGGGTCAGAGAACTGATCTCCAAAGCAACCTAAGTGATGAAAGTAAAACCTGATTCTCAGCTCACGAGTCCTGGCTTGCACCAGGAAAGTTTAAATGCAGTTCAGCTACCTGTCACATTGCAGAGCAGCCTCTGTCCTAAACTGACAGGTGATGTGGGTCAGTGCCCAGGTATCTCCATGTGGTTGTGAAATACTCTACAGATGTGGGAGAGCAGGCAGTGTGGCAGCCCTCTGCTTTGTGCACAGGGTGCTGCAAGGTAGCAGAGAAAAAAAAGAAAAGGAGATTCACTCATCATCATGCAAGAGTGTCAAACCGTCAGAGCCTGTCCTTTCCACCACTGGATTCTGCCCTGTGGAGACACAGATCTGTAAGTACAGAACAAAGCAGGAGCTTCACCTCTGACATTACGAAAAGAAAAAGAGCAAAAAGCCTGCTGCTTGCTCACAGCTCCTCTGGGCCGTCCCTGTTGTGTGGGCAGCAAAAGCTGATTGCAGATTGCTAGCAAGTAGTCGCCACTGCCATCTTCAAAATTGCCATTTGCAAGTGATTAATTAATGCTGCCTGGGTATAGACTGTATTGTTAATTAAGCTAAGGGGGACTTTTCAAAAGCAATACTGGTGAGTGCTACACTGCTGGAAGGGCTGAACGTGGTTGTCTTTCCCCCTCCCAGAAACAGGGAAAACAAACAAACAAGTAAAGTATAGACCTGAACAAAAGGGGTCCTAGTACATTTTTAAACAGATCACATTTGGTTAATTTCAAATAAATGCTACCCAATTTAATTTCCAAGGCTAGAGGCAAGAATAATACAGCCCTGCTGTGTTGTCTTCATCTGTCTTCTAATAAACTGATTAGAGCCCAACACGTTAAAAGCCCTGTGCACTATTATCTATTATTCAGGTCCCTAAAAGATGTTAATTAACCCGCATGTTCTGAGGAGCTCCATTGTAACACATACAATAGGGAGCCACATGGCACAGTCAAAGCACGTGTTGCTTACTCGTTTTGACTTAATTACATGGGCATGATGCCAGGGTGGTACTGGAAGAAAAAATACAGTATGGCACAGACAATGTCCAGACAAACACATCAGCTTACAGTTCATTATTTTACAAGGAAAAAACCCAAATACATTCACCTTTCTTTGTTCTTAGCAACAAAAAAAACCCATGCAGCTTAGTCAGAACTAGGTTATGTCAGGCAAACCTGATATTAAATAAGACAAGTTTGGGTTCAAAATTCAGCACTCAAAAGGGTTGATCCTACCACAAAGAAGACCTGAAAGGAAAGTTCTTTTTAGGTCGAAATGCAAACTAAAAACTAAAGGAATAGTAGAAGGCGATGAATGGGGGTTTGACTCAGCTCCTGGTCCCTAAGCCATTGAGAAATGTGTGGAAAGACTAAGAACAAAAAACCTCTGCATTAGCTCCTGCAGCCATGGCATGTGCATGCCCATCACAGATGAAGCTTCTGGAGAAGATGCATTACTCAGATCCCCACCAAACACATAAAATATAAAATCTTTCAGGGGTTCATCACAAAATAAAGTCTTTCAGACCGTAAAGTTCAGCACAATTAAGTGATTCAATAATGCACTTCTAAGGTGACAAAACTCTCTCCCCAGAGTGCAAGGCTTGGGAGTATGTGGCAACTGTAAGAATTATATTTCTATTTGAACATGGTAAAATAACATATGTTCAACCAAACCCACTGAGCCACAGCTGTTTGCACTGAAAATTGTAATTCTTCCTAAAATCTCACCCTGAGGTAGATGCTCTGCATGGAAAACATCGGGTCAAGCTCTGAAAGCTGGCAGAGCTGGAAACACTAAAACCAACATAGGGACAGAAGGGACAGAATCAGCTGTAATGCTGCTTGATCCATCTCCAGCACTGCAGAAACAACATTTACCATGACATCAGGTGGACACTGAGCCTCCTGCAAAGCCTGAGGTACTTGCATGGTGTTTTTTAAGCCCAGCCCTCAAACAGAGAGGGGATCAATGCACGTGGGGAAGGTGTCTGAACTGCTGGTGACTGGTCCCCAGAGTGGAGTCTTTGGTCTATGTGGTGGGCACTTGGTGCTGCACTGGTGAGAAAAGCACTGTGCTGAACATCCATGCACTGCACGGGTTAAAATACCTGACCTGGGCAACTGGGGTGATGGATATCAACATAAACCAGCAAGAGGTGTAAACTGCTGATTTGGGGCCAGCCCAATAATCCACAGACAAAACCAACTGTCACCCCCCACAACAGATCAGAGGGGATGAAAGTCAGCACTTTAGACACTAAGCTAACTCACCTCTGTCTTGCAAACCTCTCCCTTTTTCTTGTTTTACAGCACTATCAAAAGAAAGTAAAAGTAAAAAAAAAAAAAAAAAAGCCTCAACAAAACCACAGACTTTTCCTATAAGGCTTCAAGGATCACGGGCAGGTGAGGCTGCAAGAGAAGCACTGCAATCAATCCCTGGCAGGAATGGATCCTCCCAATGGGCTGTACCCCAGTAACTCAGGTAACTCAGCAGGGTTTGGGCAGGAGCACACCAAGCTCTTGTTGGAAGGGGTCACAAACAGCAGCTGGCCTCACATGAGCTCTCTGCAGCCCAGCACCTGGCCCAGGACTTGCTGATAAGGGCAGGACTTTGCTCCAGGGCAGGGACTGACTCTGTCCTCTGGGGCTTCCATGCTCTGTTTCCCTGCCATAAATCTAAGCCAGCTCCATAAATCTGCTAACATAAACTGCTGGTGGGAGCTCTGCAAACACAACACACGCAATGGGGAGTTTGGAGGGAGCCTTCCCTTTGTTCATCTCCTAGTGCTGCTGGTATGTTTTTTTTAAAGCTGTTTCAGAGCTGCTCCATCTGCCAAGCACGTGTGATTTCAGCCAGCAAAACCACCCAGCCACTGGGTGCATATTACTTTGTGCCATACAAGACCTTTGTGATGAAGTTTCAGATGTCTGTGGTGTTGGGATTTTGTGCTTAACTGCAGAAGGACAATTTGTTCCTTCTTCTCAGGAAGATGGAACTTGAAGATATGACAAAATTTGTATTAGAATTTGATGTTAAATAAAAAAATCTTCAAAGGTTACTTAAACTGTTCTTAAACCCTTGTGTGTTCTAGGGAACCAAGTGTCAGGGTCAAGTTATCCCGTGTGTATTTGCCACAGATATCATTCTTTCCTGACATACACAGAAATTTGGAGAGGAACAGGCAATATGAAGTTCCACTTATCCAGCTGAATCAAAGATTTCTCTTTCCCTGTTCAGCTCCTGCTTTCTCTAATATAAATGTTGAGCTCTCCCTCTGCTTTCTCTGAAGTGAGAGCAGTGGAGCCTTTAGAGACGGACCATTGGATTGATGATAGGGTTGACCCTTCCTTTTTAAAAAATAAAAGGAAAAAAACCCAACAAACTGCAGAACTCAGTAGTTGCTGAAGTAGCTACTCAGCAACACAGAAAGTTCCCATCCAAGGTTTGTTCTGCTGGCAGAACTGTGAATATGGAGCAGGTCCCCTGGAAGGAAGGGAATGCACCAGCACCACCAGGATTTTATTTTAGCTTATGTCAACCCCTCTGCACATCCACCCAGCAATTCCTACTGCTGACAATGGCAGTATTTTTTTATGGGCACCCCCTATCAATGCAGATGCCATTAATATGTCTGTGTCTATCAGTGTAAGTAATAGAGCAGTGTTAATTGAATGGCTGAGTGCTCATTTCATCACACATTAGCACTGCTAAAAGTTATATAATTCAGTTCCCAGGGAACATTTTACCATACACTATAAACTACCTCAAGAAAAAAGAAGGCCAAGACAAAGCAAACCAGCTCCTAGCAGCTTCTTCCCTCTTGGAGGGCTGTTATTTAATCAGCTTTTATTTCCATTATTTATCATGCGGAAGCAACGGTGCCGTTTCACTGGCTCTAGCTTAAAATGTAATAAAATTTGGTTGTGACACAACAATACCTGAATCCTTCAGCCAAACCCTGCATTTCAGTGTCAGGATGTACAAAATATTAATCACCTGATGCAGCTGCTGCCGTCTTTGTGAACAGAGCATATATTTCACTGCACCCTGGCACGTCTCTTCTCCTGAGGGCTTTTATTAAAAAGAGCCAGTGAGTTACTGAACCATTAAGGTTTTCCAAGCCAGAAATTTGACCCAATATCCAGGTTTATAATGCTCTTGGAAAATATTTAAATCAACGAGCAGACCCAGACCCTTAAATCACAGAAAAAGAACACCTGACACACCATTATACAACAAATCTTTTTTAAGAAGAGGCGGCTGATAAAGCTTAGCTCCTGGCATCATTATTTGCAATGTTTTATAACCAAGGAGGCCAGGTTCCTACTTACAGATTAGGTCACCACACAGAGTCAGAAAACATTAGGGCTGACAAACTCCTTCTCAGACTTCATCTTTGAGTCATGAGTTTTGAAACACTTTAATTAAGGAGAATATTAGCACAAAGCAACTGGGCAGCAGAAACAATGCTTTGCTTGGGGGGGGAGCACTGAAGGGCCATCTCTGGTGAGGATGATGATGAAAATGATGATGACAATGACCATGCACTTGGGCTGCCAAGGCTGGGTCAAGGCTCTGCTCTTGCCTTGACCTGGCACAGCAGTAGCAGCCCAAGAGAAGTGGCTCCAGCTCCTTGGAGCACTGCAGATTTTGGACAACATTCACGTGTCTGCTCAGCCCAGATTTTTAGAAAAAGGAACAGAGAAACACAAAGGAGGATCAGAACATTTCTTTTGGTGTCAGTGTCACTCGTGGTGAGAACTGGGTCATTGAAGAAGAGCTATTTCAGCCATTATATCCAATTACAAAAAGGAATCAGCATCTAAAAATAAAGCTTTGTGCGCCTAAAATACATTAAAGGCAGATAATTCACAATCAAACAGAAGAGGCCACCTTCCCCAACATGTTGAGGCTGCATCTCTGCTGAGGTGTCACTGGAATGTATCACTAACATGGGAGGTGCATGCAAAGGAGAACAGCCACAGCTCCTGAGGGATGATACCACCATAAAGGAACCTCATTCTTGGAGACTTTGAAAACAAAGAACTCCACAGCACTTCTGTAATTACTGCTGCTGAATGGAGCTTGTCTGCTTGGAATTCACTGGTATAACCAACCCAAGAATTGGCCAAATATCTGTTACCTCTCTCCAGCATCCCTCCCTGCTTAGACATGCAAACAATACATCCCTAGACACTCCATCCTCCAAGTACCACAAAACATGCTCAGAGACAAAACCAGTCCACCTGAAACACAAACCATCCTCTGGCTTTGCCTAAGTCTTCCCACAGGCTCCACACTCAGCCTTCTAGCTCTGAAAAAAGCACCATTGTCCCTCCAGAAGAGGATGTCTCAAGGCCATGCCATATACCAACTTAAGTGGACACTGCCAAGCCAAACTTCCTGGTGGAAGCCAGGAGCAAAATACCTTTAGAACAAGAAGGTGGGAAACTGGGTGCAAGGCTGCACAGCCAGCAATGGGCAGAGCCTCACAGCTTGTTTGATATATGCAAACATGCCAAAGATCAGACGTAGATTTGAAGCACTTGGAATTGCAAAGCTGGATTGAAGTCTCACAAAAATAATCTTCTTCATGGTACATCTTGTTCTTCCTATTTCTGAATGTGATGGAAACACTGCAAGAACAGCCTCTGCCATCACAGAGCAGCATATTGTATTCCCAGGCTGCGCTGCAACGGAAAAGCAGAAGTGAATGGAGCAGAAAAAAGCATAACACTTTGGCATTATCACCCTCAGAAACACTCTTTTTTTCTTTTCCTAGTATGCCATTTGAAAGTTTTTTACACCCATTTTATCCTCAGAGAACTTCTCATAAGGACAATTTCACAGAGAAGACCTAAAAGTGAAAATAGATTTGAGAAATTCATCCATGTTGGCGTGGATACCCCATCTCTTCTCCAGAAAAGCAATTTATATGTGCAAATCCAAGACAAAGGGCAGGGATGACAAGAGAGAGAGATCCAGTCCAGTTGAAGGAGGGGCATCAAACATTAGGAAGAGCAGAACAGCATCAGCACTGATGAGGCATCATGGACTGCTGGGGCAGTTCTTGCTCACACCTAAAGGAGTGAAAATTAAAAGCTGCCTTTAGAGGATCATTATCTTACATCCTCCTTCTCTTGCTTTTATGGAAACTCCTTTCATTCTTCTCCACCTTCTAACACACAACTCTTACACACCCTGTTCACCTGCCCCTATGTCACAGCCCGCTCTGTGTTCATCCCATCTCTTCAGATCCCAACACTACAAAGGTGCCCATTCCATCACATTTGCAGTGTTAGCCCGACTTTCAAGAGCCTGCAAGTGGGATTCAATAGCACCCAGTAGACAGGGAGTTGCAGGAAATCAGCAAGTTCTTCACACAGGCCCAATTCAGGGTAATTACTAATCACACATTCATTACAGATGCAACCTTTTCTGACCCAATTCTCAGCAGGCAACATCTGTCTGCCTGCAAAACTGTGCATCACTATGCTGTGGCTCTTGCATGTGTAAAAAGGAGTCATTATGTACAAAAAGCTCCCCTTTTGGTCAGAAATCTTCCTACAGCTTGCACGAATTTTGCCAGTCTCTGCCTGCCTTCCTTTGCCAGCAGTCAAGGAACTTGCACCACTTGTCACTACAACTCTTCGTGCCCATGGGCTGTCCTGTCCCACGCTTCACTGCTTACCAAAACCTTGCCCTTATAGTCTGTGGGATGCTCCTTCCTAGGCCTAAAAAGCAGAAGTGTCAGGGCTGTTTCTGAGGCTGAAAGCTCTTGAAGGTAGGGAAGAAGCAGGGGAAGGCTGTGTTGCATCTGCTCCTTCCTCTTCCTCTGCAAACATCTCCCAGCTCCAGCCAAGCTGCTCTGTACCTGCGAATCCAAATTTGCTCACTGCTCACAGGTTGGCCACCACCTCCAAGATCTGTACTAAGGGATATTAAAAGAAAGATGAAACTAATGTGCAGCCATTTTGTCAGTGGTTAACACGGAGCAATTACCACAACGTTCGTGTTCCATAACAGGCAACAAGCTCTTAACAAAGTGATGTTGTACAGAAGGCTCCTGTAGATCACAGCTGGGAGCAGGGCTGAGAGCTCGGAAGCACTCCTGGTTAAAAATAGGACAGTGCATGGAAGAGGTAGGATTTGTAACTTCTAAAAATAGTCTTCCTTAAAAGGATGCTTTTTACCTTGCTCACACATCACATGTGTATCAGACCTCTCAGCAAGTACCAGCTGTTACATCAGGATTTTTGCCTGGTTCTAACTTATTATTTCAGAAACATGAGATCCTAACCCACAAATTAAAAAAAAAATAAAATAAAATATTCACCATAATGACTCGTTCTGAGAACTACATTCACAGATGCTCCCTCCCCCCTACCAGGAGATACATGCCAGGCCCATGTGAGCAAGGAAACACAGCAGCAGTCTCCAAACAACACGGCCTCTGCTTATTTAACAGTTTTGGCAAACCTCTGTTTCCTGATTCAGTGCTTCAGATTTGCAACAACAGAAGCAGGAGATTACAGAACAAGCCCATGTGGAGGCTGGGATAAATGTAGGTCGACCAAACTGAATTTCCTGCGAGGTGCAGGAGAGCAGTATTGTCACACCATAATGGTCTCCAGCTGTTACGCCACCAAAATACACAGCTAACATTTAAAAGACACACACAGAGTGCTTAAAAGCATGTACCAAGCTGGCTCATCTGACAGCAGGTCTGCAGGGCAGAGTCACTAGCACACGACTGGGTATTTATGGAAAGCACAGAGAGCCATCACTGGGTGACACTGTTTACATGGGGCTGATCCTGCTGTGGAAGCACCTAAATCAGGCTGGGATGAGCAGGATTAAATGAAATTATTCTCCGAATTCCTGCTTTCTTCTATTGCTCTGCCAGCATCCCTGCTAAACCTGATGTTAATGCACAGCTCCAGAGTTGTTATTCTACAGGAGAAAGGGAAGCCCAATCTGCACTGCTGGGCAGGGAGAAAGGGAAGGAATGTGACCCAGCAGAGACAGCATGGAACCAGCAATGGAGCTGCTGTTCCCAGCCCTGCTGCCTGCCCATCCCTGGGCAATGAAACCTGCCTTTTTGTGCTCTAATCTCCCAATCTCCAAAACCAGGCTTCTCTGTTAAGATCTTTTAGATCCACGCATGTTCAAGAGCTAGACTGCTTTCTAAAATGAGGCCAGCAAAGCCTCAGGGCCAATAAAGATGCAGGGACCACCCAAGCAATGTGCGTGAGTCAGTGGAATTCCTCCAGTTTTCCATTTGTCCACAGTAACCAACGAGCCACGACGCTGGCAGGCTGCCACAGGACTCTGACAGCAACTGCTAAAAATTATGGGTTTAGTTTTTCCCTTGGTTTGGGCATAATGAAATAGGAGCACTGAACGCATTGATCTATTTTTAAGCCAGTGCAGTAACCAGCAACATCTGACAAAAGTGCTGGGCACCACAAATTTCCAAAAGGAAAAGCTGCCTCAGTCTGGACTGCCCAAAGGATATTGACTTTCTCTCAGTGGGCTCCAAAGCCCTGACTACAAGACAGGTGGGATTCCAGAAAACACAAGGTATAAAGGCCATCAGAATTAGTGTCTTTCAAAACACAGCTCTAAAGATTCCTTTTATAGGTGCTTTGACTTAGCCTTTGGCAGAAAAGGAAGGAAAGATAAATATAAGCCTTTCTTTCCCTCCTACCTCCTGGGCTGGCTATATTTATACTGCCACACAGATTGCTGACAGGTTGGTTCAAATGTCTTCGTAGGAATAACCTGAAAAAGACTCAATTTTCTCAACAGCCTCCTTCAAGTGACAAATAAAGATAAACTACATGCAGTGATACAGCTGCTGTGTCACCAGGACTCGAGGTTTGCACTCATGGTAAACAAGAGATGCATTTGCACTATTTGTTCCTCCCCCACGAGCTCTAGGAGGTAGCTCAGGAAAAATTCACCTGGTAGAACTTGCCTCAGGGGTTGTTCTCTTTTCAGCTTTAGCATTTTACAAGGTGGAATGGCCTCGGAGCAACTTCAGACACAAGTTTGTCTACATGTTAAATGACAGAACACTGGAAAGAAAAGCACTGGCAAAGCTGATGTATGATGAGCAGCTTTCCTTCTATGCAATGTCCTGGCTCCCTGGTGACCACTTTGGCAAAGCACTTTCTAGCACTTCACATTGCAACTTTCTCCAAGAGCTGAAAGAGTGTTCAGGAACAACAGACAAGGAGGTCTGAGGAAGACACCTGCAACTGAGCTTGCTTACTGCATTATGTTGGAAAAACCCCAAGAGCTATCAACTCCATGTGGGAGAAGAGATTTAGTGATTCCTTTATCCTGTATAATAAGCTGAAAGAATCAGAGGGAATTTTTGTTGGCCAAAACAGATAATGGCTTGTTGCTGGGATAGGGTTGTAACTGAGGGCCCATGTTTGTATTTTGAGACTGAAAAACAGAGCAGGTGTGCTGTACAGGTTGTACTGTACCTGTGGGCACAAACACCTCCTGCATCCCATCAGATCCACTGCCGAGACAGAAGTGACCATAAGGCATTGGTACCCAGCAGAGTGTAAAAAAGCAGCAAGAAGATTTCTGAGTTTTATTTGCCTTAGTTACAGCAACAGGCGAGTGTCTGGGCAAGCAGCTCTGGTGCCATGCAAATCTGTGGCATCCTCACATGTCCAAAGGAACTGAAAGAAAGGAATTCATTAAAGGATACGGTGACGTGCCTTTGGTGCTTCCAAAGCTACGCTGCCTGCCTCTGAACAACTGAGTCATAATCACAAAGGAAACTCTTCTGAAGTTTATTTCTCCTCTAATTTGCATCTTGTTTTCTTGCTCCCCTTTTGTAAGCTGTGCTTTGAAAGCACATTTCCCTGCCGGCAGCAGAGCAGAGCTGAGAGGCGAGAAATCTCCCTCCCACCACTGCAAGGATTCCTTGCTGGCTGCCCACGTGTCTCCCATCGCTGGGCTGACCCTGCCCATGGGTGGGCAGGGGGAGCTCCCTTCTCAGAGCTCACCCACTACCCACCTGCGAGGGCTCTGGAGAGAGCTCCATTCCCTGTGCTGCGCCACAGCCCTCGGAGATAAACTGTGCTTCATCAGAAGCACAAAAATATAGATGCTCACTGTTGATTGACATGGGCCCCATCGCTGTGGGTGTGTGCTCCTGTGCTTTCCTTAGCCTGATTTCAGGAGTGTGGCTGGCCTAGAGCAAACTCTGCAGCTGGCTGAGACTGCTACTCTGAGCTCAACTGCCTGACCATGCCAGAGCATCACATTCTTGGGCCACAGTCCCGCATTTGATTGGAAAAAAATAATACATTTATTAGCCAAGACACTTAGTGTGTAAGGGAAGCAAGGTCTATGATAAAGTGATCCATTTATCTGACATCCTTTGCACAGCGTAATGTGCTTCCATCAAAAATTCCAACATCTCTCTAAAGCTAGAAGTTTCACTTTTGCTCTGTCCATGTTGCAGCCCTGAAGGTAATAGGGTGGTCCCACTCCACACCCTAACCCTTGTGATTGTGGGTGATAGGACGTGGTTCAAAACACATTTATTGTTTTCTGGAGGGATTTCAAATGCAACAGCATCTCATGCTGGTGAATTCCCGGGAAAAAAAATGCAATGGAGAGGCATGATTTTTCAATATCCCTACTACTGCAGGCCTCTGCTTGAAGCTAGAACTCATTTTTATACAAAGTCTATTGAAACTACCAGAAAACCATGACAGAAAGAGATTTCAGTCCTACTGTCTGCAGAGCCAGTAATGCCCTGCAGGACTGACTACTCTGACCTTCACACTTCTCCTTCAAGGGGCAGCATGTGGGCTGGACAGAGCTGTGCCCACCTCTCCAAGCTCAGGACTGATCCTAGAACTCAGTAAAACTGACAACTCCAAAATTATGCCAAGTTTTTGGAAAGACATTTTTTGGACAGACTGGAAAGACAGCTTTATCCAGTTCCTCAAATCCTATTAATGGTTCCTTGACTATAGTCTATATATCTAAGTACAGTGAGGAAAAAAAATAAAGAAAACATTTAAAGAAAAAAAATTCAAGGTCAACACATTGTGTTTAATTTTTTCCATGAATAATGCAATGGCAGCAGTATAACATTGTGCCTTCTGCCCCCATCAAGGTTTCTCAATCATCAGAATTCTAAAGGTGTCTTTCCATCTCTCTCCAACGTTCATAGGTAGATACTTGACAATTCAGTAAACTAAACTGAAATGAAGGCTCAACAGAGCACAAAATTTGAGGCTAGTTGGAGGCTTTGAACCAGACCATTATGATATTTTGGGTCAGTGAGTAGGAAAACAAGTTGGGATAGCGAAATGTCAAAGTGTAAAACTGTCAGAAAAAAAAAAGATGTCAGAAACAATATACTCTCATTCCTCCCTGAAGATGACTCTGTCTGTGATACAATACTAAAATTACTTTACACACCAGAGATCCATGAAGATCCTTTCAGCTGGAATGGCAGCAACTGATATCTTGCTCTGGAGTGTGCACACTGAGCTTCATCACTCCTGATCTCGTGCTTCAAGAGCTGACTTCGACCATTAAATTTTATTGGTAGCACAAAAAAGTTCTTCAATAAAGCTAAGCTGATGGTTTTGCACTGCTGAGAAAAGAAGATGTATTTATTTTGATCATTTTATCTCCTCAGAGATAAAACTAAGACTTTAGAAAAAGATGCAAACACCAGATCTTCTGCATGGATAAGTTGAAAGTTACAGTATTTTCTTAGCTAGAAAAGACAGATCTATGTTATTTTCTTGAACCAAAATGAAATATAGAGCCTACAGTGTCATTGCTAGAAATATTCTTCTAAAAAGGTAGCAAAGATGCTTCTTAAACCCTTGAGGATAAATTGGCACTCACTCATGTATTTAAATCAATGACAAGAGATAGAAATATCTGAAGTGATGCATGAGCACTTTGAAATAAGCTGGCTGAAGTTTCTCCAATTAGACAGCGCTGGGATTCAACAATTAACTTCAGCCATTCACTGTGTGAAGTATCTGGTGTAACCTCACTGTAAAAGAGCAAATAATCTGCAATTGGAGCAAGAATGTGTCCCTTGACAAACAATTATGAGTACATATAATATGAGGGGGAAAGACAGCTTGAATACTCTTAGAGCCTCAGAAAATCACAGAAGATGGAGAGTTTCAGATATCAGAATCTGATCATCAGTAAACACCAGGAATCATCCTATGGCTATTAATGAATTTATGTTAAAATGCCTATGAAGGGCTCCTGCCACAGCCCTGTGTGCCAATCCCACCATGGCTTAGCTGGAGCCTTTGCTGAAAGCTGGGTACCAATGCCAGAATAAATCTGAAGAAATGCAGAGTTTGAGTTTGCCCTGGGATGCCCACTGAAGGACGAGAGAGAGGAACATCAGCAGCTGCACAATGAAGGACACTCTTCAGGTCACACAATCTGGCACCCACGAGCATTCAACTAATTTCAAATAGTTTAAAATGACATCTGTATGTTAGCATCTATTTTCTTCTGCACATTGACTACTGAAATGAGTAATCCCCAATTCCACTCCCAGGGGTTTCCAGGACAAATACATTTTGTCAATCATAATATATCATCCTGCAGCCCCAGCTTCCCCAGAGAACCTCAGCACACGAGTCATTTACTGTACTGGATGGGCTTTCATCATACACACTGCTGAAAACTATCCTGCATTCAACCCTGAGAGGACAGTTGTAATAAATACTTCCAAACTCTCATTTCTGTGGTTTCATTCCATGTACTTCTGTTAAAAAGATAAAAGGTAAGAGAACAAGTGGAGTTAAAATAGCCACTTGCAGGCAATGCTTGGCATTATCCATCCAGGTCAAGGATTCTGGAATGTAAATATAAATACAATGCAACAGAGGCTACAAAATAATGGACTTGATTGTTTTCAAGTGTTTCTTTCTCTCTCTAGGAGAGCTGCCTTTACATAAGCCCTGGAAATGCAGTGCCCTCAGTCAGCAGAAGCAGCCTTTGAGTGAATCTGTTGAATTTAATCTCGGATCTACGAGTCTGTGCTTTTCTCATGCTTATTTCCTCATCAGAGAAGTTATTCAGAAGGAGAGACCAGCAAAGACAATTGCCAAATGTTTTCATCTGCTGAAGTGATGCCCTGGAGATGACCTGCACCCCACCTGTGACCACACAGCCTGTCACACCCTCCCAGTGCCAACCAAAGTGATGCCTTCCCAAGATCAGAAACACCAGGTATGTATCTGGTATTACAGGCCACCTAACTAAGAGGAAGGCCAAAAACCAAATAATCAAGCAGGGATGAGTCAGCTGCTGCTTGCAGGGTAGCTCGCAGAGAACAATTCAGCCAATTCTAATATTTATTGTATATATAATACTAGTGTATTTCCAAAGAGCTTAAATAAATGGAAAAAACTACTTTTTCACCCCAATTAATTTTGAAGTTGGGGAACTCACTGTCAAGTAACGAGTGCCAGAACTGTAGATGGATTAAGAAAGCAATTGGACAAAATAAGAAATTCCCTCTTCCTGCCAAGTAACACAGCAAACAGGAGAGAAGAGAGTTTCACTTCCCCCACCACGAGACGGGACAAAAAGGCAATTCAAGGAGGAGTTAACATCACATCAAATCATCAGCATTCAAAATCCCAGCCCTGATCAGTACAGGAATTTGAAGAGACAAACACTCAGTTTCTACAAGCCCAGTGTACCCTGTTGCTTTATATTTGCTCAGCATTTGGCCCATGGATTTTCCATCATGGAGAAGCTCTTGTGCAGCCACAGAAATGTGACAGCACACACGAGATGTGCTCCTCCCGGTGACCAAGTTTGTATTGATGGCATTGAGTCACAGGTTTGCTGACATTGATTCTGACAGGCACTAGAGAACCCCAGCAAGCCCCCAGACAGCTTTTGGGAATAAAGAAGCACTAGTAATTTTGCAGAAACCTATACACAGGGTGAGCTACATGGTCACAAACAAAGCAGAAGCACAACAATAACAACCTGGATCCCAGTCGCTGGATGCTCAATCCAGTAATTTAGACATGTCAGCATGAAAGCCTCTGAAGTGGATTCTGGCTGCAGCCACCGTGCTTAGAAGGTCTTTTCTTTGTCATTCCCTTCTAATCAAATGTTTTACTTTGCAGAGACAAATTGCATTCCTAGCTTTTATTTACTCAGGAACTGCTGTGACCAAGCAATCAGCTCCAGCACTCTTCTGTCAGGTTTAAAATGCTGATGGTCAAATAACACAAGGGGTGATTCATCTTTCAAATACATTAAGCTGCTTGCAATTGCCTGACTGCTTTTCACACACCAAGGAATGGCTGGCTTGGGGGTCTGTTATTCACAACAAACAGGATTCCTCCAAGTGACTTTCCCAGACGTTCACAGTCATCCCACACTGTTATATATAGGCTCTCCTCGAGTTTCATTGCACATGGGATGGTATGGAGGTCATACATCAACAGGCAGCACCTCTATAGAACAGAATGGGTTCTATAGAGGTGCTATATAGAACTCCATAGGTTCCAGGAACAGTTAGATCCAAACACCTTTCCTGTCACCACCTGCACAAGATGCTGGAGCAGTCTCTTTTTGCTCCTAGCCACACTGGAGTCAGACACCACAACTGACAACAAAGTGGGTGAAAACCAGGCTGCAAGTTGGCCAAAACTTTCCCATATTTAATTTAGAAGTTTTTCTCTAAAAAGGTTAAAAAAATTACTGTTTTTTCCTAATAAAAACATTTTAAGAGAAAAAAAAATTGGGAAATTTGAGAGGGGAAGAGGGGCTGACAAAAAACCGTTTAAGTGGCAGAAAGAAAACTCAGTCCATCCCCTTCCTTCTGCCACTGTGGGAGCACAATTCAATTCACTGTGAGGTTTCAGTCCCACTGACTGGCTGCTCACAACCATTATTAAGAATGTCCAAGCTCAAGGTTCCTCTTTCTGTCCCAAGTTCTCCTTCCACCACAGGGGATGAAGCTGATGCACAAAGACCTGGATAGATGTCTTTGTTCCAGCTGGACAGAGAAATCAGGGCAGGTAATTAGTGCTGGCAGCTGGCACAAATGCAACTTTTCTTTTGAGATGTGGACTATATAAGACAGCCTGAATCTCCATCCCAAATTCAAACCACTGCAAAGGATGCACTTCAAAGAGGCTGTGGCTCAGCATATTATCTTAAACTTCTGCACGTGGGAAAAAAATAATACAGAGAGTTCAGCACTAATTCTTTTCTTTATTAGAAGTCAGTGCAGACCATATGTGATCCAACTTTCTGGACACAAGACAGCCACCTGGCACCAAAGCACTGCACTCAATTAGTGTGATGGATTGATTTCTCCAAGAGGCCAAATTAATGCAAAGCATTAGTGTTATCCAGCTTGTATCAGCATCTCACAGTTCACAGAGCAGGTGACACCAGCCTGGCAACACTATGGAGACACAGGGAAAATGTGCATCCCTAATGCTGGCCAAGCCCACAGCCAGGATTTGAGGAAACCTGGGGGGGGCTGTCACAGGACCCCTGCTCAGGTGAGAAACCACTCAGCCCCTGGTGTCAGCAACCCTGGCTGCAACCTGCTAGCAAGACCTTTCATTATCCTCTCTGTCCCACAAACCCTGTTCCTTACCTCACAACTCAACATCTTGGCAAAAAGGGCTTTTCTCTTTCTGCCATTCATGCACAGACAACACATTTCTCTGCTTCTCATCCTGATTATATGCAGCCTTGGGGTCTCATGTTATGCTCACACAAGATGTGCTTTCTGCAGATGAGGGAACTGGCTGAATTCATCTGCCAAACCTTCACAACAGCAGGAACATGGATCACACTCTAAGAGTCCCCTGGCAGGTCACAAAACCTTTTCAAACTAGAAGCAAAGAGCACTTCAGGAACTCTCACTATAAGCAAAAATAGCTCTGGAGACCCAACTGCTGCAACAGACTCAACAGCTACAGCTTCAAAAATTCGTCAGAATTTTACTTTTCCTAAAACCTAGAAGAACATTTATTTTTTTTTCTTTGTGAAGACAAAAGTGGGAGCAAACCACACAAGAAGGAGGCAAGGCAGGACAGTGGAGCTCTCATCTCTGCTCAAGTTTGTAGGCATTGCTGCAGCAGACTTCAGTGTATAAAATAATAGACTTTAATCAATTTGAATATGGCATTTATGTTTATTTTAATTTAAACTATGACAACTGCACCAGCAAACTTATTACATCCTCTTCACAAATAGACTGGTTCAGGGCAACACCAAATGCTAAATTATGACCACAGACCTGCAAAACTGCAGGTACTAAACACACTCCCAGCAAGTCCAGTTCATGTTTAAGAGAACATAACTATAATTCAAAGGAATAACACAGATTTCCAAAGAACATCAATAAAAATATACTTGTTGTGTTTTTGATGGGCACACATTGGGCCAAATCAGCGGGTACAGTAACACTGAGTCTTTTACAATAACTGATGCTGCAGACTATGGAGCACAGAGGCATTTTGCTCCCACCTGTGAGCTCCAGGCTCCCCAAAGGGGCTGCTCTGGTGTGATTTTGTAGCTAGCAGTTCATCAGAATAGACAATGCAGGAATCAGCTTGGTCCTTTTGGAGGAAATTACTTGGTATCTTATTACAACCATCAGTTAAAGAGTAAATTAATATTTGCATCAAAAGCCTGACTTACTGATAAATTGGTATATTTTCCCCATATTATCTTTATGGCATAAGAAAAAGGAAGAAAAATAGGAGCTAAATAAAATAAGATTTCACAAGGCAAATATATTCAGAGACACCCCATTAGCAGAATGGCTTAGCAAGACCAGCCAAGAAGAGCAACCCCTAACATGCACTGTATTGTCTGAGGAGATACAGCAGGGAGGGGAATAAGCATCACTTAGAAATGGAAAGAGAGAAAGTATTGATGGTTTTTGTAACTTAGAAAAACACGAGGAAGGAAACATCTACAAATTTATGTTTGGGTAAAGATCATCAAGGCTTCTAACTGCCGTGTTTCCTCCTTCCTTATCCTCTCCCCTGAGATTCTTTTTGAAAAGGAATTTACAACCTCCTCGCGGAGCTTTGTTGCGAGGTGAGTCCTAAGTTTACTTTTTTTTAAGTTACTTCTGACAGCCTTTGCCTAGGGCACACTGGAGCAGCACTTCACTGACAGCTGTTGCTCCTGCTCCCTTCTCAAGCTTGCTAAGAGAAATTAATTGTATTAGGTGTATTAAATGCAGATGGGAGGGGGCAACCTACAGGTATAACCTCCCTGGCATTCCTTTTAGAGATAAAAGTAATCAAAACAGCCTATGTGCAAACTCCAGTCCCTGCTTTTTTATGTTCTGGTAACACCTGGCCAATTCTGCTAATCCTTTGTTCTTTGGCGAAACGGAAAACAGAAGCTTATCTACAGAGATCATAAACCAGAAAGAAGGCTTTCATCTCCTGGAAACTGTGCACACCAACAACAGTCACGACCGAAAAATCACCAGTGACTGTTTGCAGAGTGCTGACAGGAAAACCCAAGGTCAGCCTTCCCCACACCACCACCTGCAGAAACCTCTCTCTGATGCCAATCCCTCAGCTCCACATCACCAATATCCCATCTCTGCTCTGCACTAACAAGGTGCCCACATTTCCCAAGCAGGGAATTCTTCCCAGAAGATGCAGCTCCCTTATTCATGTGAAACTGAGTCCCACCATCACTGCCCAGTGGAGATGCCACCTTCCAGAAACAGTCTGAGGGCACTCTGGGGACTGCCACTCTCAGATGTGAAGGCTGAATTAAAACTGGGATTTGGAGGCAGCACCTGAGTTCAGCTCCCAAAGCAGCTGGGTACCTGTTCATGGGATTGGGAGTGTGCTGCTCAACAGCCAGCACCAGGAGCAGGACAAAGAGCAGCAACCACAAGCACTGAAGTGAAGACAGACGGACAGAAAAGCTGTGGTCAAGCCTGTGGAGAGCTTTAGTGGGGACTGATGGGAGTGCCAGATGGTTACACAGCAAAGTTTTGCCCTCTGCTGTGGGTAACAGCATTGTCCTCTGAGCAGCTCCACTGTCAGTGCAAAATCCACTCTTGTTCAGGGTCTTATTGGTGAATATTTGCACCCAGGTCCTCCCACACTGGTGCCATGAAATGATGCACGAGCCCAGCTGCTGCAGTGGCCACGGGGAGGGGAGGCTCTCAGTCACCCACAAATAAAGTGTTTGTCTTGCAGTTTAAATCTAAATAAGCCATTTGGAAACTTGCCCTGGTGATTCACTCTGTCAAATGCCTCGGTGAGAAGCCAGGTGCCTGGTTCCTGTGGATGGGAAAGGTTTCCCACCATCTATCTATGCATACAAGCATGGTATGATCCAGGCAGCCTAAAATAACTGCCTTAAGCACTGGCAGTCAGAGGCAGATGTGTCTGATGACCTCGATACTGAATTTTTTGAAGGTCATAGGAAAACCCCTGTTTGAGTCCTAAGTCATTGTGATCCTGAAGAATAACTGGAGAAATGGTCCAGTCAGACCAAGCTTACAAACTGTACATAACAGGGTTTCAAGAACAACTCCCTCCACACAACAGGAGCTGTGATACAAAAATATCATTACTTTGTTCTGCCCTATCACAGCCAAGGCCAAACTCTCAGCCTTTGCTACAGAGGACAACAGAACAAGGGCTCTTGCCTTGATGCACACAAATTTGGGCTGCCATGTAAGCGAAAATCCCAGAACCAACCCACTGCACAACTTGTATATCATTAAAAAATACTACTGACTCAAAAAACAAATTCAATATGTGAGGAAAAATATTTGCAGCAAGTCAGTGGGGAATATATCACTGCTCCTCATGCACAGAGGAAATGTTATTCCCATCTTGCAATTCTCCAGCGCAAGAATTCCCAAAACTTCATTCCCTTTGCTGGGAAAGGAGTGAACAGCACGGTAAAATGGGCTGCTGCTCACAAAAATTCCAGCTTCTATGTCCACGTTCCTGCAGTAGTGACACCACAGTCACGTGGGATGTATGAAATTACAGCTCAAAGAGTACAGTGATGATATAAATAGGTGGTGATGCACAGATGACGACAAAGAGGAAGGGTCAGGGATTTATGGTCTGTCAGGTGTTGCACGAGCAGATGGTGGCCAACAGCAGCAAAGAAGCCCATGGCCATGCCAGACAGCTTTGCTCCATTCATATCTCAAGCTCCACATCTGCTGTAAGAGTTTCCACTTCCTGAGCTGCTTCCCAGAATTGGCAGGGTGGCATTTCCTGCCCACACTATCCAGGGATGAAGCTGCTGCCTGGGCTCAGATGTGGCAGAAGGGACGTGTCCAGACCCCAGGACACACTCTGGAGTCCAGTGCTGTGCAGTGACCTACATCAACCAGCCTAGCCACAGAGGCAGGCTGCTTACAGCTAAATGAAAGGCCTAAAAACTTGAAGATTT
The DNA here is from genome assembly GCA_013397245.1 of Thryothorus ludovicianus. Lineage (NCBI taxonomy): Eukaryota > Metazoa > Chordata > Aves > Passeriformes > Certhiidae > Thryothorus > Thryothorus ludovicianus. The sequence goes on from VZTB01004645.1 coordinate 631,074, forward strand.
GGAGGATTACAAGGGAGATGAGGCTGAGTCAGGTCCTAATCCTAAGTATTTGCCTGATTTTGTGTGCTAAAATGAGATCTCTGTCACACTATGTACTGCAAGTTTTCTAGTTGGAATTTGTTCCCAACCTTGTAGCATTTGCCACCTCAGCCTCTTTTCTTACCATAAATTTCAGCACTGGAAGATGACACATCACTGGAAGACTAAGCAGTATGAGTAGGATACCCTGGTTTGGTCCTTTGGATTCAGTGTTATCTTGAGATAAGAGACCCAAACACAAAAATCCTCCCTTTCCCTGCTGCTCTGGCAACAATGCTCCTTCATGCCAAAAGTCAAAGCAACAAAAATCCCTGGCTGCTGAGAAAGGTATAAAATAAAGTTGTTTTTTCACAACATCTTCTCTACTAGGTACATGTAGAAACATCTTAATGAGCTAAAACAGGATCTTGAGCTGTATTCCAGAGGTGCTGGCAGAATATTGACTGCTCAAAACATGTAGAAATGGATGCAGCACCACATGGCATAATCAGTCCTGCCTGACACCAGGCAGTGATCAAACAGTCCTCAGACTAAGAAAATTTATTTAAAATCTTAATTAGACACTTTGTCCCCCTGTTTAGTCCTGCATTTATAACAGGACATGCAAATACAAGTCAGAAGCATGGAAAGAGGAGGAAGAAGCTCGAGGGAGGAAGGAAGAGTAAACTCAACCATAAGCTGCCCAACTAAGGACATGAAATTTGAAAATGTGAACTTCAGTTTAAGCATCCTGTTTCCATCCTATTTCTATTTCCATGGGGCAAGAAATACCCATGCTCTAAAGGTTCAATTACTGACAGGACAGCATGAATGTAGGAGAAACTCCTCAGATTCCCAGAAAAGTCCGAAATCCTTAACTGTGGTTTAAAAACTAATCCGCTGCCACGGCATTGTTAAGACCCTGATGAAACTTGTACAAGGCTTTAAGGCTTTCAAGGGAAATTTTAGACAGAGCACTAGCATTTCATGGCTCAGACAATCCAATTTAAGGGTATGCCTATGCTAGAAGTTCACTGCTTTTACTTGCCTGAGGTGGTTGGAGTGGCATCCTGCTCAGCCAGGCACACGCCTCAATATGGGTGCAGTTGTGCATGTAATAGTAATTGCATTTGTAGGGCTTATTTGCTTTTTTAGGCAAAATAAACCATTCTGAATAAGACAGTGTTCCCCTCAGCCCAGCACTGGGAAAACCACGGGTACAAAAATAAAATCCCATCTCTGACATGGTTTTTGACTGGTCTGTGTTTTCTAGCAGGCCAATATCTGAACACTTGCAGAGACAGGAGGTGAGCAGAGAACCAGGAGAGAAGATAAAATACCTCCTTCTCAATTTGCATGGATTTACTAGTGCCCCAGCAGTGATGTTTCACAACATATTTCTCCCCTAGGAAAGGAGGAAAGGGGCTGATATCCCACTAACTTTTCCACCCTGTGCTGTATCACCTTCAAATTAGCTCTACATGGAAATAAACTCTCTCCTAAAGCAAATAAAAACTTTCCTCATAGCACAGTAAGTTTTCTGCTAGCTCAAAACTCTCTAATTTTAAATACAAACTTGCTCCCTTTACACCAATTTCTTAACATTTATGGAGAGACCCACAGGCACAAAACAGGATTCCCAACAACACCAACTCTTCAGGCAGCTTTGAACCTTGGTCAGGGTGTCACACTAGCAGAACCCCAGCTAATGATTTATTTGAGCCATTTTCACACGAGAAAACTTGGTTTCTCATGGTGCAAACTGAAAGGGATGGTTTCAAGTCCCTTCTCTTTCCAAACACAGTTTGGAAATATTTTTTTAATTGCACCTGTATTTTCTTCAAGACAACTTCAAAACAAGCAGTGTCATCTTTTTCCAGTCTGACACAATGTTCTGCTCAGAAATTTCAAATGAAAAGAAAAATGAATAAGTAAATAAACATTCAAAAAGATAAACACTGGTTTAGTATTAGAAATCTGCTTTTTTCATTTAATCTCCCACCAAGTCACAGATTCATTTTGGAGGTGAAAGCAAAGCAAGCCAGAAACACCATCCTCCTGCTGACTACCTAGTTCACCCATTTGGTTGCAATTTTTTCTGCAGCTTGAGGTTTTGGGTTTGTTTGGGCATGTTTGAGCCCAGGAGCCATCCAGCCTCCTTCCCCTGCTGTTCCCACTGCAGCACGAGGGTGCCAACACTCAAGGAGCAGGCAGGAATGCTGCCCAAATGCACATCTAAAAATGCACATCTAAACCATATTTTATTAGCCAACATGGTTTCTATGCTGGAGCTGTTTAGCTTATCAGTCTTACAGTGTCTTTCCCTCTCCAGACACATCCACGTTCTTTCTTTTGCCTGCTGTGGCTTCTTGGATCCATGCAAACCACTCTTGTACTTCCCTAGGAAATGCCAGCCAGCCGGCAGCACATAACCTACAGAGCACCATCCTGCTCAGCTTTCTTCTTTGTTGTTGAGCTGCTCTGTGTGTTTGTTGGATCCAGAACGCCCTGTTCATTAAATAACATAATTAGCTGCTTGGATCTGCAGCACTGTCATTAGTCTGCAGAGTAACACAGATCAGGGAGCAGGCAGCTTCCAGTCCATGTGGCTGTGGGGCCCCGGATCGTGGCTCAGTCTCAGGGTAAACTCAAGTACTGCAAGGAGCCTCCAAGCTCCCTGAGCACCCAAATCTTACCTGTGCCACTGAGCTGGGGTCACACACTGCCTGCCATGTGCAGAAATGTGGGCTGGGACAAAGGGGAGCTCAGGCAGAGCTCAGACAATGGGCTAATACAAAGTTTTCACAACTAGAGCTCTGTTCAAGTCTAAACTTCCTTTGTGGCTTTCCCTTCCACCCCATCTGCTTTTGGGTAAGTGCAATTCTTCTTATCTAGATACCCATTTCTACATGGGGTTTCATCAGGCTGGTGGATGAGGTTTCCTTATCCTCTGCAACCTGCCAGAGCGGGGAGCAGAAGTGGCACATGAATAACGGATACTCAGGAGAGGGAAAAAAAAACATCAGAAAACCAAGCCCAGGCTCACTTAGCCTGTTTGGGCTTTTTTGTATTATTGAAGTAGGTTTTCATTAGCTGATAAACACTCTGACAGCATGATTACTCCAAGAGAAATCATCATGCAGAACAAATCAGTACATCCACAAGGCTGTCTCCATTCTCCAGCCTCCACAGGGACCACTTCCCCCATCAATAAATGGAGAGGGAACGGAGATGTTAATTCTTCCTAGTAATACTTTGCCTTTCATCTGAGATTTTCAAAGCACTCAACTTTGGGCATTTGTTTTGTTAATGTTTAGAGGACCCAGGAGAGTGGGGGCCTCATTAGGAAATTGATACAGACAAAGCAGCATCAACCCTGTGCTGAAGACTGTGGTCTGACCAGGCTGGACAGATCAGGAGCATCAGAGGGAATGAAGGCAAAGGAACCTGTGTACAATTATCCACTGAGACAATTAGGAAGCCAATTCTGTTTCCCTGAGCCTCAGTCTTACTCACTGGATCAGAGTGAACATCACAGCCAAGCTCCCCACACAGAGGCAGAATTATCCCCATAAAATAGGCAGGAGAGGCCAAAGGAACTCTGGTGTCCAGGAAGCAGAGAAGTCAAAGAACAGACATTTATTTCCCTGGCCCCTAAAGAAAGTGCCCAGATATCTCCTGGATAAACCAAGGCTCAAATACCTGCACAGAGACAGCTCCACCATAAATGCCAGGAAGAAATGTGTGGAAAAGCATATATGTGAATAACAGCCAGTTCTCTTTTCCATTTCAGTGTTTCCTCCCAGAGGAGAATGTCGTGTATATTACTTGCACCTATAAATAATTTATGTGTCTGAAAGAAAGAAGGCAAGGTCTTACAAATTTAGGCACCATATGCCTCCTTACACATATTTATGTACAGAAATATATATATATATATATGCACGCACAACACTCTGCTATCCTGGCACTCGGATTTCTACAGACAGCTCATTTCTCTCCCCTCTCCTCCCCTCCTTTGCAGGATCACAGTAATGAAGTTAGGCCTGGCAACATTAGTGAAGCACTTATTTAATCCACCCTTTCAAATTCAACTGATATCTGCCCAGATAATATCAAGAGAGCAGCTGAGGCCCCTTTGTCAGCAGCCTTGAAGGAGTCATAAGCAAGAAGATAATAAGAAATCTTATTACCAGCTTGGAGAGAAAGAGAAAATAGGGATTTGGAAGAGATATATAAGCCAAAATTGACCCTAGGCAAATACATGTGAGTAAGACTTTCAAATGCAGTACATCAGGAGAGCCCTAAAATAGGGTTTTAAAAGTGTACAATGCACCAAACCAATTAAAAAGGCATTTTATCAGACACTGGGCAGCTCTGTCCCTGTCAGGACACAGAAGCAAATTTTTTATCCTCAGTTAAAAAAAAATAATTTAACTTTTTGTTTCACCTCCAGGACATGAATTTTCTTTTGTTCTCTCCCCTTCTGCACCATTGAACAAAAATGGCATTCTTGGTTTATAAATCTCCTCAGAAACACAGAAACTCTTTGCATATATCTGGAGATGCCACCTAAATCTTAAAATTAATCCCAGAAGTTGGTTTCAGTTACATGTTTTTGAAATAAGCAAGCTTGGAGAAAAGTAGTACTACATACTTGCCTGCAAAGTAACTGAAGTTACTTTATTTCTTGGAATTTCTTAGGAACCAGAGACATGGCATATTTTTATGAATTATTTATCTAGTATTTCTCACAGAATATTGCTTTTTTGGCAAATTTTGACCAATTTTTAAACTTGAAGCTGCATATCACTTCAAAAACCACAAAGGTTTTGTAGCTCTGCAAAGAAGAGGCAGCCACATTAAGGAATCACAAACTGATCTGATCACCAGAATGACTTTCACCAACCCTTTCTCACAATACATTAGGTCTGAATTAGTGATTGCTTCACCTCTGCTCTCTTCCCTTAAAATGGGGCTGGCACTCCAGGCTCCATCTCCCCACAGAGCTCCAGCACTCCAGGATTCCACACGCCCAGGATGGGAGAGGAACCTCAGCTGGTGAAGGCACAGGGAGCCCTCACCTCTGCATCTTCACAGCCCAGGCTCAGAGATGCTTTGAGGAAAAACACTTTCACTGAGATGAGCCTGAAAAGCCAAAGGGAGAAGCTGATGGCCTGTTATTAACAACAGATGGCTCTCAGTGGTGGATCTTCAGGGGAAATTGTATCATTTCCCAGTTTGGGGGCTTGGAAACCTGAGGAGGTGAGGTGGTTTGCCAAGGGGCACTCGCAGTGACTCTGCTCTTTCTGATTTATTAATAACTCCATCTACACTGACTCAGCTGGAAAATATGAGGGCCTCTAAAGGCAGATGAAAGCTGGTTTATGGCCCAGAAAGGTAATGTCAGTTGAGCATATTTCTAAGCTTAAGTTGTATTTAAGCACTCATATGTTACGGCTGATCTCGACCCAGAAGATTGTCTATGGTGCTTTACAGAGTGTCCCACCAGAGGCAGGAACAGTTGTGTGTTTCAGTTTAGTTTTTAACCTCAAAAGGAGAATAAGCAGAATTTTAAGTTGACCCAAATACTTGCCTTCACATGACCTATTTCTGACTATGATAACTGCACACGCATCATTTACAGGTCACTGAAGTGCGACGTGCAGGGAGGAGCACAGCAGCTGCACAGCAGCCAGAACCCCTTCCACTGGCAACCTGAAACCTCCTCATCACCACTGATTTTGGGGCAGAATGGACATTTCCAATGGCTTCATTACCTGCACATGGAACATACAGTTAAGACACATCTGACCCACTGGCTTGGATCTGGCAAGTTCTCATAAGCTTGGGATATTGTAGAATTTCAGCCTAGCCTTATCAATTCCCCTTTTGGTTGAATCTAACACAATAAAAGATGAGGCAAAGTGGCCTCCTCTGCTGCTCTGACAAAGACCAACTGCAAACACTGATGGCTGCTATGAACACAGCTCACTCCTTCACTTTCATCTGCCCACCCAGGGGAAGGAGACGACTGCTGAAGGTGATGATGGATCTTCTCTGCATCTGGTTTGGCGTTTAAACAGCAAATGGGTCAAACATGAAGCAGAAATATGGACTGAGACTGTAGGTCTACTACAATGCAAACACAGCATTTCTTGTTGCAATAGGGTCCTTATAGGGACTGCTATGCACCCCTGTGCTGTTCCAGCTCCTGCACCAGCTCTCCCTGTGTGGGAATGTCTCTGCCCAAAGACACTTGGGAGCTGTGCTGACTTAGTTCAGCTCTGGGCCTAATCAAAATTGAAAACCTCTTAGGAGGACTGCAGTCTGCCAAGACTTCAAAGGAAGGGTTTGTTACAGTGCAGGACTACCTGCAGACCCAGAGGAATGAGATGTACTTTTAGTGTCATAACTGAAAGTCAGTGCCTGCATGGCATGGCAGGAATATGTGCAAACAGCTTTTACCTCCCCATGTTCTGCCCAGCACTGAAGAGTTATCCCTCCCTCCACATATATATCCCTAGCAGCTCTCTCCCACAGCTGCTGTGACAACAAGGCTCTTCTACAGCCCTGAGGGTCTGCTTCCCCTCTTCAGTGTCTACAGTTCAGGAGCAGGAGCCCTAATTGCTGACAGTACTCGTGGATGTCTCCTCTCTTCACATGCCTATTCCCAGACCTTGCCCCACCAGTCCCCCATAAGAACTGCACTGGGATCAAGAGGAAAGGAACTGGAGAGCTGTGTGTAGCATTTCTCCAGCAATCACATTTTTGTCCTCGAAGTAGATGCTTTTGAATGGCATTTGAGAGGTTACTGCATTCACTGACACGTTTTGACACTCTTGTATTGACATCTAAAGATGTAAATAGATGGAGCCTGGCTTTCAGGGACATCACTCCATGGGCATCAGATCCCAAAGGGAGGTGATGTTTGAACACAATTCAGTGTAGACAGCAGGTGCCACAATCCTCCTTTATTCTTCTGGAAGCTTCTGACTTTGTACATCCTTACCTTCCACAGAAATTCACCACTTGCCCATCCTAACTGCAGCCTCCCTGATCAACTCCAAATTAAATCTAATAACCAGCTCATGCCTAAATGTGATTATTGTCCATGAGTTGCAGGAAACAGGGAACATTCTATAAAACTGAGATCAGGGCCAGGCTTGATAAAACTTGATAAAAATTATCTCTGGAAGCAAGTGTAGTGAAAACAGAGGCTCCATAACAGGGTAAAATATCCTTTTCAGAGCTCTAAGCCTCTGTCCTATGTTTTGACCTGTTGGTATAAAACCCAATATACTACACTAGGAGTAAGACAACAGGTAGCAGTTTTACCTAAAAAGCTTTAGATGGATGATAAAGCCAATGCAGGAAATAAAGACAGGAAGAAAAGATAAAGCATAGGGAAAAAGAACAGATCAGTCACATCAAAGGAGCAGCCCAGCCACGGTTTTGAGACAAAGGATCCCGTGTCACACACAGTGTTTTCCAAAGGCAGGGATTGCAAACCCGTGCTGGTGCCACTGGAGCATTCAGGGAAGCCCACTGAAGATCTGATAGCAAGGGAGACCCCGAGCAGCTGCACATTCTGTCCTTGTCAATGGGAACAACATTTGGGAATTCTGTCATGGAATGAGAAGTCATCACTTTCATCTACATAGAAGGCACTCAGAGAAGAATTCAGTTGAAATAAGGAAAATAAACATCAGCTTTCCTGTTCTAGAGCGTGGTTGTCTGCATGGCTGAAGTTTTTTTGGCTGTATATACAAAATTCAGTTTAGGTGTTCCTCAAGTTCAGTTTGGACAATTAGAGAACTTACTTTTATGTCCTGACTGACCCTGTATTTTCAGGGAGGGTTATGTTGGTTTTGGCTATAAAATACTGATTGTCAGCTGTTTATTGCACAAGTGTGGACAACTATCCTACTTCCCTAATTTATCACCGGATTCCTGGGAAAAGTAAGCTTGCTTTTACAGCAGGAAAGGAGACACACAGCAGCACTTAAGTCCTGTCATGACACCAAGGAAAACTAGTCAGAGTTAAGCTGGCAGTCCCTCCAAAAGCTTGAGTACAGCAGAGGTACATGGAACTGAAGCAAGGAGGCTTTTTTCTGTGCAGCAGCTGGGAAAAATGCTACAAGCTTCTTTTCAAGGCCAGCCCTCATTTAACTGAAAAGATTAGAACAAAATCAAACAGTAAGCCACTCTCAAACTGACAGAGCTGGAGGACAACACATGCAAGCAAGCAGCCTGCATACAGAAATAAGACAGCTGGAGAAGCAATGTATTTTCCTCCTAGAAAGCAGCCTGGGGAGTTAGATATAGCTTGGCTCTGCAAAACTTTGGAGAATATCATCTCCCACTTGATCGGCATCCTTTCCCACACCTTTCCATAGCAGACTGAGAGAGCAGCTTTCAGAGGATTGCTGTGACACTACAGGGAGGCAGAACAACAGAGAGGCTCCAGCCTGGATGGCAGAATCTCCCCCAAATCCCACCCCGCAGCCCAGCCGGCCCTCCTACGTGTGAAACCAAACTGGCTGGCAGCTTGGGGTAGAGTTGTAGGAAGCCAAGGAGAGAAAAAAAAAAACAAAAAACCCCACATTTATAAAACACCCTGTTTAGGGAGAGCTACAGCATCTTACAGTTTTACAGAGTAACTGATTAAGCCCGGGCAGGATGCAGGAATTCTGCTCCAATCTCATCCTCTGTGCCAGCGCTACGAAGACAGGATTAAAAGCAGTAAATATGACTGCTCTGCATCTTTGGCACGAGGGATGCCCAGTTGGTGGACTGTGCCACTAACTCATTTGGCACCAGGGACTGTGACTCCCGGGCAGATGACAACAGGAAAGGCGCTGGCTGCTCCCTCCTCCTCAGGGCAGGGTTACAGCTGTAGGACCATGGACAGCCCATGGAAAGCAGAGCATCTTCCTTCTGCTTCCTCTATCAAATCTGCTGAAGGATCAGGTTTAAAACATGGACCTCAGTAAGAACTTTTTAGACTTTTGCCCACTTTTACAAGTTTACCAAATTACATCAAGTGGCACATCTCTGGTTTCAAGGAAGTGCACACGTTGAAGCACTTCAGGTTCTTTTGTTTTGACTGCAAGTAGAAAACACATGGATAAATTGAATATCAGTCATTGCCATGCCCATTAAAGCATTTGACAGGGTCCTAAATGAGAGCATGTCACCACAACAAATAAAATCTTCATTGAACACAGGAAATGTCCAGCCACAGCCCATGACAAACAATTAGTAGCTGTGGTTTGACAGACATTTTCATCCTATTAGCAACTCTTGATTTTAGCTCTTTGAAAATACTACTCAAAACCCATAACACCCTGTAGAGTTTCATAAACAGGGAAAGCCTAATTGAAAAAATTCAGCCAGGGCCTCAGAGGAGCAGTGCATCAACTGGACTACAATCCCAGCAATTCTTCTCTAAACCTCCTCCCCAAACATGAGCTCATACTTGGTTGCTGAGGATTCAAGAACAATTAATTTTCACACCACAAAAACCTAGCTGTCTTTGCTGACAGAGCTCCCATTCTGCAAACTATATTATTGTTGTAGGAATGAAAAGGAAAATATCCAGTGAAAAATTAAACAGATTCTACCAAATGCCTTCAGCTCCTCACAAAGAGCAGATGTTAAAACCTTCAAGTGGTGTCAAAATATCTCTCTCAAAAGTGGCAGGTTTTGAATGGCTTGGTAATTAAAAACTCTGAAGATTGTTGGCTTTAGTTCAGCACACTTCACATTCACAGAAAGCCTTATTTCTTCCCTCCACAGTGCCAGATATTGATGTACCGAGATATTTAAAAAGCCAGTCAGCCACCAACTTCCACGAGAAAACGGCAAAAAACCAGCAGTGCTAAAATCCCAACATCTGCAGATCTGCTCACATGTCATCAGTCTGCCTGGGTAATAAAGAGAGATTTGCAAAATCACATAAACCCACGACCAGCGTTCACATCTTGCTGGTGAGGGGAGGGCTTCTTCTTGTGGGCACCAAACACAGAGCAGAGGGAGCCCAAGCAGGACATGGGAAGCAGCAAACCCCAATCACCTCAGGAGCCAGGTACTGCCCAGGGGGAGCTCTGTTTGGAACACACTGAATCGGAGGCTCCAGAGCTGTCATGCTTTGGCCAAACTCCACAGCTATTTTAAGAGGAGATCTGTGTATCTCCCTTACAGAGCATACTGAAACATGCAAACTCCCCCATAAATATGCTATAGATCAAGGACAAAACCAAGTCCTTTTTTAACACCAGAAATGTTTTCCACACAAAAACCATGTTATTAATTACATTTTTTTCCTTAAGTGGCTCACATGAAGGGTTAGTCATATACCTCCCATTGACTCTAATGAGAGCCTTATGGTTAGAACAGCAACAGCTTTTTCCAGAACATGGTGGGTGGAAGCAACTTCTATTTTAATAGGCCAAGAGTAGCAAGAAAGACAGAAAACCAGAAAAAAAATTTCCCCCTGCATGTTTGGAAGGGGGAGAGATGTGGCATATGTGTTCTCTGCCTCATTTCAGGGACCTGAAATGCATCTTCAAATTAGTTCTTAAAGCATTGCAACAAGACAATAAAGTAATTTTCAGAAGAGATGTTGACCTGCTCCTTCCTCTAAGATGAGCAACTTCCACATTGAAAGGACAACACCAAGAGACGAGCGTGGAAGCTGAAAACATATCTTGGGTTTGAGAATTATCTTACAGAAAATTATATACACCACCAGTGGTTCAAAGCTGGCATATCCAGATTACCAGAACTAGAGAGAAAAAATAGAAAGGCTTCTCCAAAGAGCCACCACATTTCAAGCTAACTTGAATTCTGAAATGGAAACTCACCCCCTCGAACCTATACTTAGAAAGAAAATCCCTAAAAAGTACAGTCTGAGATTTCATTTAGGAAAACTGAAAACAATCTTGTAACTGAGGATTTTCAAAACACTTCTGAAGCTCCTTAAAATGCCTAAAGCTCAGCTGTTTGCAAGCTGACAGGCTGGGCAACAGACATGAGAACTGGGTTGTGAGGGTATTTTAAAGCAGAGGAGCCTCCCATGGTGCACACCTTTGAACAGGGACATGGGAGCCCTGCAAATCCCACCTCCAGAGCAGCACATGTGGTGTGAGCCTGGAAACCCAGATTGCTGTAAAACATGAAGACAATTCAACTTTGAGTACCTTTTTTTTTTTTTGGACAGTTCTGTTATTCCATGCTGCCTATTAAGAGTAACCTTAATATTTGTATTAGGTTTCAAAACTCTGTCCAAACATCAGTTAATCCTCTTAACAAATTTGTGAGGTAAGCAAATGAGTGCTATCATTTCTATTTCATGGATGACAAAGCTAAAACACGTAAAGGAAGTTAAAGCCACTATTTCCAAATGAGCAGGTGAACAGAATGAATGAATGAATGAAGGAGTGAGTGAACAGAGCATCCTGAAAGTTCAAAAAGAGATCTCTTCCTCCAAACAATCATATCACTTGCAAGTGTGGTTAGATATTCAGGTCCTTGAAGGAGCAGGGCATGCACACCTTTATGCAGAGGGTGATACCTGATATTTATCTTCATGTGGGAGGTAAATTCTGCTTGGATTTGATGGCATTGAACAAGAAGCTGCTTGGTGAGTACAGCAAGAGGTGGGTCCTGGGATCTTGCTTCCAGGAAATATTGAAAATTATTCCAACAAGCACCATCTCAAATCTCCCTGGTCCAATCTGTTATGATGCACCAGTTATGGCTGGGGTGAGATGTTTGACTCTCACCCAGCAGTGCTTTTCAGGAGATTCCAGTGGTTCCTTCTTCCCCAGGGCAGGGGAGCTCATTTGCCTGTTGCTGTACACAGCAGAGGTGGTCACCAGTCTTGTTTTCCTATCTGTTGTTTCAGATATATTTGTAAGGGCACTGAAGTAATGGAGCTGGGCATTTTATTGTCTGGCTCTTATAAATCCAAATAAACACCACACCCGCTAGGAAAATGGATTAGTTATTAAAAAATACAAATATGAGCAAACAAGAATTTACATTCTTTTTTAAGACCTCAAAACATATCTGAAAGTCTTTAATGCCTGAAAGGATAAAACCCCAAAACAAACAGCTTCCCAGAGGCAGCACAGGCTAATTTATACGAGCCAAAAACCTTTTGTACAGAGAATCCAGAAGTGTAAAACAGGTTTGATCATGGGCCAGGTTGTGTTTCCTGGGCTAGTGTGTGATTATCCAGCGTGACTTTGCATTATAGCACAAGGACACTGGTGTGAGCTGCAGAAAATCACAGGTGAAGAGCCAAAGGCTGAGCATCTTCAACAGAGAAAAACCTCTGCATTTCAAGTACACGAAGCTTCAAGTTAGGCCAGAGTTTTATATTGTAGTGACAGGAAGAAGAAAATTAATTGTGGTTGATTTTTACTAAGCAAGAAACTAGTACTTTATATGCTTTTACTGCTGAAATAGGAACAGATTAGATGTATTAAATTGATGACAATCACATTTATCTTGAGAGTCAAGACAAAGTAACAAACACTGATTTGCTGTCAGAAGCACATGGAGCAAGACCTAGATTTTCATAAATCTCAGCTGTTGCTCAGGCAACAGCCACTTTTAAACAGCCACCACGCAGAGAGCATTTCCACAAGCCCAGCCTGAAGCATGTCTGACTCAGTTTACTTGCTGCAAGCAGGGATGGGAACCTCAGGGTGAGAGAAAACAGAAAGTGCTTCATAATCCCTGTGTGAAGAAAGCCTCCCTGGGGCCACTGTAAAAGCTGATGCCTCCCAGGGAAAAAGCTTTGCTGTTCAGTGTGTGAGCAAGAAAGACCTGGATCAGGTCTGTTCTCCTCTCCACAGATGGAGGGATGATGTGGCAGGGCTGCAGGGAGGACCTGCCCTGTGGCTGTACAGTTTCCTGCACTTGTAAGAGCACCACAGACCAGCCCTGCCAACTACAACTGACAGACAAGCAAAAGTTCTTCCTGAACCCTGAGGCTACAGAGGCCCTAGAAAACAGCTACCAGGCAGGAGGAGAGCCTGCATTCCCAATTCCCTGCCTCTCATTTTACTGGAGTGCAGCCTTTCTGTCCTCCAAACACATTAGCTTGCCTATTTAATTTTCCTCCCTCCAATTCTCACTGCCCATGGAGAAGCAGCTCCTTCCCTGCCAGCCTGTTCCCACTCACCTGATCCTTTTGTTTCAGCTCATTATGACTGTCTGCGTGGGAAGGAGAGCTCAGTAAATGAGCACCGAGTGTGTTATTCTCAGATTTTTCTTTACATTTTGTAGCAAGGTGGCACATGTACATCAGCATGTTTTCACTTTTCTTGCTGAGCAGTTTGGACAGAGCCTCAGAGTCTCCTGGGATGGAAACCTGAAAGCAAATCTCTGTTTCAGCCTGTTCTGCACTTGGAGCATAAAGCTGAATTTCTTCCCATTTAAGTATTGTACCCAAAAAAAGGAATTTCTTGCAATAACCCTTTATGCTCAGTGTATATAATAACCTGCTTTGCTCTGCTTACTGAAACAACAAAACTCTCCCATCTTTCTTTCCTCGAATCAAATAGAAACGGAGGTTTCCAGACTTGGACACCATTAAAATCTGTATTCTCTATCAGTCAGTAAAAGGTGCATGAAGTACTGAAAGGGGTAATAGGCCATAAATGATTTTTAGGTGGCAAGTCCCACTGGTCTGTACAAAACACAAGACAAGATTGGAAACTGTGTGACTTTATATAAGGGCTGTAATTTCAAAAACTGGAACAAGATCTCTAAATAACATTTGCAGAAGAAAAAGGAATCGCAGTCAAAAAAGAACTAAGTGTCCCTCTTGCCACAGGTGAGACTGCAGTAGGCTTGCAATGCAGCCTTAGGCTGAGGCCAGGAGACAGAAGGAGAAAGGGATTTAAATGTGGAGCCAAAGCAAAAATACCCAACAAATGTTGCTTTGATTTGCCTGTGCAGCAACACTCCAGTTACCTGGAGTGACCCCATGGAAGAAGCCCAGAAGCAACAAGGGTTATGGGGAAATGCAGTGGTCAGATTGTCATAGAAATGCAGTAGTAAAATAGTATTTTATCAGGTTAAAAAAGCAGAAGACAGCACATGACAGAGAAGCAGCAGCCTCCCTGCTGACCCCTCAGAGGTAAAAAGGCAGAAAAGCATGAGGGTTTAGCTGAAATTAAATAGACAGTGGATTAGTATGGGATTTTTATCCTTGACCTGGCTTTCTCTCTTGCAGACAGCTTACACCCAAACACATTGGCTAAAGAGAAACTGGCAGACAAGTGATACAGTTTTGCTCTGGCACAATGAGAGGAAGTTATCCATGCTTTACTGTGCACAGGGTAAAATTAGTTTCCTGCAGTTATAGAAAAGCTTTTCCTTCCTCCTTTCCCAAAAACACCTAGCAGTACTCAATGCAGCAATAGCGAGTCTTTTCCTTCCACTTCCTCAGGAATAAAGAGGAAACTAAACAAATTTCTCTTTTTTCTTTTTAAATTCACATCCTCCACACATCCAAGAGTTACATCTGAAAACAAAGAGCTGCAGAAAGTGCTATGAAGAAGGATTCTCTTCTCAGCCACTTCAGAAACATGCACATGAATCAGAAACGAGCCCTAGGAAGTTTGCTGCCATCCTTTCATTCACAACAGGGAGGCTTTCCCTTCGCCAGCCCCTTTTCAGAGACAGGAGCTGCATCAATAACCACTTCATCCCACACTCCAGGATGAGACACTGTGGGCAGGAGTTGGCTTTCAGCTAAGCCCCCGTCCGGAGCGTTCGCTGCATTTATCCTCGCAGCAGAGCCTGCAGCCCACCCTGTGCTGGCAGCCTGCACCAGCAAAGCTTGCCTAAAATAGTTGTATATCTTATGAACTACAAACCAGTTCTGCTTCAAGTTCCTCAGAGACAGCAGCTACTTCAAAACTCCTTCAGAGTAGGTTAAACTTGCAAGGTCAAGTGATAACTTTGGGGCTTTTTTAAAGCTGTGGCTTTATACAAGAAAGCCTCAGGCAGTGTTGCTTTTCCTTTCCCCATCACCAATCCCATGCTGGCTCTGCATCCCAGCAGGATAAGGTTGGAGCAACCCCAATGCTGCTGTGCCCTGCAGCAGTCACCTCAGCACCTGCTTGGAACCCCAGGGACCAGGAAGACTTTGAGGTCCCCATCCCACCAGGCACAGCAAACTCGTGTGCTTGGAGTAAGAGGTGGCACTAGGGCAGCTTTGGGAGGCAGAGCTCCAGCACCATAGGGCTGGGAGATGGTGACATTTCTGCAATGTGAAGGAAGATGCAGGTGAGAGGAACAGCAGCAGCAAGGCAGCCCTTTCATCCCATGGCTTCAAGATACACCTCATTAACTCCACAGTGAACTGAAATTCTCCCTTTGCTTAGTATCTTTAATTTTGAAACACACCCCAGAAAAAACCCTTGCTGCTGTCTTGGAATGTCCCAAGCAAACAAAACTTTGACATACTTCCTTTTGAAGCTTTTTTTTTTCCCTTTCTTTTTTTTAACCCCTGAAATACTGACTTTCTACTCAGTAGGAGTGCTTTATCTTGCACATGTGCCCAGCTATAGTCCTTCCCTATCCCCAACCACTGTGCTCCCAATCAGTCTGAAACTCCACCAGTGCTTCTGGGATGTTCCAAAGGAACAGTGTAAAACCAAGGTGTGACCTGAATCTCGGGACAGGGTGTTCTCTGAGCAAGCTACACCTGCCTTTCCTGAGAATTTGAAAATAAGGAGAACTTTGCTACTCTGTCACAAATCCCTAGCCAGTATTTCGTTTTAGTGGACTTAAATTGCTCTGGCACACAATGCAGCTGAAGGAAAAACACTCCCTTGAGCAGCTGCAGTTGCTTGTTTAAAAGCAGAATAATCCTGCGTAGCTCCTCAGGATGGATCACTAGGAACTGTGATTCTGTGATGTTAACAACCCATCCCAAGATGACACATGTAATCCTTTGGCTCTAAAACAAAAGCAAATGGAAGCACAAAGGGGACGTTCTCCTCCAGGTTCCATCCTCCTCTGCAAACACAGTCCAGGAAATGTTTTACTCACTTCTGCACTGCAACACCTCTAAGAAGAAGTGAAGCAGTAGACTGAAATCCCATAGAAGCATCCCAGTGTGACTCTGAGGACAAAACATGGCCCTACCATTTCTGACAGGCAGGGTAGCAGAGAAGGAGAACTGCATAAGCACTCACCTCTAGGGCTGTCCCCAAAGCAACCAAATCAGCTCACAGGAGCTGCTGGAGCAGCTGAGCTTTCTGGGGTCAGAGAAGGAAATTTCAGTCCTTAAGCAGTTTTGTTTATGTGAGTCAGATGCTTTTGGAGCAATCTGTGTACACATGTGCACTTTCACATGCAACCCCTTGCCCACACATTGATTAGCAGCAGCCAGCTCTATTCTTCCTCCAGTTCTTTAATGCCAACACAGTGACTGCAATTCAGCCCTGGAAAAAACAGGAAGCTCTTACAAAGCAGGGGGGATCGATACACGACAACTATAATTCTCTGCTCAATAATTACACAGAATTTACACTGCTGAGTAGGCTCCTTCCATTGATTTTTACAAAAATATTTACTGCAGCAGGAGTACAGGTGTAAGGCTAAGTTTGGAGGCTCTGTCTATTCAGTGCATTGATTTCAAAATAATAGCCAATTTCATACTGTACAATGCTTTAATACCTTCATTCAGAGACACACCTCCACGCAGACCATGCCCCTGCCTGCAGCATTCTTCTCCTTCTCCATTTCTCTTCCTTTGTTCAAAAATCCCAGTTTAACAACTCAGAAGTACTTATCACAGTCTCAGTAAGAAATGAGTCACGTTGTAGAAAGGCCCTGGGTCCAACAAGAAAGGACAACATCTCTGGAATCCTGTCAACCAGCTCCACCCAATGATACAACTGAGGGGCTGTGAAGATGTGCCAGAATGTCTCAGTGCTAGACAATGCTCAGGCTGTTAATTACACTGTCATAAGAAAAACAAACAAATCCATCCTGATACCAAAAAAAATTCTCTCAGAATGTGTTCTGCAAAACTTGAGGGATGAGGCAGGGGAATTAAGAAGAGAAGAAATCATCGTGATGTCACCGTTCAACTCAGAGCAAACCTGTATCATAACAAATGAGAACATCTGGCCATCCAGATTTAGAAACAATAGAAAAGAAAAGGACAGACAAGACAAGAAAACTAGAAATAGGGAATGGAAATATGGAAGGAGAGAACCACTTTTTGGGAACTTAAGATGAAGACAAGAGATGACCGAATTGGGAGGAAGAGATGAACAAAACTTTACTGTTCTGCCAGGGCTTGTGGGTACCCAGGCAGAAACTGTAAAAGGGATCTAAAAAGAAGAATTTAGTTTGTGGAGCTTGCTGATGCGAGGTATTGCAAGGCTTGAAACACAAATCAGCCTGAAGTCAGGTTAGATTAATTTGGAAAGCACAGAATCACATAACATGGCAATGGTCTGGATGGAGTCTCCAAAACCAAACCACTGAACAGCCAGAACTGGTTTCAAATACCCAGAAGAGAATCATCCTTGCATTTTTCCACACTTGAACATGTGTTGCTGGTTACTATGTGAGACAGGGCATAGGCCAAGAGGGACTCTGGCCACACCTGTCCCCAGGTTTAATGTAGCACAGAAATCCCTGAACTACTGCCAGTACCAATAACACAGTGGGTGTGTGAGAGGAAGGGCAGCTCAGAAGCATCAGAGAAAGATAGAGACAAGCTTTCCTCAATTTAAAGGAATAAAATCACCATTTAATTACTTCCTTGCTCTTGATGCTGTCCAGAGGGAAAAAAAACAAAATTAGCCAAGAATATATGACTGCTTTCCCACAAAACACAGCAGTTTCTGTGGATTCAGCAAAATATACTTCCCCTTCTCTTTAAACTTAGCAAGTGTAAGCCTTCAAACCAAGAGTAGAAATCTGGACCCAAACTAATAAATCCCACTGGTATACACAGATGAAAGGTTGGTAATTACATGGAACTCTCTATTTTCCTTTTCCTTGCAATCATTTTCATTTTCTAATTTTTCATGTGATGTAAAGAGACTGTGCTTTAATTCCATGAAAAAAACAAAGATGGAAGGTCAATACTGCATAAAAAGTCCCACTTCTCTTGGTTTTCTCTCCTGAGAACACTGATGCTACTAATGCACCATGAATTTCATAAGAATGACTCATTATCTAAGTAATGAAAGATTAAGTTTTTCTTCCCCCTCCTTGAATTTCTGCAAGAGAGGGTTTTTCAGGAGCGTGATCAGGGTGACTCATTGCAGAGGGCAGAGGGGCCACAGCTGGACGTGCAGCCTTCCATCTCAGAAACCCCTTCCAGGTGCTTTGCAGAGCTGTGCAATGATAAATGGCAGATTAGCATCTGACATGCTAGAGGAGAGCTTGTAATTACCAGCAAAGCGGAAAGGCAGAGGCAAATAATTGCCTCTCTTCCAGGAGACAAACATTAGAAAGGTTCATTGAGCAATGTTTCTTGGGGTGGCAGTGGCCCCCTTCAACACTTCTTCAATTTTCCCCATGCTGGGGCCACTCCAAAGCCACAAGATAAACTGTCACAGGAGCAGGGAAAGAACAGGAATAAAACCTGGATTCAGGCTACAGAGTAATAAATATTTATTGCCTTTCCTTTCTGCACACTGTGGAAACAGATGCAAAATGAAGTTCAGTGACTTGTGGGAAGCGAGCCAAACCCAGCTTCGCTGCTGCTGCAAACAAGCAGAGTGACAGGAACAGCTCCTGCTTACCTTGCTAATGGTGCAGAATCTGTCTGTCCATCCAGGACCCCCTAATCTCTAACATCCCTGTTCCACTCCACACATACCAGTCCCCCCCAGTCCCACAGGCTCAGGAGAAGCAGATCCCTCTGCCAGGCAGGACAACACACTGACAAGTGGCCCTCTGAAGCACTGGGATGTGGCTGCTTAGTCCTCAAGTATTGCAAAGACACTGTAGCTGTTGCTGCTTTGTCAGGAAGCCAAAATTTTAATAGCTTCTTTTGTCCGAGGCCCAAACATCAGCTCCTCTTCTCATGTGATGAGAACCTCTCTTTGTACCTTCACTCAGCATTTTCAAGGAAGCCTGCTACACTCTCTCAGACCTTTCTCAGCACAACTGTGTGCTAAGGAAACTGTTCTCTTGTCGCACTGCCAGAAATGCAGCGAACGCTACAAAAAGCCACAAAGAAAAAACTGTGACTGCGTTTTGTGTGCTGGCTTTCATATATTTTCCCAGATTAAAGGCAAGTCCCACCATCCAACATGCAGCTAAAAGAAGAAAGGCAACTGCAATATATATAGGGAAATGCCTAAGGACCAAACAATGTCAAGAAGTTTAAATATAATAATCCCAAAATCAGACTTGTCTCATATTCAGTAACACAGCTTCGAAGGGATGGGTAGGCCTCTTAATTTCAATCCTTTCTTAGTGGATTTTGGGTGTTCTATGTAGTCACTTCAAAACTACCACTTCTGCCTAAGATCTTAAGTTCTTAAGGCTTCTACCTCATGGGGTGACAGAGAGGCACAAATGGGTATTTCCAATTATTAGGCAGGGATTGAATCTGGAAAACTCTTTGCAAGCAGCTCAGACTTTGAGCACTCCATTCATCAACAGTGTGGTGAAACTCAGGCAAATCCCACAAAACAGATGGGGCAAGGGAGAAGGATCCTTCTCCTGAGTGGCCATTCTAAACATCCTCACTAAGAGACCATCAGGGAACAAGAATTTTGCTCCCAGGACATGATGTTTCCTCAAAGCAAGAACAGGTGGGAAGACAAAACAGGCTATCTATAAATTCATGATGCATTCCTTTCCTTACATAAATAGCTGAAGCACACCACAGGTTACCAGAGGACATCAGAGAAGCATGAAACATGAAGCAGTTCAAGGAAGAAGAGAAAAACCTGGGGCTGGGCTTGGCAAGGCAGACACCAAGCAGGGCTGGAGAGGAGGAAAAGCTGAACACACTGACTTATAAAAGTCTGCAGGTACCATGGGAGCAGCAGGTGAGACAGGTCAGTGCAGTCTCACGTGGTCACAAGAGGCTCCTGCAAACAGCAGCACCTGCCAGACGGAGGGAGCTGCTGCTCTGTCCTCACGTACACTCTGCCCACTGTTCCCTAATGCTGTTTGGCTTTTTTTTTCCCCTCCTCCATGTCTGTAACATCTCCAGTTGATTTAAAAAGCTATTTTCTTTTTGTGGAAATATGAAAGCTCTCCATTATTCAGCACTTATTCCACATGGATGAAGGTCGACGGCCTCCTTAAAGAGCTTTCCCGCAGTGTGTAACATTAATAGCTGCACCAAGATGAAATTAATTTCATTTTCCGAGAACTTACTTTTGACACTGAACAAAGTGCGTGGGCTGGGGAGGAACAGCAGTAACAATTCCTTGCATGACTCAAGGGGAATTACACCTCAGGCACCAGGATCAAACCCCACAGACCACTTTTGCCCTCTCCTCCAGGGCATGCAAAGGACTCTGGGGTGAACTGGTCCACACTGGTCAGCCCCAAGTCCCAAATACTCCTAGAAAACAGCCAGGACCCTTCTGTGAGTGAAATTCACAACATGTGAGCATGTTGGCAGAAGACTTGAGGAAGTCTTAAAAATGCTTAGGAGCTTAATGAGGTTAATTACCAGGTAAAAAAAGTACTTTAGAAATAAAACAAAAGAAACAAACTGTCCACTTAAAAGAGGGGAAAATGAGAGTAAATTGCAGTGGTTGGTATCAGGTCCCCCTATTCTCACTAAGTTGCCATTTCCCATTATATGTCCAGTCTCGAGGCCTGGGTCCTAAAAGCTGCATCTCTGATGACCACATGCAAGACAAAGAAAAAAGGGCTGACCATCACATCCCCCCATCAGAGGTCTCATTACATTAGTCACAGCATTCAGAACCTCTGCCAAACCAATCCATACCAGCTTTAATCCTTTAAACAATTGATCTGAATCTGAATAAGACGTGGGGACACCACCAGGTCTGCTGAGAGTCCTGGTGGGATGGGACACCCCCCATCAGTCACCCCCAGCCAGAAAAACACAGAGTCAGACCCTTACCCAGGAGCACCTCTCCAGGAAGGCAAAGACAAAGACACCAAGCCTATGAGGATGAGCACAAAACACACAGGGAGTGAAAAAGGAGAGAGTTTGGCAGCAGGGAGCTGCAAGGGAGAAAAGACTGAGCCAAAGCAATGTAAAGATTAAGAGGAAGGTGGAGATTAAGCACTGCTGTGACCCGCCTGTTTTACTATGAATAAAGAAAGGATACAAGGGAATACAACACCAGTGCCCTGCTCTGTGCTGTGCTGACCTGCCCCTACTTAGGCCACCAGCATCAGATGGTACAAACAGCCCAAAGGAGATCTCCCATCATGGTGTAGAAATCATATGCCATTTAGAAACCTTGGAATTAAATTGACTTTGCAATTCAGCAGCAAGCACAGAAGGAAGATAAATAAAAAGCCAGTGGGTTAAAAGTCAGGATCTCCCTCAGTGCTCAGAACAGAGTTTGATTTTAGCTGTGCTGCACAGCTCGAAGACTAAAGCTTAAGCCGTGATGTTTAAGGTTCATACGGCTGAGAAGATATTGGCATTTGGGCAGACGTCAGCAATTCTTTCAAGCGAGTTACAGACACCAAGGGCTGGGAAGTCAGAAGCATTTCTGCTGTGTAAAACGTGACATGCCAAGATATTTATTCTGTTGCAAATGATGCTCAACATGGACCTTGAAAGACTGGGCTTCTTGCAGCTGAAAAATAAGACACCCCATCCTCCACACACACAGGTTTTGACCCAGGTATACTGATGCTCCTGCTGTCTGCTCCCTCACAGACCATTTGGGACTGCACAGAATCCCAAATTCCTTGCACCATGTGGCTCCAGGGAGAAAAATCACAGGAAAATGCCTCTACATTAGTTATAAAAAGGCTTGTGGAGCACAGACCGGGTGATGAGTGCATTCTACTGGCACTGAATACAAATCAGAGGCAACATACAACCACGGATCGCCTGTTAAGTGATCAGCTCCTGTCTGCGCTCCCTGGAAAGGGCTTCTCCCTTCTGGAAGGGCACGTGGACAGGAGAAGGGCAGCCCAGGACACGCTGCCCACTGCAGAGCTCCCAGCAGGAATGCTGCCAGCTCCCATGGCCGGCCAGACTGCTGCCCGCGGCCACTCGGCTTTGGGGACCTGGGCACGCCGGACCCTGCAGGCCAGAGCTGCCCAACCAAGGCTCCTTGTAACCTCGCTGAAAATAACAGGCTCTGTAGCTCATGGCCAAATGTTAAATGTCACTTTCATACTAATTTTCAAGCTTGGACACAAGTGTTTGTTTTTCAGGGAACGCTCCAGAAAGCCTCGGCCTTCTGCACAGATGGGTACAGCCAAGATCTAGAAAACAAATCCACCAGAACTGATGAGACTTGATTTTCCTCCTAATGAAATGATTATATCTGTGATTTTTCTGAATAAAAAAGGTTACAATTAAATCTTGGGAAAATGAAAGCAGAAGTTAAACTTTCATTAAAAAAACAACTAACCCAGAATGTTGCAATTACTTTTGCCACACAAAAAGCCTACTAAAGGCATTCCTCTATTCAGAAATTAATATTCAAGTTAAATATTTGACTAGTTAGATTGATTTTTTTTTTGTAAGGCTTGTTTTATTGGGTTTTCTTTCTTTCTTAAATAGACTCCCTCCAATTTGCTGCTAGAAAACCCTGAAATGGTGGAAATAAAAGAGAGCCAGCATGTCCTGTTAAGGCTTAGATCATGTCCAGCTGCATAAGAAGCCTAGATAAACAGGAGGGAGGAACTCAGCCAACAGGATTTTGGGCCCATGGGATGCATGTCATAAGTTTGAGAAACACTTTTTGCCTTCTTGCCATGATTCTGGATACCACAGAAAGCAGGAGGTAAAGACAGCTCCTGCCCCACGTGCTCAGGCTGGATGTGCAAGGACACAATCACTCTTACCTCCACTGCACATTAAGCTCTGTGTCACCCTTGGAACTGGTCAGCATCAGAAGGCACTGATGAACCTTTGCCTTATTAATTATTTTTTCTGCTTCTTAAAGAAATTACACTAAAAATAAAAAAGAACACTTTAATTTCCCTTGAAGAAACTTGGAACATTATCATTCCAATATAACTTTGGCATTCTGATTTTTTTAAGTAGTCTACAGCTTCCCCTGAAGGGATGGTAAACTTGGTGTCTGTCAGTGGAGATTTACGTGGTTAACAGTTGTATGTAAGTGGAATTAGACCTTCATCACCATTTCTAGAGCATCCTGAGTATCTGCACAGCATTGCACAAGTGAAGAACTGCACCAGACAAATAACAGGTCGCCCATCCAAAAGGGCTTACATTAATTATGTTAATCCAGTAGAGACAGAGGAGTGTGATTAAACAGTCTCTACTGCCTGGGATTTGGCTGTTATCCAGCGGTAATCCTGCACAATCTGTGTTTGAAGTGGATGTGTAAGGACTATATTCTAACCACCTATATTCAAAACCAGAGCTGGTGACTGGTGTAGATGATGGCATCCCTAGGAGCAGTTCCTGGAGAGCAGCATCTCCAGAGATGAGCCCCAAGCCCCCAAGCTCAGCTCCAGAGCAGCCAGTCTCTCCCTCGACTACTGCGAACCTAAGGGCACTGGGGACTTGAAGTTAGGCAGTAACTGTAATTAAACCCCAAAAGCCTTGTTAAGGAAAAGCAGGAGACACCAGAAACAAACCTGGTGCCAAACCCTAACATGCAGCTGTTTCCTTTGCACCTGATAGGGGAGGAAGACTCAGCCACATAGACTCTCCATGCCCAAATCTCACTCAAGGTGAGATTTGAACTCTCCCTTCCAGAGAGGAGGAGTACAATCTCTGTACTGGAGGTGGCTCATCCTCCTGCTGCACACAGGAGTCTGTAAAACAACAATTTCAGTGTCACCTCCAAATCTGCCCTTTCCTTCAGCTGTAACACAGCAGTTATGAACACAACTGGCTGAAAAAAGGGAAACTGATTCCCACGCAGCAACAGAGCCTGGGGCATGAGTGGAGCTACAACACACAGCCTCCACCAGATCACATGCTTGTGACCAGCAGAAAAGGAGAGGTCCCTTCAGGCAACTGAAGCCACTTTGTGCTGAACAGATAAGATGCCCATAACCTGACAATAAACCTCAATGTTCAATACTGGACCTCCTTCTTCTCTTCCAGTGCTTTCCACAGAAGGCCAGAGGTTAGACAAGGAGCAGAAGGTGCAGACCCACAGAACTGAGCTGTGCCTGCTCTGTGCCAGCTCCCCACGGCAGCAGCACACCAGCCTTGTCCCAGTGATGCCACCAAGCACAGTCACTGTCCCCAGAGACACTGATGGTGGCACATGGTGTGACACAGCCCTGACTCTGATCCTGCAGCAAAAGGTTATCTCAGCTTCTGGCCTAGCTGGCAGCAGACTCTGGACACTGCTGTGAGGACCCTGCTGATATACTATCCACCTGCTGTAACCAGAGCACAGCTTATTTATTCGCTCTGTCTCTGGCAGGCAGTCTCCCACCCAGAGGCATCTCCAGGGAAAAGAAGCAAAAGCCCCAGGTCACTGCTCGCAGGCACGGGGAGCTCTGCCTACCCTCTGATGAACCTCCTCCAGCCCACTCAGTCCTGAATATCACCTTTGGCAAGCAGGCAGCACTTCTGTGCTACCTAGCACAGCTCCAGAGGGAAGCTGGCAGCAAAAACAATGAATCATCTGCTGAACTTTAACTCGTGACAGTGTGAGCGTGGACTCCCCTGTGCTGGATGCAGCTCTGACGGCTGTGAGGAGCAGAACCAGAGGCACAACTTCTGGGATGTGAAGTGGGAAAAGGTCTGCTTCCAAACATCAAAACCCATTTCTACACTTACAACTGACAGGGAAGCAAATCCTTCAATCTAAAGAGATCCACTTCAACAAATTCCATTCCTCTCTCCTGCATCCCTCTGAGACAGAAAGTCTGCAGGATACCATGGAAAAATCAAGACACTCTCAGAATAAAGGCTGAGGTCCCAATGCTCCTTTCCCCCACTTCGCACAACAGAAAATGACAAGTGAAAATGCAGGTCTGGAGAAATGCTGTTTCCAAGTCTCCTGGACGGAAAACTGAGGGAGTAACTTCAACATACACACTCACAAATGATGATAAATATGTCTACAAGCTATTTCTAAATTCTCAGTTTCATTTGCCAATTGAGATTCTACAGACAGCAAGTAATTTCTCTGTCTCAGCAGGGGAGACAGGACAGAAATCTGTAGACAGTGTGAAGAAAGGCTGCTCAGGCAGGAATCAAAGAGTCAATCCTTGGAAGTGTCTGAATAACAAACTGCATAACACTGTTACACAAGTCTGGTTTGCAATGTTTCTTTCATATTACAGTAGAAAAACCCACTCATACAAGCAGGGAATAATGTCAAAATGTAGGTATTCTACTACTGACTTTGTGGTGGGTAAACTCACTGCAATCATAAAACCCCCAAACTTACGGGTTTGCTGTACCTGTCACTCCCACAACCTCAACCCAAAGTGCTCTTTGATGATCTGCTGACAACTCACTTGTTCAAGGTTTGCGTTTAGTTTGGAAAGCTCAACATCCCCAGCGTGAAAAACAACAAAGTTTTCCTTGGGTCAGCAAAACAGGGCAAATGCAGCTTTTGTTTTTCACCCTAACCCTAGCTGGGAGAGGAATGGCTCACATTCAAAGGCACAAGCACTCTCTGCCACACGCCTGGGAATGAGTTTTGCTCTGTAGCTCTGTAACATCATCCAATTCTCAGCTGGAGGTTTTCCAGTTAATAAAACGGCCATATGGGGCATTAAAAAACAAAACCAAAAAACCAAAAGCATTTCCTTCCTTTGCAACCTTCAGTCTCAAAAATCTGTCCCAAAAAAAAAAAAAAAAAAACCAAAAAAAAAAACCACCACAAAAGTAAAGCAGCAGCCAGTGGTACGCCTGAAATTCAAGAGCATCCCTTTTTCTTCTTACAACCCTTTCACTCAGCACCTTTAATCGGTGTGCTGCGGGCAGAAGACAAATAATGATGGGTTGGAGGGAGCAATTAGCATCTTCAATAAACACTGGATCTCTCTCTCTGGGAACAAGGCTTCTGGCACACTCTCTTCCGCTGCTGACACCACCCACACTCACCCTCAAAACACACTGTTTGTTCACAGAGCAGGCTGGCTTTGTGAGAGAAAGGAGACCACGAGCACCTTGTGGTCTGGGAGGAGGCTCACACCAACACCCTCGGGGATCGTGCAGCAGTTGTGACCCAGAAAGGCAACGATTAGCACAGATTCCACCCAGACACCTCATTCCCAAGAGGGTGCTGATTGTTTTAAGAGCCTGAACTCTAATAAAAAATGGAGTCTTTGGATGTGAGGATACAGGTTTCTGTAGGCTTAATGGAGATGGCCCATATCGTGTTTCTCCTGTATTGAGCTGAGCTCCTGTCTTAACTCTGGTTGCATCAATACCTGCACAGCCCCCCCAAGCTTTAATATGCTGCTGCTCACGTCAACACTTCAGCTCCCTTTTGCCACCATCCTTATTCTTGCCTCTGTTGAATGCAGCCTTCGCTCAAGCAGATTTCCCAAATCCTTACCCCATCCTAAGCCACCTCCAACAGCTCCCCAGGGCGCTGTAGATTCAATTTCCAATTGCCTTCCTGGGCTGCAGTGAGCAGCAAGGACTTTCTCGAGCGTATCCTCAGTCAGCCCTACACCTCCTTACTTGCCTCCTCCTTCCTCTGCTCCTCTGGCTCAGCTCTAGAATTTACTGCCCCTCCAGGGCTAATAAAACCCGAACTTGCTGATTTTAAGGCACAGAGTAAGTCTCATCTGTTTACTCAGACTTGGAATACCACAGGACAGCGAGACTAATTTATCCAGAAAGCTTCACTCAGCTGCTCTCATCTCCAAATTACCACAGTTCTGGGAGGGTGCAGAATGTGAGATGAACTCAGGGAGCCACACATGGGAGCATTTTGCACAGCAATACTGGAGAGGAGCACAGCTGCATTTTCACTTCCCTTGTTTATCTGAAATTTTCACTTCAACAGGTCTTTTATGCACTGGCAAAACCCATTTAAGACTGTATTTTTCACCTAATGGGATTGCCAATGCTGATTTTTGCCAGCTGTGCCAGCCTGTGCCTTACCTCTCATGCCCCAGTGCACTTTCTCACCTGTCCAAGGAATTCCATGTGCACTCCTGCCTGTGGTGGGATGTTGTAAGACCAGGGTGATGGCACAACTGCCAGTTCAGTAGATTTTTGATAGGCAGATGCCACTTCCGAGATACCTTTACTCCAAGAGAAGTTTTGTGCCCATTTCACTACCTTCACAGCCTTAAAGACAAAATCCTAAACATCCAATCAAGAAAGCAAAAATCTTGGGAAGCAAAATGCACAACCTAACTCAGAGAGGAGAAAAGCCACAGGGAACCGTGGAATTTGTTACCATTTTTGCTGTGCAGGCTGTAAGTGAGCTTTCAAAGCTGACTGGACAAGCCTGAGATGTGCAGCCCTGTGCTGCTGGCTCCTGGGGATGCGTTGCAGAAGAGTGAAGTGTCTGACTGTCCTCAAAATGCTTCTTGCAGCTCACCAACCACTGTCACAGGATGGTTTGTGCTGGGAGGACCTTAAATTCCAGCATCTCTACTATGGGCAGGGACACCGTCCACTAGAGCTGGTTGCTCAGAGCCCCATCCAGCCTGGCCCTGAAGACTTCCAGGGACCTGGCATCCCCCAGCTCTCTGTGCAACCTGTTCCAGTACCTCACCATCCTCACAGTCAAGTATTTTCCCTAATATCTAATCAAAACCTACTCTCAGTTTGAAGCCATTGGCCCTTGTCCTGTCCCTACACGCTCTTGTAAATAGTCTCTCTCCACTATGCAAAGACAGCCTTGGTCTCAATTTAATTACCCAGCTCTTGAAGGCAAGTTAAACACAGATTGCAGAGGTGGAGCAGACTAGTGCTGGCAGACAAAAAGCCAGGATCTGTAACCCCTCTGACACTGAAGAGAAAGGAATGTTTGCACCCACGGAAGATGCATTGCTTTGCAGGAATGTAGTGAAATGCTTTAGTTCTCAGATAAATTGCAGAGCACTGGAGTCAGAATTCCTGGGGTCTATTCTCACCCTCTTACTAACTTGTTTTATAACCCTTGAGACATTGCTGAGTAGGAGTATTTGCTTAACCTAAGCTTAATTTAAGTTTTTCTCCTACTTATAAATCAAGTACCTCCAGGACTCTAAGTTCCTAATGAGGTGGGGTATACAATTACAGAAGAGACTGCTTTCATTTGATAGGGAAGCCTCACCAACACACGAAGTGAAGCAAGGTTTGAAGGGACAAGATGTTATTTCACCAGATCAGGTGACAACTGGGAAACAAAATATAAAAATTCTTGAGTATGATTGGTTACACTAGTCAGAACACGATCCACCAAGCATGAGCATGTATGTATTAAATAGGTGTTCTCTCTCCCTGCAAGCCTCTTACCCTCTGGCACTTGTGAGAAACTTCACAGAACTCTTAACACAGAACCACTGCAAATAATTTAGTTTCCTGCAATGCTGCTTCCTGCAATTTACAGCTCAGCATGCTTGTCTCCCACCAGTACCACAGCAGCAGATTTAGAGGACGTGAAGATGTGCATGGAGATAAAACACAAGTGCAGAAAAACATCTGTATGCTTGCATTCCAGGAGTGTGAGTTTTTATACAAAAGGAGGAGGGGAGATAGTGAAAACACACACACACACCTCTACACCACAAAACCAACAAGTGTCGAGAATGAACAGAATGCTTTCACTTCCTGCATGCAACCACACCTTCAGTCTCTAACCCCAGCACACAGTTTATAACTATCTGCAGAGAAAAAGCTTTCTCTAACAAGTCTTAGTATTTTCATGGTCAGTCTGATTGAATTAGGACATCCATATGTTGTAGCTGATGGCTAACAGGATAGAGGTGGTTTTTCATCACATGGGTAATTGGTCTCTGCAGCAATTACTAACACAGCAAAGTTGTCCCAGTTGTCTTCTTCTCCCCCCCCAATATTATTTCCTTCAAACTCTAATAAGCAGCATCTTGTACAAACAGTTACAGTGGGACTGGTTTGTCTAACACTGAGGGGAGGAAGGTACCGAATTCCACAGGGGGAAAAGTGAGGTGAGCAGAGGGACACAGAGAGGAAAAAACTGATGCACAGAGCATCTTGCTCTTCTACCAGTTTGAACACTTGAATGTTCACTATGGCTTTGATGTACTGCCTTTAGCCAGATCCTGCTCCTTGTCACAGACACAGCTTTGTTTGGCTGCACTCAAGAGCTTTGAGGTATTAAGTCAAAGAGCAAAGTCACATGTTGTTAACTTCTATCCAAGAAACTAAATCTCACATTTTAACTGGTTAATAAAGGGCCAGATTTGCATAGTCTCCTCAATACGAAATCCCTATTGCTGAAATCAAAAGGGGGCTTAGCAGGAGCAGGCCTCCCTCTTAGGAAAAGCCAAATACCTCATTAGCAGCATAGTTAATGGAATGGCCACACCCTGGCAAAAAGAAATCTGATAAAAGACTGAATCCTTTCAAAAGAGCAAAGTTCGAAGAAGCAATTTTGGGAGCAGACACCAACTTTGAACCAAACAACCAAATTTTGAGAAAGCAAAGCCAGAATTTGTCTAAAGCCAATGAGAAAGTGCATAGCTCAATAATCACAGATTTATGGAAACTGAACATAAACTTGTTTATGTGAAACAAATGAATCCATAATGTTATAAACTTCCGACTTTTACCAAAGCAAAGGAAGATCTTCCACTCCTGGCTGCTAAGATGACTACAAAGGATGCTGAGGAATTTTACTTTTGTTTTACAAGGTACCCATCACTTGTGGCCACATTTTTTCCTCCAGGCTGGTGCATGAGGGGCAATCAGACACTTGTAGTTAGTGAGGCTGCAGGAATGTCCCCAGAGCAGCTCTGCCCCAAGTCTCACACTGCGGGGCCACCTCACACCCTGACAGAGCCTGCCACGATAGGACAAGGGATAAAGGTTTTAAACTACTGCAGGGTCAATTCCAACTAGAGACACAGAAGGAAAGTACTGTCAGGAGGGCCATGGAACAATGGCATGTACAATATTGACAGAGAGGTGGTGGAATGCTCTGCAGAGTCCCCAATGCCCAGCAAAGCCAGGATAAAACCACACTTTAACAGCTTTGGCAGCCGAGTGCTGCCAGGCTCTGTGGGTCATGTTTGTGATCCATGGGCACACGTTTGTGCATGGCTGCCTGGGACTTTGCAAAAGCAAACACTTTGAGGAGGTTACTCAAACACCACTTATTTGGCACCCAAAGGGTGTAAGAGTCAGCTTGCCCAGAACCCAGCTCAGACCTGCAGCAACTTCTCCAAAGTGCAAGAAAACCTGGTTGGGCACCTCACCCAGGCACAAGAGAGGGAGTTGGGAAAGAGGGAATGCAGGAGCTTGTGTGAAAGAGCTCTGCATTCTCCTATACACTCATACAAGCACCTTGTCCTGCAGACAAGCCAGTAACACCCAGCCAGTGCCCTGAATTGTGCTGGCCAAGGGGAAAATTCTGTGCCTTGTCCCACCATAGGAAACAGAGCCCCAGCTGTCCTCAGTGCCAGCCTATAAAGTGTGACCAAAACATCTGGACACTCCTTACGTGCAATGAGCTGGGGAGTCTCGGTCAGGTTCCCAGGGGAAGGGCCAAGATTGGCACTCACCACTCCTGCTTGTGCCAAAAAGGAGGCACAATACAGCCTTCAGCTTTTGACACGGGCAACTCACCACCTTCCAATCTATTTAATTAATTTTACGAACATCAGGACTCTGCATTTCTGCCATTTAAATGACAAGGGCACTGCACTAGAGAGGCTGCCCCAGGAATGATGTTCATCCTTAGGTTCTCCCAGCTGATGACTATTTAAAGAAAAAACCCAACACGCTCAACAAATTGAGTGATATTTACAAGGCATCAGAGTCAGCGAATCCCAATTAAGGCAAAAAATCAGCTGCAGAGTACACAGAGTAACATGGAAACAGCTCCCACCCTCAATATGCTTCCCCACAAAGTCATTTGGTTGGGCCCAAGCTTTATTTACTCAGCTCACAGCAAAAGCAAAAAAAAAAGCTATTATCAGAAGGTTAAAGTAACTGAAACAATTGCTGTAAAATAATGGAGCCCACAGCAGTCACGACTTCGTGCATATATTTATTTAATTGAATAAATACGTCCATTCAGCTACTGCTTTTCACAACAGCCTTCCTGCCTGCAGTGGGAAAGGTTATTCCCATTAATTGATTATTGTTACTGCTCTAATACACCCTACACACTTGTGTTTGTGTTTCTATTTAATTTTCCAGGGTATTACCACTAGCACTATAAATGGGGACATATGTAACCCAGCCAGCCCCGCTGACAGCCAGCAAATGAGAACACCCATCCCTCCCAAAGGGGCACAATTATAAAAGGCTGCAGGTTATCGATGGATCAGTGGGTTAATACTGGGATATCCTCACAAAGCCGTGTAATTTAATCTGATCACAGCTAGTCCACGGGGAAGGCAACCCAGTGAATCTGATGCAAAGACACCTTTCAGTAAGGAACAGGCATCACAGCCCTCGTGCTGGCAGCAGCACTCCAGAGAGCTCAGCGCTAATACTGTGCCTTTCCCAGCCCATGGGAGACTGTGACAGGAAGGAAAGGCTCTCCAAATCACCCGTGGGAGGATGCATTTACTGAACAAAAGCATTACAGAATTCCGTCTTCAGGCTAAAAATATTACACACCTATAAAACTGCCTATAGCAGCGAGGAGAAAAGCAATTCTCGCTTCTGTGCCCACGTGGGGGTGGACAAACTCACCAGGCAGCTGATGGGTATGGAGTGGGCACAGAGTAAATACAACAGACAGGAGTCAGCTACAATCCACTACAAAAGACCTCATAAAACAGGCTTTAAAAGGAAAAAGGGCAAGGAATGCACAAGGCTGGCAGAGCCTTAGGTGGTGAGCTCAGAGAAGCATGTTCCAGCAAGAAGGGCTAATGTGAATAAAGCACCCATGTTGCTTGCAGACCACAAAAGGAAGGAGAGTGGCCATGTGGGAAATGCTGTGAGCAGTGGAAGGACAGGCAGCCAGGATGGGCAGAGCTGTACAGACCTCTCGGGTGTGTCCTAAAAGCCTTTCAATCATTACACATCAACAGACAGCCCCAAAAGGCAGATGATATGACCTGTATGTATAAAAACACAATTATTCTACTTCCTGTGGTTTAGAAATGTAGGTTTAGACATACATGCCAAGAGATTTGAGAGCTTTGGAAAGGATAAGACTGACCATAATACATTCATCCTCCATATCCTGACTTTTCATCAGGTACAGACAAAATCAGCAAACCTCGAACATACAAAATGTTGACTCAAACTCTGATTTCAGCAGCTTATGCTGATAACTTGCCATTAACTCACCAGCATAGATACTCTCAGATTTCATTCTTGTCAGTTGAGAAAATGTTTCTGCTTCTCCAAAGCACAATGGCTGCTATCATTTTGACTGACGTAAGCTACCATAAATGATTTTTTCAAATGGACAAATTTATCCCTGGAGACAGCAAGATTCCAATTAGGGCATATTTGTCTTCCTCTGCAGCAAATCTTGAGCTGGTGCTTAAAGCAAGACAGAAAGCACCAGAAGCGAAGAGTGAGCTTTCTCTCTGTCATCACAAAACAGAAAGTGCATCTACACATTTGATGCAAAATAACCCCACACTAATACAAAGGTCAAAGCCAGCAGCTGCAATGCAGGGTCCTGCCCCCCTTACAGGGTTAGCTATGGCAAATGTGGTAAGAACACACCATTCTGTTGAGTTGTCCTCTTACACCAAAGGTAAGAGCTGGAACAACCATATGATAAAATCAAAATACACACAGAAATGTTTAAGACAGAAGGAAGCAGCTAAACAGACACATCCAGCAGAGCTGAGTTATCTGTTTTTCCATTCCTCTGCCCTGCCATGAAACAGGCCAAGGACAGTTCTATGCCCCAGAGGATGCTGTGCTCAGATACATCCTTGCACACCAATAACTCAGGAGCACTCATCACTCTTCAGCACATACTTCTTGACTCAGGACTTGTCCCTTGTGGGGTTTCCTTTAAGCCATTCTTCATGTGACTGCAGCTCAGCGAGGAGCCCCAAGTCATGGGTCCTGAACACGTGGGGTATGTGCCCACAATGCCAAACACAGACACAGCTTCAACAAACTTAAAAAGAAACTCTGAAACACATTAATGATCAGCATAGCATTCTTCTGAATAAGCCTCACAGTCTGGCAGGGCTCCTTCCAACATCAATATCAATTTCCTCCATCAACAGGAGACAGAATAATAGCAACTTCCTCTGTTTAATACAGCCCTTAATTGTCCCAGATCAAATACTGGCTCCCAGAGGCTATTCATTCTGCTCTATAGGTGACTGTGTCCCAGATAAGATGCAAGAACTTTTATCAGCAAATGTTAAATGCAGCAGGAAGGCCAGAAGGTGTGTCTCAGGACTGCTAAAAACATTAACCAACCACATCACTACACTGGCTCTAATGGAACTCACAAAGCACTGGGAGCAGCACGGGCACTCCAGTATCCAGAAACACTTGCAAGCTCCTGCTCATCTGAGAGGCAGAAAATCCACACAGCCACTGTCAGATGAGGGTTTTTTCCCCTTTGTATCAGCTCCACGATGCCTCTGATGCCCCTACTAATGACAAAGTCCTCACTGATTTCAAGAGAACTCAGGGAGACTGAGCAGAAAAAGAACTAAAAAAGGAAATGCCAAGTGAGTCATTAGCGGGTGGAGAAAAGAACCGTATAGTAAGTACTCTTCAACTTTTACTCCTTTAGAATAAATAGTGCCACAAATTGAAGGAATCCTTTGACACTAGTGAAAATGGAGCAGTAACAAGCCCCACACAGTCTGCAGGAATGGTGAATTCCTCCACTCAAAGGGGTTACTTATGCCAGATGTCAATAAACACACAGGTAAAATTAATCTGCTTGTTTGGAAACCTCTAGGTGGGACTTCCAATATTAAACACAAGATCAGACTCAGAGAGAAGCAAGCAAACCAGAACATTTCCCCCAGTTTCAAACAGCTAGGCAAATTCCTTTATTTTTTTCCATCATTTGGCTTCTACTGCCAGCACTATGACCTTCGAGTCAAACAGGTGCTCAGATGCTAAAACAGGAGGAGAGTTTCTTCCCCATCATTAGGTTTCACTTTACCAGCAACCTGTTCAAGTGAAAGGTGTCCCTACCCATTTTGATCTTTGAGGTGCCTTCCAACTCAAACTGTTCTATGACTCCATGATTAACCAGAGCAGGCACGGTGCCATGATCTTTCTAACCCTGCTACAGCACAAATATGTTTCCTTTGGAACATACTTTGGTGTGTACTTTCACACACTCATCTCTTTGATTCATTTTGCCCTGGGTTACCAAAACACAGCCCTTTTTCCTAGGCCTGGTTACTACAGCAACAGAATCTTTTTGAGTTTGGTAGCAACACATTGCAGGTGCCAAAAAAAAAAAACAACTGCCATTAGTTCGAGAAACCCAAAGCTGCAAATCAGCAGCCCATGAAGAGAAATATTCCTGTAGTATCTCACCCCTGCCTCTCTAATTAGAAACTCTAAGAATCCCCATCTCCTTGGAAGAGCACAAGCCTGAACAACCTCTGACTTCAAAGGATGCACAACAGAGGTGCACTGCCCACAGCCTCCTGTGTGCCTGTCACTGCAGAGAAACCACAGGAGAAATCTGATGGGCTTCATAGCCACAAGAATATTACACTCCACAGATGCTATTAGTTCCACTAATGATTAAAGCCAAAGCATCACTTTAAACTCCATATGGTATCACATCTGCATTCCTCTGCACACACAGGAGTATTGACACACAAAAAAAGAAGATTTTGGAGGAGTGTTCTCAGGGTTTGGACTTTTATTTAAAATAACCAGAGAAGCTGTTCTGTATTGTCATTTCACTGAAAAGTGACTGTATTAGATATTACATTATTACTCAAATTTCATACAACTTGGGAGGAGGGAAAAAAAAATCCCTCTCCATGCACACTTTTATTTCTATCTAATTCACTGCCTTGGGACACGAGGGTTTTTACTGCAGAGATGAACAATGACTAGTCCTTCACACGTGGACCCAACAAAAGCAATACACCAAGGACAGCACAAACTGGTCAATCTGATCATTTCTTAGCAGCAGTCAGTCATTCTAGAAAGTTCAGCCAGACTATTAAGCCTGTTATTAATTAATTCCTATCCTGAGAGAATGATCTATGTCAGATTTGCCCCTAATTTCAACTAAGGGAACTTACCCAAAAACATTTCATCTGGTCACACACAGTCCCCACTGAGTGAGTGTGCTATTATGAGAAAGCAAACTGATATAAATATAGCACAGTGACAGTATCCACTCTGCAGTTATTTCCTCTGCGAAACAGAGCAGAATGAAGTGGCTAAGCTGCTCAGCCAGCTTTCTTCTAAGGCCACTGAAAAATGCATTGGTGACATCAACAAAAGTAATCAGTTAAAGACAAAGCTGAGCTAATAATTCTCAAGCAACATTTAAACTGAGCAATCTGACCTCCTCTCAAGTATCTACCAAGATGACACTTCCACTTGTTTCCTCTCCATTTATATTCATTCGTGGAATAGATTTTTTTTCCTGGTAGCTTTTATTTTCACTAGCCAAATTGATTGCAAGTTGATAGATGAATTAATCATCCAATATCTGGAACCCTACTGGTGATGGATAAGCTAGGACAGGGCAGAAATTAAATTTCACTGCTGGTTGAGTGTGCATACACAGGCAATCCTCTGTAATCCACAATTCAGACATAGAAATTCAGGTTATGATTTCCATAGTTAAAGCCAGAAAGCAAACAATCCCAAAATGCTTGGGTTTTTGTGGTAGGTTTTTTTTGGTGTGTTTTTTTTTCTTTGTTTGTTTTTAATCTCCACATGTAGTAACAAATATGGTTAGACAATATCCTTATCTCTGCAGAAAAAATAAAAAAGCAGCATATAGTAAGCAGAAATAATTTTCTGCAAGCATTTTCCCAGCTACAGTTGAACTGCCAACTTTAAACACGTTATTTTAGCATACAAGATGAATGTAGCTCAGGAAGAAGAATCACTCTTCCTAATCCTTCTCTCATGCACCCTCCTCCAGCCTGTTCTCAAGACATGAAGCATTGCTTAAAAAATGCCCACGGAACAGACTGAAAGAAGTTGCTGCTCCTCTATATAGTTATTTATAATAGATAATCTTAGAATCACTCTTAATTCCAGCTCATCATTTATGGTGTTGGCACAGTTGCTCCAATGAATTCAGTCTCATTATTCACCTTTGGGGTTGTACATTATCTTGTATTTTATACATCATCCTTCTTTGTCCAGTGGATCTCTCACAAACACTTACAGAACCAAGTGAAGATGAATAATGACCCAAGGACAAAGCTAAATGCTGCAATACTATGGTTTTATGGCCAGCTACAGAAAAGCAGTGACATGTTTTGAATACACAGACAAAACTCTAAGTGAAGCAGCAATACACCCATAAATGCCATGCTAGGTAGTGACTTTCCACCAGGCTTCTGCACTATTCCAAGACATTAAGAACTTGGAAAAGCAGCAGGACTGCTCAGCTTTGCAGCCACACTCAGCTTGGAAACTTGATAAAAATGTCTTTGGAAAAAAACCCAAACAGGAATAGGATCATCCATTCAGCTGAAAGTCACATCAAGGTGGTGATGAAGGGACAAGTGCACACTTTTGGTTACCAGGATTATTTTAACAAGTGCAGAAGGATCTCATTAATGGCAGCATGCACTCCAGTGATTTATTCCATTGGAGCAGCTTACCTAGTGACAAGTCCTGCAGAAAGAGGAATGGGCCAAGCTGGTCCATGTTTCCAAAGAAAACTTCACCAACAACTCTTTAAACCTGCTGTGAGGGCAAACTACTGCTGAAACCCATGAGCACTTTACCCAAATAACTGAGATGTTTCACTGGGGAATCAAAGGCAAATTTCACAGTGAAACCATGTGAAAGAATTTTGCAACATGATCACCAGAACCGTGAGTTCTACTTCAGGCTCACTGTATCTCAAAATAAACCTCACCAGCTTCCACATCCCATTCCGTCACAGGGATCACATTATCAAGGGTCCTGCCACAGCATCCTGGGTCACAGCACCTCCTCTATAACTGGCACTTCCTTGCTAAAATGTGACAATGGTAGTGACAACACGTGTGTCCTCTCAGCCTCCTTAGACTGCAGCGATCACTCAGACACATGCTTTGGAACAGGAAGAGAACTAGGGTATCACGTGGGGGGAAAAAAACCAAAATAAAAAAATCAATCATCATCACGCACACCACTGGAAAATTCTTCAGCTAAAACTGAGCCATAAGCCACCAAAATAAGAATTTAAAGCACTCTGGGCAAACACAAAAGAAGGAATGAGCATCTGCCCAATCATCATGGCTGTCAACCTTTACCACTGCTGCAATATAAGCAAGCACTGCTGTGTTTCCCTGCTGCTTGATGCAGAGACCCATGCCAAGTTACTTCCACAAGCACAGCAGCACATGGAGAAGAGGCCTTGAGGCATCCCTTCCACTGCCATCAAACAGGGAACACAAGCCAGGTGCCAGCCCACGAGGAGAGCCTTCCGTGAGGAGAAGTTCAGAGAGCCTTACCTATGTACAGGGAGGAATCTTTCCGCCTCACGTGGTCGTCGATGTAGGAAACTCCCAGGGGCTGGACGGGGGTAGCACCAATGCCCAGGAGGACCTGTGCCCCGATGAGCAGCAAGTACATCATGTTGGTGGCAGTCCTATTCCTGCAGATAAGGTCCGGGTCTGGTCC
Organism: Thryothorus ludovicianus; assembly: GCA_013397245.1. Lineage (NCBI taxonomy): Eukaryota > Metazoa > Chordata > Aves > Passeriformes > Certhiidae > Thryothorus > Thryothorus ludovicianus. The sequence continues at coordinate 669,145 of VZTB01004645.1, forward strand.
CTCATCGCTGGTGGACCCGTTGACAGCACACACATCCCTCCCTTCGGCTCCCCAGCGTATTTCTCCCGATTCGTATTCGTACTGGTGGGTCAGAAATTCAGGCAAGGCAGACAGGAGGGCACCCAAGGCCATGACTATCCCTCCACATCCTATCAAGCGTGGCCGGTGTCCTCGGGCTCCAAAGTAGCTCACGAAGAGGATGAGGGCCAGGTTGCCAATCTCGAAGCTGCTGGCAATGACGCCCACGTCAGCACTCTGGAGGTTGAATCGCCGCTCCAAGGTGGTTAAAACACTCACCTACAACAGAGAAATCCAGAGAAAATTACATTCCATGCCTGCCATTCTCCCCATGTGTACTGCTAAAGTGTGGACTTCCTTGATGCTGAAACCATACCCCATCAAGGACATCCAAATCACAGTTGCAGTAGCTGACCCCCAAGCATGACCTGACTGTTCAAACGCACCACACCAGAAGGTCCTAATACCAAGTGACATTTCACAGCCTGCCACCTGTGCAAGCACATGGCACTCCCGAATTCCTGTGCCCATCAGTGTGTATTTTGGATGCCTGTAGACACTCAGGATTCCTTAGCCTGTCTTTGGGCTCCCTTTCTATTTGAAGGCACAACCTTCGCGGTGCACTGTTCCACAGAACAAAGGCACAAACCACCCTGAGCTTCACACCCTGCCAGGCACCCAACCTTCCCCTTGGAATGAACTGCACTTAGGGAGCAGCAGAAAACCCTGCAGATTCTTTGCTTGCACACCAGCACAAGGCCATCGAGCACTCAGAGACAGTGATGTACAAACAGGCAGTTTCACTGGCATTGAATGCTCAAGTATATAAATAAAATGCTGATCAAAGAGTTTAAACTGTTTGTGGATTAGCTAATGACTGGGATCGTCACAGAGTATTTTTGAGAAGACAGGCCAATTAAAGTTTACATAGAAGATTTAAATCCACCATGAAGAAGGGATGATTTAGCAAATTGTGGGTATTTAACACTAAGAAGGGAGAAGCACATGAATAGTCTTCAAATATTTAACATTACTGCAAAAAGGAATGACCTGTTCTTCGAATTCACAATGGATGGGACAAGATGTGACAAGTTTAAACTGCAGCAGAGATGATTCAGGTTAGATACAAGGTGGGCAGCAACCAGACTTTACTGGTAGGGATTGTGAGGCACTGAAATATGCTCCCTGGAAAGGCTGCAGAGGTCTTTAATAGAGCACAGACCAGCATCTGTCAGGAAAGAGACAGGTAAGACTGATCTTGCCATGGGGCAGGAAAATGAGCAAGATATCTCCTGAGAGCTCTTCCAATCTTGATTACATGGTGTAGTGAAACACAATGTGGATTTTCTGCAACAGTCATAGCACTGATCAGAGCATGAAGGCTGAACCATTAAGTACCTCACTTGCTGTCAGCCCTGCTCAAGGGAGAAAACAGGGTATTCTCATGTCTATGGCAGTGTCCCTCTTCTACAATAAAAAAGTAACAAAAGAAATCTTGAACATATCACAGAAATGTCAAAAACTTTCAGCTTGAACAAAAAACCATCTAGTTTTTCAGACTGCAAAAGATGAAGGTATTTAAGGTTGTCCTAAAAGAGGCAGGTTTCTCTATTCCAAAAAAAAAAAAAAAAAAAAGTGATAAAGACCTCAGAGCAGAAGGTAGCCCCTGGATAGAATAAAAATAGCCTCCCACTGGAGGCACTGAAAATCTTTGCTGATAAACCTCACGAAACAGGAGCCAGCCTGACCGACTTTAAAGTATTCTGACAGCAGCTCTTCTCCGGGGGCAGTTTGCCTCTGCTAGGGTACACCAGGGCACAGTTGGACAAAGACAGCCCCACAGGCAACAAAATGGAAAATGGAAACAACCCACTTCTGCTGCTTTGCATAAGCAAAAGCTCCCAAACCTGACTGTGGTATGTATCCAAGTCAGATCTCCAAAATTGGACTGTGCTCATGTTTTCTGAAAATATAGCCTTCTTCTCATACAGGCAGCTATCATTTTATACTACCAGCAGCACAACCCTCCTCTGCTAAAGAGCAAAGGGTTGAGGAAAGCAAGGAGGAAGAAGCCTAAAAATCAAATCCTATGAGTAAAGGCAGTGCAAGAGCAGTAATTCTCCCCATGCCAAAGCCAGGTTTGTGTGTCAGAGGGAGAGGAGATCACTTTGCCTGCAACACCAGGTGCAGGTCCCTGTTGGATGGAACAGCTCCGTGACTCAGGAGGGACAGAGGTGTCCTCTGGGTGACAGCACAGCCTGTCCCTGCTCCACGGCCTTGGCCAGCAGGGCTGGAACTCACCTTCTACAGGGACACTGCTGCTCCCAGCACGCTGTGGGAGCTCAGCAGGCGAGCACAGACACTGCTGGAAAACATTATGGTGGTGTTTGCAGAGCAAGGCAAGCCAAGGAGACAGAATCCCATAGCCACAGAGAGATCCAACAGGCAGGCAAGAGAGAGAAAACCACAGAATGGATTGGATTCGAAAGGACCTTAAAGATCATCTATAGTTCCAAACCTTCCACCATGGATCCATGGTTTCATTGCAAGGTGTGGTGTAATGGGGTCCTGTGAACACCAATTTTGACAGACTGGGGAATCTCTCCAAGATCAATATATAGCTCTGAGCATGCAAAATTATGTCTGTAGCGCTCATTTCTGAGCTGTACCTAGATGGGAAACTCATGATTACTCATTACAGCTGTGTAAACTGAGGTAGAGAGCCAACTATTAATGAGACAAGTGCAGTCAACAAAATTAATTTCTGATGGAATAATTTAGGCTGGAAGATTGAAAGCAAACAGAAGTGATTTCCCAAGGCCAACTGGTATTAACTAGCTTTGGAAGTCTCCCACATTTCGACCTGGCTGCCAAATTCTGGGCTTTTACCATCCATATGTAAAAGTGGCTAGAAAGCAGGATGGTGTTTAGACATATGCGGGGGCCAGGTCTCAAAAAGGTCAGATTTTGGACAGCTGGATTTCAGATACAGAAAACTGCACCACTTCCAGGTGCAATTCACAGTGACAGGGACAGTAAATTGGTGACAAACCAGGGAACTAAAACCAGAGTCCCAATTCTCATTCCACTCTTATTTCAGTGGGACTTCAACCATTCTTTTCCTTTTTACAAAAGCTGACCCACACACACTAAGGAAAAAGAGTCTCACCCTTCCCTAATACTTCCTTGCTTTACTTTGGGGAAAAGACTCAAACAAAAGCAGGAGGAGGACAACAACACAGGGCAAATTCCAACCTTCCTGATAAAAGCTGGCAGTTCTCCTTATTCCTCTGGCCAGACCACACTGCATTTCCCAGTTTGCTCCTTCTGCTGCCCAGTGCTACCAGCTCTGCCTTTGCTAAGTGGGTTATGAGGAGCGGAGGGTATGGGGAAAGAACAAATCCATCATACCAGCCTTGAGCATCCAGAAGAAAATAGCATCCAAGTAAAAATGCTGAGACCAGCAACAGCAGAGTAGCCTCCGAAACTGACAGTCACAGTGAAGGGAAAAAAAAATAAATCCCTAAATAAAAATAGGACTGGGAAATAAACTGTCAACATGCAGATTTCTCAGCCAGAGAACAACAGGAACACAACTGCATTTTATCCAGGGTGGCTGCAGACAGCACAGCCCAAACTCTTACTATGACATTGGCTGTGACCTTACAAAGACCAACTACAAAATCAGCATTAGCATAGCAGAGATGTTACCTGCATTTATGGAATATAAACCTCTGCCCATGGCTAAAATCAGTCCCCCACCCTCCGTGCTCCCCTTTTATGGGACTTCCTGCATATAAAGTTAACCTGACTACACTTTCAGTTTCTATGTGGGATGTTCCCAGTGCCCTTGTAACTGTGGGATAAAAACACTGTATTGCCCATATTTCCTTTCACAGCCCTGTTCCCCAGCAGACCAACCATCACCACTCCCAGACACTGAGTTATGCAGAGTTACATAAAATGTCATAAAAGACACCACAGGTCCCTGTAAAATACTGATGTCACGTGAAAAGGCTGTGGGGATTATAAAAAGTCCCAGTGTGCTGATGCCAGGTTGATCACTCTAGAGCACAGCCCACGTGGATGCTGTTTAAGAGCAGGGACGTGGGCCATGGGATGGTGCAGCAGCACAGCAGCTTCAGATGGACAGCCTCCTGCTAAAACACAGCAGGGAAACACCAGGAGCCCACAGCTGTGAAGCTGCTACTTCCTGACGCCTGTCAACTTACACAGCTGTTTAGTCAGGGATGGAAAGAACCGACTAAGAGGGTATTTAGCTAAAAAAAGCTTCTAACCCAAGATCAAAATGGTTACCAGGAAGCAAAGACAGCACCCAGTAAAACTCATGCAGACAAGGCAGAGAATTCTCCATCATGCAGTCTGACCCCAAGAAGTCATTGGTGTGAAACCACCCACAGGATCAGACAGGACCAGAGCAGGCACAAGGACAGAGGCAGGGCCAGCATTCCAACCATGGCACATGCCAGAGCCCAGGAAATGGGAACAGCACTGGAATTACAGCTTCCTACAGCAATGTGCCTGCCTGCCACCCTTATGTTCTCACATCTGTCCCTTAGCAGGTCACTGGGGCTCTGACCAGCCAGCACCTTACCTGCAGCACTGTACTCAGCCTTCTGTCATGCCAGCTTTGCTGCCTGCTTCCATGATTCCCATTTCACCTACTCCAGACATCTCCCACTCAGCTTTCCACAGCAGCCCCACTGAGATGTAGCTCTTAGATCAGCTGTGTGGCTGTTGTTACTCCACGAGTTTGTGCTCCTCCAGACTGAGTCTACAACACATCAATCAACTGGACTGAAAACCAGACCAGTTTTGGACACCTGCACACCTTGCTCATGCAGAAAGCAGGATGGGCATCTAGAAAAGATCATGTAACCCAGCCTTCTGGCTTTCTGTGAACACACTGCAACATTCAATAACTAGAAGTGATTAAAACTTCTAGCATGTTTGCACTCCTCTTACTGAGCCATGGCAGGCTGCACACACACATTTGGATCAGATGACTGACATCAAACAGGCCTGGGCTAAAGTGGCCTCCTAACACCACCCTAAAACACTCTGCAATGATTGAAAAAGGAAAAAGTCTCACATAACGCACACAGTGATAAATGACCCACATCAAAAAAAACCCAGAAATCAATCACCACCTTAAAATTTTCCAGCCAAAGCAATTTGTATTGCAACTTTTGCAACTAAATCCACAGAAGCTTATGCCATGCCATTCTGGACTTATTTCAATAATACATGCTCACATTCATCATTCCTGTCTGTCCCAAATCTACAGACCTCGGCCTTTCTGAACCAAGGTAAATTTGTTTTCTCTATAGGCTGTTTATTTTATATTAGTGCTCAGCAAAAATACAATCCACAGACCTGCTTCACCCTATTGCCCCACTTAATCACTAAAAAGTGAACTGAAGGCTGGGAGCACCATTATGGAGTCAGAGACACAGTACATTGGAAATGAATATCATATTGTTCGTATCTCCAATGATCAAGTCATATTCACCCACAGAGTCTACAGTAAAGTTCATTGTATTAATAATACCAGGTTATATATAGAAAACACATTGACTTTATGCCTGAAGGGCCTTTTCAAAAGGCTTCTTTTTAATGTAAAATACATTTTCTCAGTTATGTGGTAAGAGATTGGACTTGAAGAGACATGTCTGGAGTGCTACAGGGTGTAAAATAATTGCCTGGCAACTACGTTCCCAAAGGAAAACAAACCCAAACCATCTCCCACAGTCTCCATTACAGAGCTGGGAAGCACAAAGTTCCTCGAAGAGCCAAAGGGACCATGCCAGAAGTGCCACTCCTTCCAGGTGCCTCCACCCACTTCTTCAGGTGTCACCTTGTCCTCTCTTCCAGCAGCTGTGCAGGATGGGGCAGCTCTCCTCCTGTAGAGCTGGTCCCCAGGGGCTCAGCCACCCTCCTTCCCAAAAACCACCAGACTCAGGCTCCAAGCCCAAGGGAATGATGCTGATCCTCTGCTCTGACATCCTCCTGCTCCACAATTCCAGCATTGAGAGGGATCACTTGTGGTTGAGCCAAACTTCTAAAAAGGCAGCCACTTCCTTGGCATTTTGCCCACTCCTTCCCCTTCGGAAGGCTGGGAAGAGAACAGTCACCTGAATACCCTTTGCCCAAACCCAGGCAACAGCTCTTCTTGCTGCTCCTCACCCCACTGAAGCAGTGAGGGCATCAGGACCTCCTGTCTCAGGCTGCTGATCACTTGTTTGAGCACCTTTTCTGGTCCAGGGAAGTCAGTAGAAACTTAAAATAGATTTTCACTGCAGATGCCAACACCTGTGCTGGCTTTGGGCACACAAACACAAGGGAAAGCAAAAAAAGGTGGCAATATGAGCACACCCAAGCTGGCTCTGCTCAAGGTCTGGAAATCATCTCTGCACAGAAATCGGCATTCACATGACAGGGATAATAGATGCCACAGCTGAACCCCTGCTGAAAGTAGGGTGTTATTAGCTTGGCTCCTGCTGCATGTGCCTGTGCTGTTTCTAGGCCAGCACTCGAAAAATCTGCAAGTTACTGTACTGGTGCCATGACGAGTTTGCAGCTTGGATCTGTGCCTCACTGGTGTGAAAAATTCATTTTATATTCTAGTGACCAGCTCTGAGGTTACTGACACAGTCCAAATTAATCACAATTTCAAGGTCAGGATTTTCAGGGCCTGAGAAGAGAAGGTATTGCACCATGCAGCGAGAGAAACAGCACATCACCCTCCTGGCTGAGGCAAGGCACACGTTTTTGGCAACCTTCTCTCTGGCATCAAGCAGAAAACTTTCCTGCCATCTCCTGTAGCCCACCGTGCATCTCCTCACCACATTTCAGCAGCCACAGCATCCTGTGCCACTGGCTCTTGGCCAACACACAAGGCACAAAACAAGTGTACTTGGGCAGCTGTGTCACAAACACAGTGATACCCCAGGCTGCAAACAGAGCAAAAAGAGTACTCAGCACCCATGGAAGACATCCTGTTTGGTCAGAAGCTGATACATCAGTGCAAAGCCGCAGCTTGTTTCAAAATAGCTTAAACCAGAAAAAAGCCACCGGCCTCTGAAAGGTAAACGTGCATTTTCCACTAGTCTGGTGAAACTGGGATCCAGGCTGACCAAACATGCTGCATAAAACCCAAACCTGTAATGCAGGCACTCATTGCAGCAGACAGCAATGCAGGCAGGGCTGCCAATACCTTCCTCCTTTGCTTCCTACAGATCCTGCACGGGACACAGTGGGCTGACCCCCTTTCCCAGCTCCCCCGAGGAAGGGAAGGCGCAGTGCCCCATTTTCAGCAGTGTGAACAAAGAGATCACTGGGGTGTTATTTGCAGCTACCCCCTCATGTTCATCATGGAAAGTCAGCCTGAGTCACCAAGAGCACAAAGCAGACCCAGGTACAGAGCCAGGCCACACACAACTGCCTAAGCAGAAGAACCTGAAAGGCTTTTTCTGTTGCCCTGAAACAGATGAACACCACAGCCAAAATCTAGGTTTTTAACCTTTTAAAGCTCCAACCTACAGTGATATTATAATCACAGCCACAGGCTCACTGTCCACACAAGCTTTCTGCCTCCAAGTCTGCTGTTCAGTACTGACCTCATTGTGTGGAAGCAGGTGGTATTTTAGTCCCTGACAAGGTATCTACATGAAAAACACCCAGTGCCAGAATCCATTTTTAGCACAAACTTTCCTTGAGTAGCACACTTACAACGAAGCCAGTAGATATTTGAATCCTTACTTATTTTTAAATGTTATGTCATTTTCACTGGCAGCCAAACAACACATCATAAACATGCAAAGAAGCACAAATCTCAGCCCTGTAGCTGCATTTCTGCATGCTTTAAAAACTGTAGCACAGAACAGCGCTGCAGGCACATTTCAGACCTGGAGGATGAAGAATTCCGTGTGGAGTAAGTGCACAGCAACAGAGGCTGGTGAGCAGGGGCAGCCAATCTCTCTGTCAAAGTAAACAGCCAAGGGAAAGCTGCTGGAACATCTTTGATACATTTAGAGATGGATCTCTTCTGGTTTTTTTTTTCCCCGTGGCCAGCAAGTAGGTGTGCAAAGCCAGATGAAGAGGAATTCAAAGTGTATCATTTAAATGTAGGCTCCTGCAGCACTCCTGGCTGTATACAGAACTTGGCAGCATGATTCATACACAGGTCTGGAACTCTGCAAACTGGGCACCATCAGGCTGGGTTCCAGCTGAGAGGAGATGAAATTCATGTCACTGGAGGATTCTCAACAGGAAAAAACCCTCTCCTATATACTATCACATGGATTGTGTACTACCACTGGAGAGGCACAATCCCAAGCTGTCACACTTGCAACACCCTCTCTTCTCCACCTCCACAAATGAATGCAGGTTTGCTTGCTCATCTAATAAAACACTTCCTAACACAACACTTCCATGCCTGCAGAGAAGGCTTTCTACTATAAACAGGGCACTATAAACACACAGAAACCATAATGCAAGGCTGAGAGGAAATCCGTCATGCAAAGGGCTTCACGTTATCTTAATTTGTGATCAGGAGCTGAACTCAGGGCTAAGGGTTGTACCCGAGTTATGTCACAGTGCAGATGAAGAAGCAAGGCCTGTGGAGCTGGCTGCTGAAGCATTCCCAGCTGCCAGGCGTGAGCCAGGGCAGAAGTGACACAGGCAGGACACTCTGAGGCAGCATTAATAAAAGCTTTGAAGGAAGCAGAATTCAGTTTTCACGGTTGGAGGATAGCAGTGATTATATAAAGGCTATATACTGGGAGAGGAGCTTTTCTGACAAGTCCTACTACTTTTCTCCTCTTCTGCTCTGGCTCTGCTGATATCTCTCCTGCTCTACTCCTTCTCTAGCAGAAAGGATGCCCAGCTGCAGCAAATGGGAGCTTGACTGATGGAGAAGTTTGAAGCTTTTCTCATCAACCAGTGCATCAAATGCTGAAATTTAGTAAGCCTTGGGACAGAGGAAGCCATTTAAAAGGGAAACAACAAAATGGCCTCATTGTACTGCCATTCCACAGCACTTTGTAACAACTCATAAAAGAAATACTGAATTACTGTAAACCTCTGCACGCGGAATTGGGGTCTCTCTAGCACCTAACTAGCAACACCCCAAGCTGGCCCCAGAGCCACATGTGCTGCTTGCTTATTTATCCCCACCTCACACCCTGCAGCCCACACAAGCACTGTCCGTGTCATCCTTCGTATTTGCTAAGTAACACCTCCTACAAAGCTGCTCACAAACGACTCATTTCTCCTTTCGTGTAGTCTCTGTGCAGTACCAAGGGTACAAACAGGAGCCATGTGCTGGCTGCTGCCAAACTTCCCACTAAAGGGAGAGGCAGGCTGGGAGGTGAGCAAGGAGGGCAATGGTATAAACAGGCAAGTCAAGGCTCGAAGGTGATCTTAAATCTAGTTACTGCAGAATCACCAGACCCTGAAAAATGAGCAAGGAAAACAGCAGTTACCACCTCTTCTATTTACCTATCAGAGTCTGACATGAGAAAAAGCACAATAGGAGAGGGGTTCCCACAGAGGATCACTGCTCCTAGGGACTTATCAAATTCTGTGAGGAATCCATCATTCAGGCAACAGAGAGTGGGAATGGCTTTGCATTCAGCATTCAACATAAAACCAGAGACATCCACTAACTAATGGTTACTGTACCCAACATGAGAGCTCTCTCTTCTCTCCTTCAACTTGCCCAGTCTGGCTTCTCTCAATCTCCACAGTCATTTCAAATCCCACGTTTTCATCTCTTTCCAGTTCTTCACTCATCCTTTGCAGACAACTTCTCAATGAAGTTAATTCTCTTTATACTCAGCTTCTCCCTGGTTCCTGCCTCCCCAAGGTATTAATTACAATACAGTTTATTAGTCAGGCACATAACATTTGGACTCTAATTTTGCCCTGCTTTAAAGGAAGCTAGACACCACTGAGACAGTCCATTGCAGTCAGTAACAGGCAAGGATATTTTTCAAAGGCACTTTAGTGGCTTTGGAACAAGAGTCCCATTTTCAAAGAGACACTTGGAGTAAGTCACTTCTGTCAATGACAGTATGGCTCAGAAAACATCCTTGAAAATAACACCCTCAGGCTCTTTTAAAATCCACCACTTACCAAAGAGTGAGTAAAGCAGTCCCAAGTAGTCTTTTCCAGTAAAGCCTCAAACAGCAAAAGGCTAAATGCTTCAGCTCTGGCATTTCAGGTAGGTGTGAAGAAAATGGGGATACCATTCAGCAACAAGGCTGCATCATCACAGGCAGGATAGCACAAAATTACCACCCCATTAATTAATTAAATTCAGCCTATTATGATAACTGCTAGAGACCTGGTTCAGGGCCCAAGCCTGGGGGCCTCTTTCATCCCAGTTACCATCACTGGAGCAGCACAGTGTCCATCATCCTATACCACAAGATGACCATGGAACCTGACAATACCACAGCTACCACGTTTGCTGATTGAGAGAGAAAGCCCGAAGAAGGCCTGGAGATATCCATGAAAAAGCCAGGAAATGAGCCCAAGCATGCCTGGTCTGCACCTTCACCACGAAATACAAATAGTAGTTGTTCCTCAGCCAAGAAGCCTTACCCCATGGGCTAAGCTGTCCTCTCCCAAGTCTGCCACATGTCACATTGCCCAAATGTGAATAAATCCAGATTTCTCTGGGCACGAACATTAATCTTGACTGCTGAAGGGAGTCAGTTTGGACATGACAGATCTGGACAGCCAGCTGCAAAGCAAGAGCTTGGCTAGGAAATATTACCCACATGTGGCAGGAATGTTCCTATGTTCCTGCCAAGATGCCACCATCAACAGAATCTGCCTCACCAGTACTGGCTCAGAGGAATCAAGTTGCTGTTTCTTCATTATTTAATCTCTCACTTGCTTGAACAGTGGGAGAGAGGAGGAGGTCAGGAAAATATAGAATGACAGGACTCTTGGAAACACTCCATGAACCTAATATTTTGTGACACTGTCTGGATACCAAGAGTCCAGAACACAATCAGGATGCTGAGAATCAAATTGAAAGTGTCTGAATCCATGCACTATGCACTACAGGGGGCAAATAAAGAAGAAACCAAATGTCATTTTAGTTCCATTTGCACTTCCAGTGTAGCAAAGTTCTGTGCATCTCTTAAAGATCCCATTCCTTGAAGCCTCAGTGTGATGCCCAACAGAAATCTATAAAGAGTTGATCAACAGTAACTTGAACACAAGTATTGGACTAATCAGACACACTCCAGCCATGTCAAAAAGCCTGGTTAGCTAAACCAGAAGACCACACTTTACCACAAGTTATTTGCAGAACATTTTTGTTCATTTTGGCCAACCATTCCCCCAAACTATAATGCCAACTCAGAGCAAGTGGGTTTGAACATGGAGATATAGAAATATTGAGCTAGAAACATGGTAGGAAAAACTAGAAAAACCTAGGAAAAAATTTCCATGTTTGACACCATACAAGCTTATACCAAATCCCAGAAAGATCTCTGCATCCAGATTTACCTCCCAGTTGTTACCCTGATAACCAATTACTCATTGGATACCTGCCCACAGATACCAAAGATGCAGTTGATTAATGTGGGAGTACCTGGAAAACCTAGATAATGACAAGGGACCCAGGGCACTGTTCAGGAATAGACTTCAAAAGTTTGCAATCTGAAAACACACAGAGCTGATTCTAGAGGCTGCATCCAGTATTTCCCAAGAGTCATTATATACAACTACATTAATTCATTAGGGATCTTACAACTACAGCAATTCATTAGAGATCTATTTAAATAAGAAGGCAAAATAAAAATTCTGGCATAAAACCTGTCCAACATTGAATTAAGCTAAATAATTCAAATCAATAAATGCCATATTAAATAAGGGAGGCTACACCATGAGGCCCAAATGCTTCCACAAGAAACAGCAAGAAGAAATTTGAAACTTCTTGCTAAAAAAGAGCAAGAAATGAGATTGAGTGCAACACAGTAGCCTTGATGCATCATAATCCATGGAAAACACTGAACAGGGAAAATTCTGTACAAGGCCAGCATCTGAGAAAGCTTCTGCAGTTGTGCCAAATGACACAGCAAACCCACAAAACTGTGCCTCTAGCACATGGCTTGCTAGTGTGGCTTAACTTCAATAGCCATCAAATAACTCCCAAGCTGATTTTGGAATCCATTCATTCACACAGTGATTTGTCAATGCAGAAGCAGCCTCAATTAAGCAAATTAACTCATGGAAGTGAACATTTTATCTAGCTCCATGACACACTTGAACATTTTCAGCATTTGCTCTCAAGCTCTCTGAAGCTGGTAGGTTTGAATCCCAAGGACTGGGGGAAAACTTTTCAGCACTTCCAAGCAGCTCCCTAGAGTTACAATGTTTTAATAGCATGAAATATCACAGACTAGAAAGAGAACTAACAAAACCCAAACCCCAGCCTAGACTAGCATCACAGTCTTGTGACCCAAGGGCTCAAGCAGCCACGTGGTTTTGGTAACATATTTTGAAATAAAAAATAGAAACTTGTGGTCCAAGCACCCCCATTTGGACCAAAGCTGGAGAACACAAGGCAAGGCAGGTTCCTGCAGGAACACAGCTGAGCTCAGAGGGCATTCCTTGCACTGAGCACCTTGGATGAGACCATCTACAGGATCACCCAAACAGCCATCACTGCCCTTCACAAACAGGCACCCCCAGACAAGGCATCCCTTCAGCTGAAGCTCCTGTCCCTCAGCCAGCAGCTGCACTGACTTCAGACATAAGGACCTGCATTATAACTAGCCATAGGCAGCAGGAAACAAAGTGTGCATCTCATGCAGAGCCTGAAAGGCCCATTGTAATTAACCACTCTCAGCCCTGTACGCTGGACAAGACAAAAACAAAACCCACAGTTTTCCTTTGCTGGTAAGCCCTAAAAACACTGCCCACTATTTCCCATAAAGGGCCTGTATGTCCAGCACTTTCTCTGTCACAAGCTACATCATTTGGCATAGGCTGTGGGAAGGTTAATTCCCACAAAAATCACATTTTACAGACAATGCCTGCAGGACAGAAAGAACACCACCATGTTTTTAGTCACATAGACAAACTTCTTCTTGGGCTGAACCTTGCTCCCCAGTGGAACACCACAAAAACCAGTGACTGATCACCAAGTGCTGACAGGACCCAAGCACAGGGGAAACCATTTACCCAACAGCAGCCAACATTGCTGCAAAGAGCACATCAGTGCTCAAACATGATTAATGGTTTGCTTTAGCTCATGGCAAGGGTGGATGCTCTCCCAGCAGAGCACAGTGAGGATCTGACAGAGATATACTCCCAGAGAGCCTAGGGGGGGAAAAAAAAGGGGTGGGATGGGAGAATATGGTGTTTCAATTTTTGGCTTTGTTTTAAACATAAAAATCTATTCTAATTGGCAATGAAAATGAATTTTCCCAGGTCAAGTCTGTTTTATCCCTGACAGTAATTGCTTTATCTCAACCCACAAGCTTTTTCACCTCACTTTCTACCCCCACTGTGTTGATGAGGGAGTGAGAGAGAATCTGGGTGGGAATCTGGCTGCAGACCAAGGTTAACACACCACAACATCTCACCAAGCAAGGTGGACACCCTTTAACAAGAAAAGAGTTAAAACTTGAAGAATAACTTGGAGAAAATAGCTTTCCTAAATCACAACAATTACAGCTCTTCTTAGAGCTCAGTGAGATAATGAGAAGCAAGCTGTAGGATTGAAAATCTTAAGTTTCTCCTCTTTAAAAATCAAACCTTAGTTATATACTGTTATTTTTCTGTTGTTTCCAAATTACTGGGTAAGAAAGGATCCATCTCTAATTCAGCATCTCAATACACCAATCACACAGCACTCAGACCACTTCAGGATGAGAAGTGAGCATGTTTCCAGCAGATGAAACTCATTAGCAGGGCACAGGAAGCAACAGGACACCACTGGGGGCATCTCCCTTTCATGTTTTTCAAAATAATTTTCCTTCAGTCAGTATTTTAGCTTCTCTCTTGGAAAGTTTTAAACGCCTGCCCTGCCCTCTTCTCTCCTGGCATTTCTCAGTGTAGACAGGCACATACACCTCTGGCATTTTTCAGAGGTACAGGGACTTGCCCAGCTTCTGTCCCAGCAAGGCACGTGCCAGTCCTCCTGCATCTCCCTTCAGAGATTGCTGTCAAGCCAAAGCGTGAGGTTTTGTCCATATTCTAGCACCAAGTAAATCTCTGGTCTCCTGCTAATGATGTGCCAAACTGTGTTTGCATGAAGCTGAGAAGTGGAAAGAGGTAGCAGCTATTTCATATCCTCCTTTTTAGAAATAAAAAACAAGAACTCCAGACAATCTTTCTGCAGCCCTTCCTGGTAAAGCTCCACCAGAGAAAACAAACACCATTCATTGTTTAACAGAGCAGGTTGTAAAACCATTAAATTCTGATGTTTTCTAACCCCTTGTTATTCCTTTGGAGAATTAAAGGGATGAAATAAATCTGAAACTACTGAAAGCTCAGAACTCTGTCCTGCAATGGCAAAAGGCCCACCACTGCTGTCTCTGGCCATGCTCTGTTTGAACACAGGTGCTCCTGCCAGCTGAGAGCATGAAAAGATGCATCCAATACACGTTCCAGGAAAACTCCAGGAAAAATACTCACTTTTCACCTTAAACATAAATTCATAGAGCAATTCCTCTGTTTTCAGAATGCAGAGGGCACCTGTCACCCTCCACTGTAAAGCAATTCCACATTGCTTCATGAAGTTCTGCAGGTATTAAAATGTCAGGTATCATCCTAAAATAAACACATGCAACATGCATTTCAAGACTGTTTCTTCTGTATTGACCCAAACCCAATGCTGATTTCAATTCAGCCAAAAGTCTTTCAGTGGGAGACAAAAAAAAAAAAAAAAAAAGTATGCCACAAATATGTTCATCTTTGAAAATGAAAAGTGAAAGATTTCTGAAAGGTTTCTGTATTCTTCCACACCCACACCACGCAGCTCTTCTCAACAACTGAGCTTTCTTTCAGTTTCCTTATGGCAGAGTTTGTAGCTGCCTTTAAAGAAAAAACAACTAACGAAAATGCTGGATTCAGACGCAAACATCAAAGCACCAAAAAACAAACCTGCCATAGCAGCTTCAGAAACTGGGTGAGTCATGAAGACCTCAATACAACTGAATTATGCAGTTTCTGTCAAAAACTTCACTGTCATTTGATGGATCACCATAAGACTAAATTTTAAGTCTTTTTTCACTTTCAGTAAACTAAGGAATTAGGAATTATACCAGTGAACAGCATGGCAAGTGTTTCAAAGGACACTTAAATATTAAAAATAAGCCAGTTCTGGTAATACTTGCCTAGGAAACAGATGTAGCATGGAATAGCAGCTCCTGTGCTCCCACACCAGCTCTCACAGCCACTTATCTAAGAGCCACTGTGCCTGCAAATATGCAGAAATCATCCAAGTGATAGCTGCAGATACTAAGATGGTGTTAAAAAAATACAGGGAAATCAGCTGGCTGCTTGGTGAGGTTTCAAAAGGCTACTATGGAGGGAGAGGCAACAGAGGGGAAAAACAGAAACAAAAGCAAATTCCTTTTCTTCTTGAAAGTAACAATGATAAACATTCAAGCAAACCAGAAATAAATATTTTGCTTTTACACTGCAGTTGTCTGAAATAACTGTGTTCAGGCACTGCTGCAACAGAAGCTCAGTAAAAGATCTCCAATACAGTGGGCACTGTGCAACAGCAGGAGAGGGCTGCCTGCCTCACTTCTGCAAGAAATACTTAGGTGGCAAAATGCTGAAGCACCTCAAATGAAGAACAAGGATGGGAAAAAAGAAAATTGCTAACTGGAGAGCTTAGAAAATCTGATTTTAGTTCTGAGGAGTTTCCTAGTTTGCTGAGTGAGAAGAGGCTGATCCAGACTTGTGCTCTAAGTCTTTACCTCTATATGATTAAACCTGCATACCTGCTTAACCTCTGGGGAACATTCCTTTTCCCCATGATCTCAAACAGCTTGGATGCAGGGACCACCCCTCTGAACACTACAGAATGCTTCACATAACAGGGCAGAGCCCTCCCAGCACTAATGGACACCCCAGGAGCTTCCTCAACAGCCTGCAATCACTATTGACCCTACTGACAGCACATGGGGCAGGGCAGTGTGAAATCTCTACTCAGTGGAGCAGGCACCTCTGTTTGCTTTGCACTGCCTATCTGCAAAGAGACAGAGCATCTAGTGGCTGTTCCAAGGTGACCTGGAGACAGGACTCTTGGGGTTCTAGTCCTGGTTTTGCTGCAGAGCTATAATGAAGCCTTATAAATCAAAATCAGTGCCCCATTTTTCCTTGCAACAAGAAAAATTAAGTCTTCCAAACTTCACTGGAGCGCTTAAAGGAGTTACTACACTAAGTACTATCACATTTATTTAAGCTGCTTTGGATGATGCTTAAAACACAACACTTGTAGTTTCATCTGCTGTTGATTAGGAGACAAAGCTACACTAATTCATCCAAGGTGCAACCTCACCCACTAAATAGTTTGTCATTTTTTGGTCTTCCTGTGAAAGAATAGCAGGAGACCAAGGAGTCTACAAGTAAGGATTATAATACACAGAGGACAAATTCTTGATGAAGTGCAGAATAACCTTTCTGAAGCAGTAAATTTACACTGCTGTAGCAGGACAGAAGTTGCCTTTTGGTCCTTTACAAGATCCTGAAAGTAAGGGAAAAGAAAGCCCATGCAAACCTGATAGACACCCCTTTCTGGGAAGCAGGGAGTACCTGCTCTGCCTTGCAGAGAAGGGGAGGGATCACAGCTCCACTGAGCTCTGGCTGGGACAGGGGCTACAGGAGTCTCACTGCAGGAATGGCACAGCCCTTCAGACCAGGGCATTCTCTGCTCCAATTCAAGATCCCTCCAAGCCTCAGCTGCAGGGATACTGCAGGAATAAACCACACAGAGCCTGTCACACAGGCACCCTGCAAGAGCTAGAGAGATTCTGGAAGAGAAGGCTGGCCAGAAGAAATGACACATTGGTTTTATGATGGACCACAACATTTCTAACTGTTCTTTCTTTTACTAACATCACTTGGCCCTTGCAGAGAAATGGAAGAACCGCCAAACTTTCTGCTAAAAAATAATAAAAACACTTAAAATCAATTCATCCACATTTAGACATTGAGTGCATTTTGCCTTTAAATGCATTTAACCAAGAAGACATCACCTTGTAGGTTGCAAATTGCACATAATACATAAGAGGTAAGCATGTTACCTCTACAATGTTTCATCTATTAGTGGCAGATAAAAACACCCGTTTCTCCTGATCAACACATATATGTTAGTTACAAGTTTTCTTGGCACTCAAAAATCCACAGCAGGATTGGAATTTGTTTCCATAACTGAAATAAAGTTTTTTATATTAATGTGTCCATGCTACACTCTGACATACACTCCATAGGAACCTGAAAGCATCAGAACCCAGAGCTGGATCTGGTTTCTGCTCCACCCTGCAGTCAGACACCCCCCAAAAATACCAAAAGGCTTCTTCAAGAAGAAATATGAATGTAGTCAGAAGAGCTAGTTTAGAATAACTTTCTGTGCAACTCAGCTGCAGAACAGACAATAATCTCTAATGGGAAAGGCACACTAGAAACAACTTTCCAGAAATAACATTGCCAGCAAAGATATATTAAGGGAAAATGAACGGTAAGCAATAACCAGCCAATGCTTGGCAATATTCATCCCTACTAAAACGTTTATTTTCACTCCATGGGTTTCTTCCCCTTTAACTACCCCAGTGACAAATAAATTATGAACATTACAGCTAATTCATTACTCAGCATGGCTGAGGATGGAGAGGAAAAAAAAAAAGACAGCAGTATATTCAAGCTGATTCTTATCCTAGAAAAACAAATACTTGATTAAAAACAATATCAAATTAAAAAAGAAAAACTGCTCTTGTAGTTAAGGCTGCCCATGCCTAAGCCACTCAGGCTCTGCTGCTGCCAACCACTCAAATGCTTTATCAATAGCTTCAGAAAGAGAATAAAGCTCTTAATCTCTGCCTCAGTTTCCCCACCTGTGACACTTCTCCCACCCCATCCATTCAGACTGCAAAGACACAGAGGCAAATTCTATTGTGCAGCACCAAGGACAACAGAAAGTTCTGAAGCAGCACTGCAGTATGCCAAAAACTGACTTTAATGACATCCTCCATGCAGATCTTGCCAGATTTCAAGGAGGGTCTGATCAAGTCTGTGCCACAGAACACAGTACTGTATTTGTTATATTTAACATGGGAGAGGAAGGGGTTGCACAGCAAAACAACTTAAAAAATCCAAGAGCCAAATTCTGCTGTTAACCCCTCAGTTCCCAGCTGTTCATCACACAGGTCTCCTACTTGTTTGTTCCACCAGGAACCCTTTGGTGATTAACTTTTGTATTAATCTTTGATATTTATCTTTTTCCTGAAGATGGAATTTCAAGATTTTCATTGATATCTCAAACCCCAGCAGCAATAAAACCACACAGAAGGAGCCTGTCTCAGAGACCATGTACACACGCACTCTCTCACCTGGAGTCACACAGCACTAATTTTTACTGCAGACACTTTGTTAAGAGAGTTTTTACTGTAGTCAAACGCTGCTGCATGGGCAAAGCTCTCTCTAGGAAGTTAAGCACAGCTCAAAAGTTTTCATTCAGCAAAACAAGAAACAATTTGGCATTCATTCCCACGCAAACACCAATGCACCCTCCTTGGGAGGGACCAATTATTTTCCTTTCCATCCCATGCTCAGGCCAGTCATCCCCTATCACTTGATAAAACACATGAATAGCTGCATTCAAAACTGTAGCAAACAGAGACAGCTCAGTAAAGCTCTGTAAAAACAGCTCCCCAGAGCACACCACAAAACTGGTTCCCATATGCATGCCCTTTATCTAAAGAAGCCCATGACTCTGGCAGATGTTGGATGCTTGCAACTAGGTCAGTTTGAACCAGAGTGAGTCGAGGCTAAAGGCTGGGGAGAGAAATTAAACTGCACTCCTGCTCCACAAACCGTGGCTGTCAAACCCAGAGCTCTTTGCCTTCTGCTCAAGCAATGATTTCACCACTGGCTAGGCAAAAGATTTGACTGGCAGGGTGATGAAACGCCTCAGAGATGAACCGTCAGGAGCACTTGGAACGTTATTACCAGCAAAAATATTCCAAAATATAGTGCACGTAGGAATTCACGGGGAGGGAGGCAGACAGGCAGGAAAGTGTTGCCAAGGTATGTGAATCAGCCTTATCGAAATCCTCATCGCTGCACGGCTGGCATGACTGATCACACTGCTGCATCCACCCCAAAGGCACAAGGCTCCAGCTGGGGAAGGCAGGCTCCAGCCCTTCCCTCCTGGTGCCATCTGCACCAGTCACCCTCAGCTCTTTAATCCACTGCCCAGCGCTGCAGGAGAGCAACTGCAGGTGGAAATCAGCCGGGCTTTTAAAAGTTGCTGCAAAAATCCCGAGCAACTTCTGCAGCAGGAATGCCTGCAGACTACAAGCAGCATTTTCCCCACTGCCACTGCAGTTGCTGGGAAATTCAAGTTTCCAAAAGCACGCGGGAGTAATTAGATGAAGCCAAATAAATGTGTACACAAAACCTTACACGAATATGCAAATAATAGGGTGTATTCAGCAGCCCCAGAAATTAAAGCAGCAGCGCAGGCTTGTATTTGCATAAACTATGCAGGATATGGCACCAAGTAATTTTGGAACATGTGCATTTTGCAAACAGCAAGCATAATAATAGACAAATATTTTGGAACGTGACATTGATCAAATACTCCCTAAAACTTCTCATGAAGAACCTCAAAGGCACTGCACTATTTAAACATAGACATCTACTGCTAGCATCCTGGGGTATTTTCACTGCTGAGTTCTGTGGGAAAAGAATTGGACTTTATATATATAGATTTTTATCAGCATTTATTATTTATAAAGCCCTGTTGGCAAGCACAATGTTTTATGAACAAATAAAAGTGAATGATCCTTGCTTAAAAACCACATAATGAATGAATGTATACTTTGTACATAAATTCAAGCGTTTGCTGCTAGTCACAGTGAACATGGAAAAGGTGAGGTTTTTTACATCTCTAAAAAGAAAGTAACAATAGCCACTTCTAAATGTACTGACATGAAAGCCGAGCCCAATCCAAACTGAGCTCTTCAATCACTCCTGGCCTCTTTTCTTAACAAGCTTTCTGCCCTCATGGTCTCCCTGTGCCCAACTAAACAACATTTGAGGAAACCAACTTGTCGCCGTATAAGGCAAAAAAAGGTTTCTCTTCCTGAGTTACAAATAACTAGGGAAAGTCACTCATGTAGCCAAGGAAAGCAGAAGTATGAACACAGAACTCCCTCACTGCCGACAGGCTAAAATTAGTAGTTTATTCAACTGCCCAGAACTACACACTGTGCCTGTCCTACGCTGCACCTCCCTATTTGCCTGTCTTTCTGTTTGCTCTCCACTTTGTCTCACCTGCTAATTTGTCCCTCGGGGAGCAGCCCGGCAGCCACCGCAGAGCCCCACTCATCCCAGGGGCCTGAGCAAATGAATATCCACTCGCAGTTACACCTGGGCATCCCTGCAGTGCCTCCACTGATCCCACCCCATGGCAGCACCTGGGAACAGCACCTGGCCCCGCGGGACACTCGGTCTGCAAAAACGATTAATTTCTCCATGCTTTCCACCGAGCATCTTTGCTGCTCCTGCTCTCACTCCCCTGCAGCACCTGTAAGCACAGCGCTGGGCAGGCTTGCTTTAAGCACAGATTCACCCTGCAATGACAATTCCACATTTGCATCTGTTCATTGTATGAAGAGCTTCATGGCATTTGCAATGACGGCAGATAAATTATACAGGGAACAGAGGAACACTTGCCCAGTGCAGCTGGGCCACTGCTTATGCATGCTAGGGATTGTTTTGAGTTTAGTTTGTTTCTTTTCTTCCCCCCCACTGCCCAGTTGTCTGTTACTGCCTGTGGATCCCGCTGGCCGTGGGGCACACTGTCATAGTGCTCAGGACATAGACCTGGAGAAAGGCGGGGAGCAGAGACAGAAGCACCTCAGTCGAGCTCACCCCTTGGAGGAGGGAGGACTCTGGGAATAGCAGAGCTCATTTCCCGGCGGTGGGGCTGGGATGTGCGAAACACTCCAAAGGAGCAGCGACGCCACTCCGGTACAAAGCACGCCCCAGGAGTTGGGGAAAACAGGAAAAGAAATGCTAAACTGGTGAGGAGTGAGCAATGCAAAGGAATTTGAGGAAAATGCCACACTCGGGACTAATGCTGCTGATCCCACGCTCAAACACCCCAGCGAGGCACGCTGATACACAGTGCTCCAGCAGATCCATACGTTCCTGGCACACCGGTGCCCACTGGGTGACATCACCCGTGGGCTCTTCCTTGGCTATTACTTTGAGGAAGGATTATCCTACACTCATTCACACTGACAGCTCATTTTGCAAGTAGCTCATCGGAAACAATATATTTACTTACTAAAGTGTTACTCACATAAAACAGGCATGTTCCTGTCAGGCTCCTACAAATTAAGTTATATCCACATATACGCACCTAGGGTAAAGAACTGCTGAATTTATCTCATCAGATGTGATGCAGTTTCCTTTGGAATTACAACTATGTTTCAAGTTAAACTTATGTTTTATTATATGGAGATGAATTCTAATTTCCATTTCATATTAACAGGGAATATTAACCACGGTTAGTTTAGTCACATACCTTGAAAAATTATAGATCACGTTCAGTACAAATTTGCATAAGTAGTTTGAGCATGTGAGAGAAGCAATGCTAAATACTGAATACAAGCACCAAATGCAGAGTTCTTACATTTACTGTAGAATATATTATGTGTATGGCCTCAAAAAGCCTCAGAGATTACGAATACATTTCTTTTCCATGGAAACTATAATTCTCAAATCCAGCAAGCTATTTTGAGAAATTGAAATCAACTGTACACTTACATCTGCTGGAAGCAGAACATTTCCACAGGCTGTACACTTCAAGGCACAAGCACAGCCGTATGGACATCTTCCCAACTCTTCTACTACACTTCTGCCTCTGACACCACATCTCACTATGCAGATTTCGTGCTAAAGTCTTATTTGGACTGTTCTCTACCCGACACCGGGACTTTCGGGGCTGCTGCGCTTTGCACCGCTGCATCACTTAAGAGGATGAGGAAAAAGCGGTAACGCGGGAGGCACGAAATAAATGCCCCGCTAGCTTCTGCCGGTATTTATTCAGTGTGAAGTGGAAAGGCTGGCGCTG
Organism: Thryothorus ludovicianus; assembly: GCA_013397245.1. NCBI lineage: Eukaryota > Metazoa > Chordata > Aves > Passeriformes > Certhiidae > Thryothorus > Thryothorus ludovicianus. The sequence goes on from VZTB01004645.1 coordinate 691,526, forward strand.
GAGCCGAGTGCCCGGCCAGCCGGGGAGCCGCGTCGGTGCCAGCCCGCCCAGGGCACGGCCGCGCTCCGGCCGCTCGGGAGTCCCGCGGACCGGCCGCACAAGTTGGGCGGCAGCGGGTGGGTGACCCCTCGGCACTGCTGAGTCATTTCAGCCGCCGAACGCCGGGTCTGCCGTGACCCGCCCGGGCTGGGGGGTACCCGCAGAGCCGCCCCGGCGCCGGGGAAACTTCCCCTGCGCCCCGCCGCGCACCCCCGCCCGCCGCTCAGCCCGCCGGCCAAGGGGGCTGCGGGCCGGCCGCACTCACCAGGTAGGCTCCCACCGTGCCCTGGGCCAGCATCAGGGCGCACTCGGACACCAGGAAGAGCTGGATGCTGGAGAAGCAGGACACCTTCCTCCGCCGCCTGCGCTGCCGCGGCGCGCCGGCCCCCGGGAGCTCGCTGCCGCCGCCGCCGCCCGCCGAGC
>VZTB01004645.1:692185-808115 GCA_013397245.1 Thryothorus ludovicianus
CCGACCCCGCTGAGCCCCGGCCGCGCACCCGCGGTCGGAGCGAGCGGCGCCGGCCCCGAGCGGCGCTGCGGGCGGGGAGCATCCCTGCGGGATGAGGGCGGGATGTCCCCGCATCAGCCCGGCCCGCGGGTCCCGGCCGGTGTGCGCCCCTTTACAAAGGGAAGCGGAGGCCCCACAAAAATTCCAGCGTTAGAAGAAATGAGCGGCAGGAGGGGACTTTGCGTCGCGCTGCCGCTGCCACGTGCGCCAGCCTTGGCCATGCTTCGTGTCCCTGCCACCCGCCTGCCGTGGTGGCCTTTGGTCAGCCCCACCTCGAGTTCTAATTTCAAGAGATATCTTCTGTTAAAAACCACTAATCTTCGCTTCTACTATTACAGATCGCATTCCTTGTCGGTGTAATTGCAAAACCTGATCTGTTTCACTCTTCACATGCACTTTTCTAGTTAATTTCTGTGTGCGCACTGGGGGCTGCTGTTCTACTTCCTTGTGTTATTAACCTTCAAGTTAAATGGAACTTTAAATCCATTTTCCGTTTAGTACTGGGTGCCCATGGCCTTTGAGAGGAAGAATTTTCTGTGGAAACACAGGTTACGTTTTTCAGAAATACTCCATGATTTGCATCTTAAATTTCATTTTCAAAGGTAGTTGAGGCTTTGAAGCTCCTGAACACCTCAGAAGATATCTTTGAAAACTTAAGACCATTGTAATTTTCAGGGCATAAACCAGTCAGCACCAGGAAGTCAAGAGAACAGATATTTTGAATGAGCCCTTTTTCCTTCCCATACTCTTTTTGAGTTTCTTCTCCCAAAACATTATCACCTCTTGGGGGCTTTTTATTTTGGCCTGTATTAGGTGAGTAACCTTATTAAACACCATGCTGAAAATCTCTGAGCAGAGCCTCCACCCAGGTTGATGAATCTTTACTCAGACCAGCTGGTGCACATTGCAGAACTGCAGACCATTGCTGGAAAGAAAATGGAGACACCTGGCACACTCAGTTGCTGCCCTTCCCTCTGCCAACCATCAGCTGCCAACAGGTCCCTCCCATGCTGAACTTTGTCTTGCCACAGCTTTTCCAGCAGGCCTGTGCCACATCAACAGGTGTCAATAGTCCAGTCCACCTCAGGGACACAGTCTCCAACATTAATGGCCTGAGGCATCATTATCAAATAATTAGTGAGGAGAACAGTCTGGTGCTTGTAGATGAGTGGTCTTAGATCCTCTAGACATTGCAAACCCTACAAGATGCACATCAGAAGCTACCTGAGGCCTCAACTGCCAAGGATTTTACATGAGGCCATGAGAAACTGGCTCTTCCATACAGGTTTCTGGCAGTTCCTAAGGTGTTTGTTTTCCATCCTGAAGAAACTGGTTCTTCCACCAAAGAAACCCCAAAAAGGCAAGTTTTCCAGAAATCTCATTAGACAACAAAAGTGCTCATCTCCTTCCTGAAATGTTTATTTAGGCACCTCTTCTATGAAAATCCTGAAGTTTGGAAGTTAGCAAGGTGTCTGTCTCTAGATGGGTGAATTCACAGACTAATTCAATTAGCATGGCTAGACAGATGCTTTGCTCCAGGTGAATGCTGTAGTGCGTTATAAACAGGATGGAGAAGCTCCCAGACTTTTAAATAGATGTAACCAGAGAGGTGTGTCTTAAAATACTTGAACATACAGAGTTATGCTAGTGAAAGTCTTAAAATTCCCTGAAAAAAAACCCATCCAACGGAAGCAATGCACATTTTTGGGGCATGCTGGTCTTCCCAGTCATCTTCCCCTTGCTCTAGATTAGATGCTAAAGGCAGCAAAGCTCTGAGAACTCATCTAACTCACCATGTATGTATCTGGAGGCAGAAAACTTCTGCACATGCTACTGCAGTTACCAATATTAAAGCTGATGCTTTAAAAGCTCTTGAGAATATATATATATAATATATGCAAATGACATCTTGTGTCTCGATCACGTCTCAGACATCCTGTTGGAAGTGATTGTCCAGGCTGATACACTGCTTGTCTTTCACAAGGAAAACAGCTGCTAGAAAAATTTCACTCTAATACTAATTATCTGAAACATCTGGTTGCTTGGTTTATTGCAGCAGAATACAATTTTCAGTTCAGTTTCTGTCCAGAAGAGACAGAATACCTGGATTTTTTTTTTCTCTTCTTTATCTTGTATATTCACACTTATTTCCTCTAGAAAAATTCCTCCTAGGTTGCTCTGCTGAAAAAAAGAGTGAGGGTCTTGCATCTCCACCGAAGTACATTGGTAGACCTGAGTTTGATTTTTGCCACCTCTAAACAGACCACATTCCTGAGACATCTCAGTAGAATGCTTCAGGGATGGACAAGTGACCTGGTTGGATTTAATAGTTAATTATTGCTATACCCAAACAGCTTTTCTGGCCTAAATTGACTCAGCTTTAACTACTAATGTGTGGAATACTAATGTTCTTGGATTATCATTAGCCTAGAATGAAAAATGACTCTACAGCTAGAATAGTCCCTTTTCCTCAGGGCTCAGCAGTTTTGCCAATACAGTTCTCAGCTATTCCCACAACCAAATCAAGCATTTCCCCCCACAGTAATTTGTGCTAAAACATCTTGCAGGTACCTTGTCAGGTTTTTATAAACACTCTGATGTTCATTGCTGGAAGGCAGAGTGCTGCCCTAAATAAGGGTGGGCACTCCAATCTCAAACAAGGCAGCTCCCCTGAGACCCTCTCCTTGCATCTTGCCTCTGGCCATCTCCTTGCTGTTGGCACCTCTGGGCTGGTGCCAAAATTCACCTCTGGGTATCCTTAGCAGGCAGAGTTTTCTTAACCCATAGCCATGCTGAAAAAAAATTCTACTTCAGTCCACTTTTTCCCTCTCTTGTTCATGGTTAATATTACTACAAATTAGCTGTGTAATTGTGTGTCTAGATACTAGGCAGGAATAACTTTTTTTGATCCATGTGTAGAGTCATTGCCTGTGGTATATGGGGTGTGTGGCACTGAAGAACTGAGAGGGAGCTGTGTAGGGTGAGGACCTTAGTGAAGTGTTTGACTGGTATCTTACACCTCAAGGGGCAAAAGTGCAAACTGAAAATCTAAGCTTGACCATCAGCAGTGTGGGTAACAGGAGAAGGAACAGGAGAGGATGATTTCCCTTCAGCAGAGCTGGTGGAAACCACTCCTGTGAAATGTGCCAAAGCAAGCAGCTGAGCTGTATCATTAGGCATCTCTACAATTGCCATTGGAATCGTATTCCCAAACCTTCCAGACATATTTTACAGTCCAGGGAGATAATGTGTGCCTCACCCAGTACAGCCACACTGGAGCACCTGTACCTATTCATGCTGAGGAAGTAGCAGGGAAAATCAAGAACAGGTGTTAAGAGAAAACAACAATCTTACAGAAGACCTGTGATGTATATTTTAAAAAAAAACAACCAAAGCAGTGCTGCAACCATAATTGCTGACTTCTGCCACCAAAACTGCTCTGGATATTCTCTCCAGGGTGGCTGCTCTTCCTTGCTCTCCCTTCCACTGCTGTAGGTCAGGAGCAGCTATTGCAGTCACCCCAGTGTCTGCATCCTCACCCCTCCCCATGGCTATGGTTTTAGGCAGGTGTTTGTGCAGTGTCTCCTGCCCCGTGGCCCTGGGTGCCAGCCCGGCTGTAAATCGCTGCTAATCTGAGATAATTGCAAGGGAGACTGAGGAGCATCATCGTGAGAGCCGCCCTCGGGGCGTGCTTGCCTCCGTCTGCCGGGCTGACTCTTGTTCTGCCCCTTGCCCTGGCAGAGAAAATGCTCTCACCTGCCTGCCAGGATGTCACAGCGCTGCATTAGGTACAGGAGAATAATGTCGCTGAAGAGGTTTGCATTCTGCTCCGTTCAAAATCCCACCAGTGAAGTTAAAAATCAGACACAGCTGTCTCAGATACCAGTCTCAGACTACACCCATTTGGGTTTCTTTCCAGGACAGTGTATCCGTGTTCGGGCCAGTTTTCATTTGCTTTAAGCCATTTGGATGAAAGGAGAGCTCATGTGCTGCCAAAACAGATTTGCCTGTAACGTAAATCATATCCCCTTGGCACCAGATCTGCACCCCTGACTGGTCCTGCTTGGTGGATTTGTCTGAGGGAAGGCTTACATATTAAGAAAATGAGGAGTAGCTTCAGATATGTTCAAAGTACAAGGAAGAAAATGTAAATAAATATGAGATCCCAGGGCTTTAGCCAAGAGGCTTTTACTTGGGATGGCTTTGAAATTATGTTTCATGATTCTCCAGTGCAAAACCCTGTGGACCAGCTGGCACAGGAGGGAGGAAACAGGAAGGGATTTTAATCACTTCCCAGTGTAGAATGGGAGTATAAACATGCCCATCAGCCAAGGGTGTTTGGCACTGAGGAGAACTGGGACTGGGGCAGCTTGTGGATGTATCAGCAGCTGTCATTTCCAAGATACCGTGACACTCACAGTTTTAAAGCAATTTCTTTCCATAAACACTTCTGACTTTACTGCCTTGCTATTTTGAGTCCTGCTGGAGACTTGGACTCATTAAAAAGGCATTTCCTTCAGACAAGCAGATTAGATAGCTGTTCCTTCCTCCACATGATGAAAGGATGGGGAACACCTCACTGAAGTTAAAAAATGCAGAAAATTAGGATACATTAGTTTAACAAGAGGTCAAGGTTCACCTCGAAATCTCCATCTATAAAAAGAGTTAAAAAAGAGAGGAGGTTCCTAAATGCAAGAATTGAGTGTCTTGTCTACAATCCACATTGTATAAAACTGGCTCCTAACCTCTAATTATGCTTTCCCAAATAAACGAGACTTGGATTTGAAAGCAGCTGAGTGATCTCTGGTGCCATTGACTCCACGAGACCTGAGGGCATGCGACACTTTTACAGCAGAGCTAGGCACCCAGCAGGATCATGGTCTAAATGGAAATCTGAATGACTTTTGAATTAAAGCAATGTCATTTAGCAAGCACAGTATAATTGTGGAGTACCTGCAAATATTGACATCAGCCTAACGCCTCATTTAGTAGGAAAGTTAATTTACAGAATCAGAAAATGAAAAGTAAATCACTGGACAATAGACTGCTGCTTTTCTGACTATTAATCAGCATCTCATAAAGCAATGCTTGTCTAAACTCTAAGTCAATATACAATAAAAATATTTAATTTCTTTATCGTAAGCATGAGACGTAGAAACTAATTCTAGAATTCTGTTTATTCAGTCAAAAAACGAAATGTCATCTGTATTTTATACATTGATGTGCATTTGTGAAACAACTAAGATACAGTAGTAACACATTATTACAAGTGTTCTGCTTTCCTGTCGCTGTCACACTCTGGAAAATATTCTTGGCCAGACCTGTCCATGGCTGATGATGCAGCAGAAGGCAATGTTCCCTGGAGTCTCTAGGAATTCACCTTCCAGGTGGTGGGGTAACGTGAGGAGTGGTGGTGACATTTTTTGTGTAGGAGGTCACCCCAGGCTCTCACACAGTCGCAGTTGCTGGTGACACACAGACACTCCTGCCCAACTCTGAGCATTAATATCAGCAGGTCAGCCCAAAGTTCATTGCTGTGATTTACTTTTGACCCCTTACTTTGGGTTTTTTTGATGTTAGCTGGACACAATTTGCTCCTTCCACATGACCACCTTGTAAGTAACTTCCTTTAATAGCAAAATGTAGTAGAGCTTTTATATGAAAGTTTGTGGAGTGCTTTGCACCAAAGGAGCTATAAACACTTTGTAAGAAAGTGGAGTTCCACCCAGACACTGAACAGTTGTGCCCTGACACTTCTTGCTAGATAATGACTTGATGGACCCGGTACTTGTAAATCAGACTATCCCCTTAATAAAGTTGTTTACAGTGATGCTCAGTGGCATCTTGAAATCCAGCCACAGGTGTGTGGGCTGACTTCCCCTGGAGCCTTTTATTTACTGTCCAGGACCACATTGTCAATGGATCTTGCAGCTTGGCATGAACACTTTCAATCAAACATTGCTTGCTTTCCGCCCAGTCATATTTTTTTCTCTGGGCATAATGTAGAGCATTATATTTGTCTCACGGTACTAGTTCCTGGGTTTATTGAAATTACTGTTATATCTCTTCACAGAAAAGATTTTATTGACATCTCTGAGCTGGTAAAAACCTGGCTTAGTGCTTTTCTGGATCAGCTGTTTCTTCCCAATGGAAGAGTTTCCTGTGTGATTTTGTGGTGAATCTGTTATACCAGGGTCTCTCTAAGACACACTGTAGTCACAGATGAAGTGAGCCACTGTGAAGGATGTTCCATCTCTCAGCCTGAGGTAAAAGTGTTCATGGGAGAGTGGGAAGCTCAATATTTATAGATGATAATTAAAATAGTGGCCTATGCTGTCCATGAAAGAATCAAGGCAATCAGCAAACGCAAAGTAGGGCAGTAAAAGGGAAAAACTTCACTGATGGCATTGTGATTTGTGGAACAACTCTTCAAAACAAAACCAATTCCCATAAACCAGCCTTTTATTGCCCCCCCACCTTTTTTTTTTTTTTTTTTTTTTTTTTTTGTTTTTATTTTCTCTTCTCTTTCTTCTTCTTTTNCTCACCCCTTCAGCTGATTCATGACCCCAGTTCAATTCCATAGGTTCATCTTAGGAGCAGCTAACAGTGTTGTTGGGTGTTATCTTATATACTTATGTAATTTCAGTTGGGTGAGCTAGATGTAAAAGAACACCCTTTTGTCACCTTAGCTTTCCTGATGCCTATGGGTACCATAAGGTCAGTCACAATCTTTTTTGGCTGGGCACATAACCCTGAGTTGAGTTGTAATCTTTTAGGTTCATATTGATAAGTAACAATGCACCTTTGAAAAATGGCAGCAATATGAGTATATAGTGAGCATTTTGGCCAAAATTGAATGTTTTTCTTTTGTCTTGTACTGTAATAGCCCATTATAACTGAGTTTCAGCATTTTTGTCAACATTTGGTCCTCAAAGGTTTGCACACAGATTAACAGAAGCAAGTAGGAACTTCAAGAATAGAATTGAATTTTTTTTTTAAACTCATTTTGTTGGGGGTTTAGTGGTTTATTGTGCTTTATTGCCTCAAGCTTTTAGAATTAAGAGAATCCCTAAGTTATTTTGCGTCTATGTGAAACTGAAATGTCTGTAACAGCCTCTTGTAGTACATAATGTCTGAGTACACAAACTGATATTTAAGGCAATGCTCATCTGATAGAAAGATGACCATGAAAGGTCAACTGTGAGAGGAGCATTTACTGGAGTCACTGCAGAAGACCCTCCAGAGCATTCCTGAGGGTCTGCTGGCAAACTTTATCCAAAGAACACCAGAGCCTTGCTGCATCTTTTCATCCCCTTGGTCGTACAGGCTGAACTTCCCCTTATGAAGGATTCTTACAGTGTTTGGTATGAAGGAGTGTAATATCTCTGAAGCAATGATAAAAATGCAGGACTGAAGAATGCAGGGGAGAGAGGAGTTGTTTACCTCCTGGAACTTAACTAAGCCAGTGAAAGATAAAGGGAATTCACTTGCTCTTGGCCTGACCTCCAAAATGAAAACAGGGCAATGCAATGGGCAGTCAAAGAATAAAATCCAGTTATTTGACAGTGCCTCAGTAAGGCAGCAAAGAGTTGCTCTACTTGACCTTGAAACAAGCAAGGCCCTCAAGGAAAAAAATGCCCATTTCATTTACTTACTATGAAGCAAACAGAGCCCATATTTTGGTTGACATAACAGCTCTCCTGTAAAAAAAAGTCAGGGTGTGGGAAAGGAAGGTGTCATTAAAGGAGATTTGTGAGCTTGTTATCTTGATGCTTCTCAAACACAGCCTCGTCTGGTGCTAATTCTAGAGTGTTCAATAAGCATGGGGAAAATGGAGCAACAAGGAGAGGCAAAGCCTGACAGGTTCTTAACAGCGTTACATTCCTGCTCTGTTTTTCATTGCTATTTTAAAAAGAAAATAATTGGCTTGCAGGAAATATCCTGAAAGCTCTCACATGACTCTTTGCTGTTTGGCTAGAGTGGCCTGCAGGTGAGCCCTCAGCATTGAGAAAAAGGCACAGTTTCTATCTCCTACATTTTTGTGGTGTGAAGGGCTGTCCACAAGCCAAGAATGACATTCTGCTAATTCTGAGGGTGCAGTAGTGGAGGTTTGGATGCTAATTATTACCTCACATCAGAGAATGGGATGGCTAGTTCAAATGGGTTGAAAAATAAATAATCTCTCACTACTCATTTAAATGTCCTTCCCCTCTAGATCAATAAAATAGTTCTGGCCTTTTATATTTATGGTGGGACATCAAGAGATGGGATTCACTCAGGCACTAAAACTGTTCATCTCTCCAGAGGAGACCATATGCACTTACCCAGGAAAGTTACAGCCACGACTTAATCTAGAGAAAGAAATGACCTTGAGATATTGTTTTCAGGGATATTCCCTAGAGCTCAGTGGGACCTGGTGCCATAAAGACACCACAACCCAGCTATTTCCCACTGCCTAACAACAAACACTTGAAACTGTCATTCAGGATCTACCTTTGCACCTACACCTTAGCTCCCTTTCTGACTTTCAAAGTCTCTTTTCTGAGAGAAACATCCTAACTGTCAATTATGAAAGATATGTTTGGCTGCATAATTAGGATGAAGGACAGTTGTTAAGAAGGCAACTATTGTTTCAGTTTTTCTATGGAAATACATATCTCTCCTGTGAATCAATCATAAATGTCTCTCCAGTGATTTATGACCAGTATGTGAAAACTGAGAGATGGCTTTAATGCAGATTTTATTATGAATTATTTCCTTGGATTTTTGTCCCAAATGCAATAATTTACTTATATTAATAGTCTGTGCACATCACATTGAAGCAAAATGGAGCATGGCACCTTAAGACAACCAATGTACTCAACAAAATTTCCTTACATAACTTCCTCCATGTGGACGTGTATCATTAATCTTTTGACAAGAAGGATCTTGATTCTTTCCTTTCGTACAAAATTAAAAATGCCTTTCTGGAACAGAGAACGGAATCAGTACATCAGCTGAGAGGATGAGAATCAAGGTCTGTACAAAAGATGTGGCTTTTTAAGTATTCAGCTTTGTTGACTTACATAAAGTGCAGCAGTGCCTGCCTGGTCTGTTGTGGACTGGAGTTCTGGAGGTGCTGCTTTCCCCTGAACAAAGGCTCAGTCTCAGCTCTCCTCTATGTGGAGATTGTTTTACCACCTGGACAAGACAATATGATAATGATTATTCAGGAGAGTGATTGTCACTCCAGTCATTCCATTGTATCAACATGCCTTTTCTCAATCAAGCTGAACAGACCCTCCATGAACTATTGCTGTTGTTTTCTTGAGAAAAGCTCATTACCAGAGCTGAGCAAGAGAGATGCTTCAACCATAATAAATACATGTATTTCCGTGAAATTTTTTTTTTATGTCATTTTTTATTAAAAGTGCTATGTTTTGATTACTGGATTTTCTATTAGAATTCTTCTTTCAGTAACTAAAAATTACAATGACAATTTTAATATCTTTCTATAATTTTCTCTCTGTTTTTCTGGGGAGGTCAATAAAAGTGCAAAGATGTGTCCATTTTATGTTTCAAAATAAAAACAGAGACTTCCACATATCTCTCAAATTGCTCTCTCTATCTTGATTATTTAGCCATCAGAAGGTATTTTAAATGTCCTGTGCTATGAACTAGCATGACACCACCAACACGACCACAGTTTTCACATCCTACTGAGCTTTTTGTGGGTTTAGGTTTCCTAATAGAAGCATTAGAGGGACACATTTGCATGCTGGCTCTGATTTATGAGTAGGTTTTATTTGTGGGGAGATTAAATTGTGGTAGGTTGGGTCTGTTTGGGTTCCCTCCGTAGCCTCTGATTAGTTTTAATACAGGTATCCCTCACAGTAAATCAAATGTCTCTGCTGATCTACAACAAAGTGGAGCTGTGACTCATTACCTGGTAGAGCAGCCTTTCCTCAGACTGTAACTCATTAAACTGAGGGAGTTATTTATGATCCTTGCAGCCATCCTGGCTGATGGTGTCATTTAGGAAACCCGGATGATCCATATGGAATGTGAAATATTTGATGGTCTGTAGATAACTCATTAAGGTCTGGACAAATTCAAAGTATGCTTTCCCAAGGAAAGCTCATCTGGGTGATGAATGTGGCCATCACTGGGCTCCAGGGGTCACCTGGAAGCACAAAGAATGTCCCCTGCCTTGCCCAAGGTTGATGTACGTAAGGTTTTCTTGGAAAGTTGTTAACTCTGTGACCTGCAAAGTGTAATGAAGAAAGGATTTTTTTTTCCAAGTCAAGCATGTGAGTCCTGCAGAAACAGCTCAAGAAAGGACTTCAAGCTGGAGTTGTCAGGATCATTGTTGAAAGGAAAATGTTCTTGATCTTGGAAGATGGCTAATGCAAGCCCGAGGGCATGCAAGGCTTAGACACTGCCCAGTGCTTGCAAAGAATCTGAACCCAGATAAGGAAGGGATTTACAGCAGCAGCTGGGTCAGTTTATCATCTCTTTCTTATTCAGCATCTGCAATATATTTCTTCATACTTCTTTCCTTCTGTCACTCTTTGGTGTCTGTGCTAACGAAGTATCAGTGCTCACAATCACTCCTTGGGTCCGTTCACCATCGTGCCATTCTTGAGAACTCATGGCTGCACCATCATATTTACACTTCAGCAGCAACACCAACCCCCAAATCCTTCTGTGTCCACCAGCCAGCTGGTCCCCTGAGCAGCCATGCAGCCATTCCAGGAGGATCCTGGCCATCCTCTTTGAAATATGTTTTATTGTCCCTGGGACACCAGTCTGTCACTTGGATGGCGAGCAGTCTGAGACAAGGGCTGCACTCGTGCTTTCTGTTAAGTGGCTAATGCACAGGGGAGGCAGAGGGGGATATTAAATAATAATGACAATAATAATACATCTGATAGAGTTCTGTTCCACTTTAGCACTAAATGGAAAGCTGAAAGCCTCCCTGTGGATCTTTTCCATCTCCTGCACCAATGGTTGTAACAGATGCATCAGTTTAAATTTATGACTTGCATGACAAATAAGACTGATACATGTGTTTAGAAAATCCGTGCCTAACTGGCATGTTTTGATTAGCTGCAAATGATGACACTGACACATCTGTAATGCAACTTACAAAAGGCATAGATGTGGTCCACTTTTTTAGTTGGAGCAAGACAACACAGACCTGTTAATGTGATGTCTGTCCTTTACCTCCAACTTTATGAAAACCTTATGAAATAAAAATAAAAGCAATGAACAAAAGAACTTTCTTCTATGATTTTAAAAATACCTACGATAAAGAATTAGTAAAATCCAAAAGAGGAATGAGGAAACACTGAAGATGAAAACCGCTGATCCATTTAAGCACAGATAAAACGATCTGACAATGTACTGGAAAGGAATATTAAACAGATACAAGATATTAATTTTCATTGAGGGTCAGCCTGGGAGCTTGAGTAGCACCTAAGATTCAGGTTAACCCTTCACAGTGGGGAGGATGTCACCATCACTCACAGCTTCTTACTCTTCTGGAGAATGTTGATACAGCTCATGTAATAACTGCAAAATGTTTTGGACAGGTGGTAATGTTTATAGAAGGGAAGGATAGTTTGGAAGGTGGAAAGAGTTCAAAGATTACAAGGAAGGCTAGCAAATGGCAAAATTAGCATGGAAAAACAATGGTCCCTTTCCTTATAGGAAGAGGACATAGAGGGGTGAGACTGGTCTCAGTGAAAAATAGTTTCTGCTATCAGGGCCTCTCATGGGAGCAGAGACCTTCCAGCTCATAGGTCAGCTGCTTATATTGCAAACTCCCTGCGGGCTGGGCTCTCCTGGCCATTTTTAATGTCTGTGTGCTCCCAGAGTACTTGAGCATCTTCCATCTTGAGCATAACAAGCATGGAGCTTTTACAGGACTTCACAGTGTTACTGGCTCATCCCTCGTTTTGAGGTTCAAACTCTGCTCAGTGCTTTTGGAGGGGAGTGAGGTTGCTGGGAAAAGCTGTGCAAGCAGTTCCTGTGAGGAATTTCAGCCTTGATACCTCTGTTCTGAGCACTCCTTCACCTAAAACAAAGCATTTACCTCCTCTCACTGCCTTTGCAGCCAACTTTTTTGTCCTTGTCCTTAAAAAAATAAACAACATTAAACTGTACAACAAATCACCACTCTTGTCCACAGGGAACAGTAAATGCCACTCTACTCATACTTTACTTCTTCAACGATCCTATTGCCAGTGCTAGAAATAATGATGTGAATACCTCTGTATCAGCGTTTTCTATCACGATTAAGGCTGTGCCAGACACCATAAAGGTCACCATATGATAGACTACAGACCACAGCCCCCCACAAGCCAGTGAGAATAACACATTAAATATTGGATTGCAGCTTGGTCAAGTGACTAGTGTAGTGTGAGAAATGAAATCAATACTCACCCTGGTGAGAAATGATAGAAATGAGCATTCACCGTCAGCCACGTTCAGATGGCTCCGAGTCTGGAATGCCATATTTTCATGTTTATAACCTAGATGTTGCCTTAAAAATTGCCCTGAAACTCAGTAGTAGTGGCAACACTGAGCACTTACTCCTTCAAGCCTTTCTTCAACTTTATCAATGTCCTTGATTTTTGAAGCAGCAGTCTCCTCTGCTGCGGTCTTGACCCACCCTGCCCCAGCTATGAGGAAGGGATCTGTTCTGCAAGGCACCAATTCCAGCAGAAATAACTATACTAGGGAAGATTCAGCTAGTTCTGCCTGGAAAAAAAACCACAGCCAACAAAATTGTTGTAGCTGTTTCAAGGGGATTGTATTCTGCCCATCACAAAATATTCCAGGTACAGCGAGATGCATTTTAATGACTCACATATCATGTGGAACAGAAGCCTTTATTCCACAACCTTTCTACTTTCCCAATCTTCCTCATTTTTAACACCTTCATTACAATTATAATTGTTATTATTGTGGACAGCATTATTAGCATGTTTTATTTTCTTTCACGTATTTAATTGTTCTTTTCTCAATCCACAAGCTTTATCTTTTTTCACTTCTCCTCCCAATCCTGGTGATGTGACACCATGCTACTACGTTGCATTTTGTTGAATTGGAACTAAACTGAGATATTTCTAGAGGAAAGGTTGATGTCTCAGTATCTTCTCTGTTTGGTCTTCAGTGAAAGTTCAATTTTACTCTTTTACATTTTATTTTTGTTTCAAAGGTACACCAGTTGAACAAACAAATTTCAGATGGATCTTATCTGTTTACAACAGGCTGGTTTGGAGTTCAGAATCATTTCTGTCTAAAAAGGCATTGAAGTAGTAGTAATGAGTATTGGAGTGTGCTTTATGTGCAACCTTCTGGTCTTAAAAGAAAAATGAAATGCTTCAGCTCTTTTAGCATGTCTGCTCCTTCAATATCTATTTCCCAGGTCAGCCTGTTTCTTACAAGAGCAAATCCAATATTGAAGCTGTTATGTCCAGGCAGCCGCTTAAAACTTGGCCCTGTCTGAAAAATAATTAATAATAAGAAATAAAATTGTGTTTGTGTAACCTTTTTGTAGAAGAAGCCGCTAATTGGTACAGATGTCAGTGCAAAGAAGCACTCGGAAGAAGCATTGATTACAAATCCCAGGGGGATATGGCTCACTAAAGGTCAATCACTCCTTCTATTAATTGCTTTAAAAATAAGGCTTGGAGAAAGCTGCATATGAAATAATGGTGGGATTTTGGCAATCCCTGTTGTAAACCATGGCAGTGTTTCCGTTGGTTTCAGGAGGAGAAAGTTGTGCTGTGGCTTGGATGGGCCCTTTTATTCTGCCTGGCTTTGTTTGTAATGGAATTGGCTGGTGAAGAGGTGAGCGTGGCAAAGAAGTGCCAAAACCACAGGTCTTGTTACTGACTGCTGTACTGAAAACACATTCATTTCAGACACCTCAAAAAGCGCAGGAGAGAAAATTAAGTCTGGGTATGTTTCATTTCTCCAGGCAATTTTTCTTCCTGGGTTACACAAATCTATTCTTTTCGGTTGTTTAATAAAAAAGTCACAGAGTGTAATTGTTAAAATGAGCTGTGGGAAATGCAACTGCCTGACAAGAAATTACATGTCTTATTTACCTGCACTGAAGTTACTCCTGCAGGAGCTGGGTGCTGGTGGAAGGTATTTCATTGGAGCCTGTGCCTCTGATGCTGGGCAGGGGTACTTCCCCCAGCTCTGCAGCAGTTTCCTCCCCACTGGAAGTCCTAAAGGAAAATGCAAACCCAGGTCTGAATTAACCTATGAATCTTGCCAGAGACTGCTGCCCCTCTGTGCTCTTGCTGCTAATGCTGAGGCAGAAATGAAGCAGGTCAGGCAGAACTGGAGCTCTGTGGGTGGCCTCCTGACTGTAGGAAAAATTAAATCAAAGCTCAAGGAATAGTTATCCCTGGGGAAGAGGGTTGGTGCTTACAGGTTTTCTCTGTAGATGCCTGAAAAACTGCCCAAGCACGATACACAGTGCCCAGCTCCAGCACAACAAACTTTGGCTGAAACAGAGATGAAAATAGATAAGACAAGAAGAAATAATGTTTTTAGCACATTCATTTCATGGAAGTGGCAGTATAAAATCAGATCTGTTTAACCAGATTGGAATTCTTCTGTGCAATGATTTAACAGCATGCTGATGTGCTGATAGCATTTGCCATCAGCTTAGTTAAATGCTGGTACATGGTGCTCCAGTCCTACAAAAATTCACTCATTTTCACAGATAGCTATCCAAGGGCATCAAGGCTCTTCTGAGATGGATGGCTTCTTCTTTTGAAGACCCTAGCTACTATTTTGATCAGCACAGTGTAAAAAACCTGAAGGGAATTTAAATTAGATTTAAATTATTTCTTCATTTTACTGTCATTATGTATATTGGGAGGAAGGGGAATGAGCAAATAATGAACAATATTGCAATTATACCTTCAGAAGGTTTGTCTTATGTAGGGCAACTGGGCCAACAGATGGTGAAAGCAATTTGATGTACAAAAGTATGAAATAACTGATCTGGACAGAAGGATTAAAGTGGGGTGTGGGTATAAATTGAACATGGATCATGAAAAGTATATTGGACTATTACAAGGAATCACTGAAGCCTGAGCACAGATGCTGCAAAAGAGCAAATCAAACTGCACTGGCACAGCAATAGAAACAAAGACAAAAGGTGAGGCTGTTATTGTTTTAGTCCTTTGTCAGTGGTGCAGGCTTTGATCTGCTGGAAGGAGAGAGCTGCCTCGAGGGAGAGGTGCTGAAGGGTCTGGTCGGGAGCAGAAAGTTCACGGGGGCTGGGCCAATTTATTCTGTAAACTACAGAGCGATGTGCTGATTTTAGAGAAACACCTTCAAGGAAGGGCTCCATCAGGGTATTGCATTCCTTAAACTAGCACTGAACAAGACAGAACATCTTATTAGTGTTGGCAAAATGGCCTGGACGAGGCAAAAAGGCCAGGCTGCCTCCTGTGAAGCATAATGCAAGCACAAAACAAGTAAAATGAGGACACACTTTTGAGAGTACTTAATGGGAAGCACCAAGTTTTCAGTTGATAATAGCCACTTAATCAAACAGCCTTATGTAAAGTCCTTCTAATCCTAGCTCATCAGCACAAGCTATGCATCCCTGGGGTATTCCCGGGACAGAAGTACAGTTTTGCTGACAAAGAAGACTAAAAGCAGGAAATTCAGGCAGTTCTCCTGTCCATGCTGCTCACTGTCTAAGGGAATGTGTGCCCCAGACAGGGGTGCATTGGCTGGATCCCCACGGAAGTGCTGTCTGAGCTGGATCCCAGGCTGGGCATGGCACACACCAAAGTGATTGCACGAATTTGGGAGTCACATCCTGCATCTCTGCTCTGCCCTGTGTTCTGTGCAGCAGGACAGCCCAGCCTGGATGTGCCTGTGGGATGGCCACACCAACTCAGCTAACACATCTCTATTAAGCAAAGGTGTTTACCTGCTTCAGGAGGGTGTTGTGAGGCAGCTGACTATGATGGCAATGCAATCCCTCCCTGTTTTTAGGAAATAATGCCTTGTGGTGTCCCCTGACCTGTGCATGGAACTGCAGAGCTGACAGCAAAATACAGCCTCTGGGCATCTTTTGCTGTGAACCAAGGGGAGAATTTGGGGATCCACTGCACAGGTCCATACAGAAGGACCCCTGAGGGATTCCCCAGAAGGGAAAGGGAAAGTCTGTGGGATAGTGAGTTGCTCAAGCAGCTCACTGTTGCTCTGAGTTCAACAAATGATAAATTGAATGTGCTGCCCCAGAAAGTCATGACCAACTCATCTGTCTAAACCCAGAAAGACTCTTGTGTTCACTGTAAAGCTCTTCTAGCATAAGTGTGTTGCCATGGAGCCCCACTGATCTGAACTTTCATGGAATTGCCTTCCTACCTGGGGAGGATAACAGCATATGGATGCCCTGGACCAGCAGGACATCCCAATTTTCCTTATTTCCTAGCTGGCTAAATTGCTTTTGGCTGGACACGTGGTGGGTGGAGGATTGCTTCAGTTCATTTCCCACCCATAATTGGGCAAATCAACTCGTTTACTCTTAGAGCTTCCATTAGCAGAACTGATGGAGAGGCATGAGGAAGCTCTTGTTTGCTTTTTCATCCACTTAGTCACACTGTCCAAAACCAAATTAAACCTTCATCCTAGAAATGTGTCCCATTGTGAGAGGTACTTAATTCCTGCAAGGCCCTTGGAGTGCTGAGGAGTCAGAACAGCACAGCCTGAAGGGCTGAAGCACAGTAAAACCCTGACTTTGAGATTTAATGGCAGAAATAGAAAATAAGAATGTTGTAGAAAATCAGTTCAGAGGAAGTAAAAATGGATATTAAAAAAAAATAGTTTTCTTCAGCTTTGGATTATTTACCATTATAAACTTTTCTCTCTGTTAAAAAATCACTTCTAGGTCAATTTTTTCAGTGAAAATTCCTGTCTCAGCATGAAGGGACCAGTCTTTTCAGCTTGAAAACATACCCCTGCAACTGGCATGCCTACATTGAAATATGTTGTTTTAAAAATGTGTACATGAAAATTAATATATATAAAACTGCTGCACTCACTTTTTCCAGTCTCTATTGTTAGCCTAATTCAGCTCATGTGCATTATCTCACTCCATCTGAATTGTTATATTTTAGGGAAATTTTCTTGCAGAAAATAAATCCTCTGGATCCTTCTCTGTAGTCCCTAAATCCTGAGGTTCCACTTTTGTATTGTCTTTATTTTTATTCCCTTGCTTTGGAAATTTCGAGGCTGGTAGACTGGAGAAATTTTCTAACTTGTTTCACCATTTCTTGCTCCTCCTCCTCTCCCCCTGTCTCACAGATGATCTCCACTCCCCCAAATCCCAGAAACAGCCCCTTATGGAAAGAATGCACAAATCTGGAACACAAGCCAGCAATATATAAGCCAGGAGTAGGAGTAAAGCTATAGTAATTAAGGTGGAGTCCTGAAGGGATAGGTTAATGTTAGTTAGCTTTGAAAGAAATTGCAAGAGTATGCTCAGACCTTATTAGTAGATATTCCCTGGGTAGAGAATATGTAAGATACCTGAAGAGTTAAACTGAAAAATAAAAGCTTCAGCAAGGGCTGCCTAGGAAGGACAAAGAAGGATTTAATTTAGAGTTAGTCTGATGAGAATTTTCTGTTGGAGAGACTTTTCCTGCTCCCTTTGCTCTCAGGGCAGGATTCACCAGCTCTCCATCCCTGTCTGTAGGTGGTACATATAGACCATGACAAGTACAAGCCAGGCAATGATGTGCAGGACAGAAATTCCACTGCTGTCACTGAACTGAGGCTGAGGTGCCTACACCAACAGAGAAAACCTACTGCATGGGTGCCAAAGCAGGTACTGGAAGGAATTTAAATGGCTTACATAAGGCATCTGAAACGAAGCAGCAGGTAAAGGCTGGTGGCTCAGTGTCCAGCAGACCAGAACTTGTAGCAGAGAAAAAATACTGACAGTTATTCCATTGGATGTGCAGTATCTTCTGGCTCTCAATTTCTGTCCCTTCATCCTGAATTTGGAAGGCAAAATAGGATGTAGCCCAGCAACTGTGTGCAGTTCTTGAGCCAATGTCTTCCTCCCCCTAGGGAGGTGCTGAGGAGGGTCCAGTGGCACAAAAGCCTCATGGATATGCTGCAGACCCTGAGCAAACAGCCAGTCCCTCTCTCCCCAACCACAGGGAAGGACAAAGGTGTCCTGAGCTGGCCCTGCTGCCTGGGCACAGCTTAAGCCTCTCAGCATGCACAGTGTGGATGCTTCTTTAGCTCTCTTTTTGTGCTGGGATTGACAGTGTCCTTGACCCGAGTGTGAGTGCCACTGTGTCACAGCAGTGCCCCGTGTGCCAGTCCTGGGGGAGAGGCTGAGCACTGCTGGGCACTGCGCGGGGTGAGCAGTGAGTCCCTGCTGCCAAAACGCGGAGGCGGGGGGAGCAGAGGAGAAGATGTGACCTCAGCAGATGCTCGAGGAGGAGAGGGGGAGGATGTGCACTGCAAGGAACCAAAGTTAGCACAAAAGAGAAAGTGTTAGCCTCGCCACGGTAACAAATGCGCTCAAATCTGCCGTGGGGGCTGACAGCCGCTCTGCTCTCCCAAACGCCTCAGCACGCTGCCCTTGAGCTCTCCCCTTCAATTCCCCACACCTCGGCACTGCCTCCTGTGCAACCACACAGACCTTTCCTCCTCCCAGAGCCTCTGAGTGTGCATCCCCACCTGTTCTGGTCCTCCTTCAGAACAAGCAGCGCTCCTGAAGCATTCTGCATCTTCACGGCCTTTCACCAACACCAACACGCGTCACCTCTCCAGGCCAGCAAATGCACTTTGACAGAAATTTGTGGCTTGCAATTTTAGTAGGAAAGGTTGAAAGAAAATGGGTGTTGGCCCAGTGCTCTTGCTGGCAGAAAGCCAAATCAAGTGTGGAAAATCCAAACTGGGTATAATGAGAGGAGAAGATTTTGTGCTCTGTTGCACTGTTGGTGCAAGAATTCTGGTTAATTGTTAAGAGTTGCTTATGCAGTGTTTGTTTTTACCCATAGACAATGTCTTGCCAAATGTGACTGTTAAAAAATACAATAAAATCCCACAATATTTTGCCTGTATTCAGTATCAATAAAATACTCTACACAATCTTACATGACCATACTCCCTGATGTCAACACAGATGAAGCACCTGTCTTCCAGAAGAAACAAAATGTTATCAAATCTGTCACCTTTAGCAAGCAGAGCAGCCTTTTTTTTTCCCTGCTGTCTCATCTCTGAAGTACCTCTTGCCTGAATTACTCCAGTTTTGATGATTAACCAGCCCATTTTCAAACATCTAGAAAATGCCTTTCCCAAACAGGGAAGGATCTGGATATTAACTCCAGCAGCGTTGTGCTCAAATACAGACCCATTACTGCTATTTGTTAATCATCTGGGGAGACAGTGTCTGCAAACAACTGTGCAGGGACTCTCTACAGGCTTTACAGAAGTGTTTATAGCTTCTTCTGTACCTTCAGTGAAAGGCAAAATCAGTGTTCATTGATACATGGAGTCTTCAGGCTTCATTTTGGAGTTTTCTGCTGCAGCATAACAAGATGTACTGAAAGCACTCTTGTGTGCTCTGCTGTACCTCCTCAAACTCCTCTTCTCTGGCAGATCAGATGGATGGGGGGCTGCAGCCATTTGCATTTTTAAATAAAGTCAAACACTGTAAAGTGGAGCTTGGCTTTCTACAACAGTGTGCTGAGCAGGATTTGGTGGTATTTTGAGAGGCTTGAACTCTGCTCCAGTCTATTGCTGTCTCTTTTCTGAGCACACTTCCTAGTGCTCTAATAAATATGAAAACCGTGGTTGTGCCTTTTTTCCAGCTGAAACTTGGATTTAGCTGACACCTGGCAGAATCTGACCCAAAGGTCTGACAGAATCATAGAATGGTCATTGGAAGGGACCTGAAAGACCATCTGATTGTAACCCAGAGACTCTTCCATGGGCAGAGACCTTCCACCAGACCAGGTTGCTCAGAGCCCCATCAAGCCAAGAGATAGTTTGGGGTCAGGTTAGGGGCAGATATGTAGGTGTAAGGATATGCAGACAGAGCAATCTCAAGAACCTTCAGAAGAAGGTTCCTTTGCAAGAAACAATGAGAAAATCATAAGAATGCCAATAAATAAAAGCGAGCAAACAAGTGCAAAGTCCGAAGAAATCAGAATAAATGTATCCACAGGGGTCAGCTTAGGGAAAAGCCGCAGTGCTGTTCCTGCCCTTCTCCTTTCACCCCTTATTGCTTTGCAGCTACAACCAGAAATGATCCTCCCCCTTCCCCAGGCTGAATGCAATCTCCTACCACGTCAGCAGCTGGCACCTCCTCGGCACTCACAGAGACATTTTGGGCAATGCCAAGACTATTTGCATTGCCAGAGGAAAGATTGTTATTCACTGAATCAATGAAACCTGTGTCAAACTCAGCTGTCCTTCCAATATTCTGAGCACTTTACCTCTGCCCGTGTCTAAGGAAATGGGAACTATTTAGTGGCAACATGGCACAATCTCTACACCATTGCTGCAGGTTTTGTGTGCTCTAGGTTGGAGTCACCTGAATGGGAACCTGAAAGAGATGCAATAGGTGTTTGAACTTGTTGATGAGTGGATTTTGAGCTGGTAAAGACAGAAAAACACCCTCCCTGTCTGGAAATGTAGGGACAGTCACAAAGGTTAATAATTCTATAGTGGAGTCATTTGGGCTCGAGTTATAAAACAACTACCATGTTAGAGGTGTGTGTGGAAATTTTTCAGGTGACCTCAGTGAAGTTTGCCTAAGTTTCCTTTCCAGTAGTGCTTTATCCAAACACATCCTCACAAATGCTGCACAGATCCTGGCAGTTGGCCTGCGGAGTGGAGAGGGCTGAACACATGGCAGGCACCATGTGTGTGCAGTATACTTTGCCCCAAGCTGCTTGAAATCCCAAAGATTTCCAGAGACTTGCAAATGTTACACTAGGTTGGCCATTTCCACCCTACACAGTAATCTGAGTTTTCCCTCCAACTTCTGCCAGTATTTTTAAACAGGGCTGGAGCAACCCCAACCCCTATCTATAAATACTCCACTTACTACACCAATATTTGAGATTCCAGTGATCAAATTCTATTTGTTATGCCATTGTTCTATTTATTATCTATTAATGCTTTTCAGCACCCATTTCATTTCTATCCCTTCTTGTTATTGCCAGGTGACTCTTGCTAGGACATCTTTTTTTTGTGGAGATTTACAGAAGAAACCAGTGTTTTTCCCAAACCAAGAGCCCTGTAGCTCACAGCCTGCAGAGTTTCCAGGATGTGAAATAACACGGTCAGCAGGACAACATGTCAGTCACTAGCACACGCCAAAAATAGCATGTGTAAGGCCAAACTCAAAGGGCTAAAATGGTGCTCTTAGAGCAGATGTTTAAAAGCTTGTGCATGAGCTCTAGGCTCGTTAGCCAGCCTGGACCAACTGCAAAAGGCCTCTGGGAAGAATTAAAACTCTTGGCTAGTACACACACTTCTCTGTTGGAGGCACTGGAGATATGTTTTACTTAAAAATTCAAGTGGTAACCTGGGCTTAAGTCTTGCTCAGAGGTCTCCTGAGCCAGAGATCCTGGCACTATTCCTGACTAGGGCCAAGTACTCATTAAGTGCAATTAGTTTGATCTCAGAAAGGGCTAAGCAGGGGCATTTATGGCTCTAGAGAATCTTAAGGAGACTACTTGAGAAATGGAGAAATTCCACAAATAACAATAATAGATGGGAGGTTTTACAAGTGCAAAAGAAAATATATTTGATGAACAAACATCTGAAAAAGGAAGACTTCAAGATTCCTGGCTGGGATAACCCCAGTGGCAGCACTCAGCACACAGCAATCCCAGCCTCATTTTGCATCCACTCCAACATCTATGGAAGCACCAGGTCCTGATACATTCCCTGCAGTGAACAGGCAACATCCATGACTTTGTCTCTTTTCCCATTTCCCCTACCTGGTTTTCTAAGAACATGTCCTGATGAGCAGCCCATCCGCCTTTACAGTTTCTGCCATATTTTTATTTCTGTGCATTCTTTGGCTACAGCCCTGTGTCTTTGCTTGTTACCATGGCATGGATGTGCCCTTCTGTGTCATTCACAGTGAGAAACCAGAGGGCCTAATGCTCCACATAGCAATTTTATAGCCTAATGTGTGAAAACATGAGCTCATTGGGAAGCAGAAAGCCAGCATTCACCCTGAGCTATGGATGATTTCCTCAGTCATGAAACCTTTGGCCAAGCAGCACCACTATTTTTTTTTTTCTTTTTTCATCACACAAGAAAAAATACCATTGAAGCTTTTCCCAAGTGACATATTTTACAAGTAAGGAGTTATTGGGAGTTATTATGAGTCTCATTGGTCTCTGTGCTCTCCTTCCCACACCTATGAAGACCAGCACATTATAAAAAGGGTTAGTTGTACTCAACAGTGAATGAACAATTCAGCTGGATAAAGAACAGAGAAGAAATAGATTTGGATAATATGGTGGAGGAAAGCAAAATGAATTTATTTCCCCCAGCCTTAGCTGAAATTAGATGAGTGCTTGGATTTGGTACCCACTAAGGGAAACCCCATGGTGGTGTTTGATCTTGGTCCCATGAAGAACAAGGGTTTTTTTTCTGACAAAAAACAACCACCTTAGTATTGGAAATTCCATCCAAATATATAAAATTATTTTTGGTTCTCTCTGGCATAGGTATGTGAGAGCACTACCAAGGGTAGATCAGAGAAGGCAGGGTATTGTAGAGCTGTTTTCTTGCAGAATAAGGCAGAAAGTGAGAAATTATCACTGTTGTGTCTGAAAAGATCAGGTTAAGTGCTGGAACAGAAACCCACTGAGGAATTAATTTGTAGACTTTGCAGAGAGTAAGGAAATTAAATCTAGCTAAATGAGTTATTCATATTTTTTCCCTTAACTGTAGTAAGCATTAAATCTTGAACTGGGAATACAGTGAGGCACTGATACACCATCAGTGTGTTAACTGGTTCATTTATGCTGGAGCAAGGCTGTGGGTAACAAGGAGTTTCATTAACAGCTGATCTAAAAACAAAGCAGTTTCAGTCAGCATTTACCTTTTCCAGGCATTCCTTGGAGTGTAAGCTTGTTTGAGCTGGGAGGGATGTCCTGGGAGACCTGGTAGTACAGGCAGGCCTCTCTCTTGGTGCTGTTGATTCTAGGAATGCTATCTGTGGATTTTACTCTTCCCAACACTTTGGCTCTGGGTTTCTGTCATCAACTGAGCTACCTACATTGTTCTGATTGGTCTGGCACCTGGAAAAAACTGCTTTCAGGAATGAGGAGCCAGCAGTACAATGTGGTGCAGCTGGTGTCATCCTAGGAGTGAAAAAGAAGGCTGGCAGAAAACAAAACTTTGACCTATATAGAGAGATCCATCTGTCCAGGGGAATATTTCTGTACTTCCTAGAGTCAGCTTCTTCCTCTGCTTCACCTGTTGGTGTTCTGACAGAAATTTTCAGTGTTTTTACTGAAAAGATATTTTTTTTATTCTCTTCCTAGAACCCTTTCCCCCAAGATTATTTCCCAAAACATGGTGCTAGGAAAGTCTCAGCCACCCAAACTTGCCATTGTCATGAGTTTTTCAGCAGTCTCCTGAGAACTTCATTAAGGCTATCCTACTCAGTCATTGCATTGCCTTCCTGGCTGTTTTTATTCCCTTTTTTTTTTCCATTCAGCTGCTTGCAATTCACATGAACTATTGTATTAATAAACAGACCTTTCCCTTCACCAATCAGACAAACATATGGGATATGAAGCAATAAATGACAAAACAGCCCCACATCTTTCATACTGTCGTTGGCCTTCATGTCTTGCAGGAGAGGAATTTCATCCAGCTGGTTTCATCATGGTTGAGTGATCTTTAGTATTAAATGCAGGGCAAAAGCTAAAGATCATGGCACCAGAATCCTTTGTACATAATGTTACAAATGACTTGCCTGCAAATGGAACGAGATGTCAGAAGTTGATATCAAATAAATGAAGATATCACCACAGCTACTCATGTGGAGCATAATGTCCCAGACCTTCTCTCTATTATTTCAAAAGCACTCACATTTCAAAAGAGTGGGGATTTCTTTTCTCTTCCTCATAGGGGAAAGTGACGCTGTGGAATTGGGAACGCGATTGTGGTGCATGCTGCGTGAGAAGCAGTCACTCGCTGCCTTGGAAACCTTGGAAAGGGCCCCGTCTCTGATTCTAGTTTCTCTTTCTCTCACCCTCTAATTATGTAAGCCCCACTCATTTAGGTTTGGACTCAGGCTGCTTTTCTTGCTGGTATCCATTACACCATTAGGCTGCTGCAGTGACAGAGTGACCCGGTGGGAGGGTAAAAATACCTCGTGGGTTAATGGAGGAAGCAGGATGTTTTCTCTGGATGAGCGCTGCTGTAAGTGGGATACAATGGAAGACATGCTCTCCTGCCAGTGGTGGTGCCTGTGCTACAGCAACAACCACCCCCCTCCCCTTCCCTTCCAGCTTCAGGGGGGCTGAACTGGTAATTTAGATGTAATTGGGCACCTCTGATTCTGTTTAATGGGGCTCCTGATAAATGGCTCTCCTGCCTAATTGGTACAGTTGCCATAGGAGGGCCCGGCCCAAAGTGTGAAGCAATGCAGGCCCCTAACTCCCACTGAAATCAATTACACTGGAATCAATGAGAGTTAAACAGCTGAACAGCTTTTAAAATCTGGCCCTCAGTCCCCCCCAGGGCTATAATTTATCAAAACACCAAATAAATGGCATGCCTGGTTGATTTCAATGGGTGTGATTGGTTTATAGGAGTTATTACTGGAAAGCCCTCAGCTTTTAGTACATATCCCCTTTATTTTTTCAGGATTTCAGTCCGTTGATGCACAAGTGCAAAGCAAATGCCCTTGAATTTGACTCTGTTCCAGGAAGGCTATCAGGTGGAGTCCAGCACACCTTTTGATTTTGACCATTATGAGGAAGGGGACAGAAGATTAGACAGGCCTCTGTTCTCATCCCACGCAGCCATTTGTGCAAATTCTTATTGGGGCAATTGATTTGAGGAAAAAAACTTTGCAGTCTTTGCCCATCAAAACTCTCCTGAACATCACTGAGCATAAAATAAGCAGTGACCTTGAGGATGGAGCCTTTTCTGCACATTGCAGTGCTGTGAAACTCTCTGCACACAAAACCAGGGGACTGCCACAAGTGCTTCATTCGTTAAAAGATAATTCAATTAGGGTGTTCTGGTGCTTGCTGCCATGATCTTATTGCTCTGTTATAGCTTCTAAGCAGGGTACCTTATCTCTTGTAGCAGTTGTGAAGTTCTGCATTTCACAGTTGTACCAGATACTAAACTATGTCTCAGTCCCTACATCCTTGAGAAATGGAGAGTTGCACCAGGACTGCTACTAAAAGGACATTTTATTCTGCAGGAATCAGTATTTAGGAGCATCCTGCAGTGAGTGGGATGTTAATTAATATCTGATTTATGTCCCAACATTGTAGCACACAACTGTTGCATTTGATAGGTTAATCATGGGACGTTTCAGCCAATTTTCTGTCTACACTTGTGTTTCCTATTCATGTTGATCCTTTGGCTACAGGGTCTTCTCAGAGGTGTGAGTTGAGAGGCAATTAGAAATTCTCTTTCCTGATGTGAATAGGGGGTCAGCATGCCTAGGTGGCCTTGGAGGTGACTGTCCAAACTCACCTTTTAGAATCCCAGAACTTCTGGGATGACAGAAGTGTTATTTATAGACTCTGATGAATGAACTGAATTTCTTGATTTACAAGGGTGCCTTGTAACCTGTCAAACCAGATGTCAAATGTCAGTCTTTCAGAGTGTGACAAGTAATTTCCATTCTGAGATGGCTTTATGTTGCTGATTAGACTGTTGATGGGCCATCAAAGACATCAGATTCTGGCATCTATTCTTGATGACAATATGTAAAATCTTCAGTGATCTACATATTGGCTCAGGGACTGACTTTGTTCTTTCCTGCTCAGAACAGAAGAATTTCCTCACTCCGCCAGAGAATGATAAGTTTCTCACTATTTTTCTTTTTTTTTTTTTTTTTTGGTAGTGCAGCTTGGACAAAAGGCATGAAGGTGTGAAAGAAAAGTAGCGACAAAAGTTGCATCACTCATTCCCAACATAACTCGTGCTGGCAGTGTTTGTATTGTCCTGGTTAAAGATGCCAGCGTGCACTTGATTTTGTCACACCGTGTGGCACGATCTGCTCACAGCTGTCCTGCAAGGGGGAAGCCAGGCTTTTTCTCCTCTCGTGATACCCCAGACTGTTTTTACTCATGCCAGCCACGTAGCTGGCTCCAGCCTAGAGCAGGGCACTAAGGAGACGGCGTGGTTGGTACTGAGGACCAGCTCAAATGCCAACTGAAGCCCCAGCTGCAAAGGATTAGTCTTACATTCCCCAAAATTCCTGTTGGATGGAAGGCAGGTAAAGGTACAAGCAGTCTCTAGGTGTATTGCTTGAAAAATCAGAATACTTCATTCCAGGTGAGAAGAGATGATGGTCTTTGGAAAAGAGATTCCGGCCTCTTTGGAAATCACACTTCGAGTTCCTGCTGAAATGCTCTGTGCAGCTGGTACTGAGCTGCTGCCAGGAGCTGAGATCACAGTTCACCTGCCTTTATTTTCTCAGAGGTGCCTGGAAGTGGCTCATTTTAAACAATAGCAATGTATGTTTGGACTCACATGCTTTTCTTTCTTTCCTTTTCCACCCTAAATTTCTTCATGTTTCCATGAGGTGACAGGCATGGTCTTCCATGTAATTTGATCTGCTATTCTACAAATCGATCCTAGGTCACACTCTTCCAGTGCCAGCAACTGAGAGGTATCCACCAGTATCTTGCCTATTAATGATGTGAAACATCCTTGAAGTTCCTTCAGGTCCTCCCCACCTGTTCTTATAACAGACCCCATGTGGTGCCTCCTGTCATCTCTTTTTCTTTGCTCCTAAACAGATGCATTTCTGAAACTGGGAAATGTCTGGGTGCATTTCTGTATTTCCCAGAATGACCTTGTTGGCATTTTGACCGCAGTATGTGAAAGACCTGAAACGCTTGCAACCTTGTAAAAATGAAGATAATAAATATGTAAATCAATCTATGTTTATTTATAGCCTGGCAGAACTCAAATACCCAGATTCCAGCCAAAAACTGTGCTATCTATGATTCCAAATGGTTTAACACTTCAGAATTTCAAATACCAGGAGGAGATGAACACATACAAGAAGGGCCTTTTTTGGTTTGTTTTTTTTTTTTTAAATAAACCAACTCAATGACCCATAATTTCCTCTCTGTAATTTTTTAATTTACTTATATGTTTACAAGGCATTAAGCAACACACTATTAATTACAGAGGTCACTCAATATAAGAAGATGTATTTCCATTCCTCTCCATGGCAGTTCACAGAAGCTCCTCTCAGGTGGGAGTGGAGCCCGTGTTAAAGGTGCTGCCATGAGGGCCACTGTGTATGTATGAATTTATTTAATTCTTTATTATAAAGTATGCCTCGATCAAATGATTATGCCAAAGAGTGAAATCAAATCAGCTTAAAAAAGGGAAAAGTAAGAAGTCTCCAAATGAATGCAACACAGCCCTTTCAGATCCTGTTTATTTACTTTTTGTTTGTGGGTGGTATTTCCTTCGTTCCCCATCAATCATGCCAGCTATTGATATTTTTTCTGTCAGACACTAAGAGTATCAGACTGACTGACACTATCTGTCTATTGACTGCCTCGGTTTTCAACCTTTTTGGATTTGCAGCCCCCCTGAGCATTTTCCAGCTGAGGAATTTAAGCCAACTGACATGGATCATTAGCTTGAGTTACTCTTCATGAACCTGTCAGAAGCAAACTAGAAACCTCAGAAGCCTTAGGTAGATAACACTGATTATATAGGATAGATATTTACATAACATCATTGATGTCTCAGGTATAATCAGTCTCTAGCTGGATGCAATAATCGATAAGAAACCTGGCAGAAAATGCAGAATGAGATTGTTCTGGGCATTAGGAAGCCAGAACCATAGGTGGAACTGTTTTCTGTTTCTCTGGGCTGGGACAGAGTTTTCCAGGAGGGGTCATTCATCCACTCAGGAGGACACCTGGGATCCAGGCATTGTTTGCATGCTGGGTGGATGGATAAGGATTTAGGACAGCCCCTACAACCTCTTGCAGGCATGGGAGTTATAGGAGACTCTAGCTCAGGTGCATCCAGTCTCTATATTGAGTACTTACCTCTTGGGCTTTTATTATCCTTTATTTAGCACCCGAAATCATGTTGGAGACATATTCTCTTGGGCCTCTCACTGGAAACCAATTATACTCTCATAAGTCTGCTAATCTAGTGTGTGCTTCCAGCCACTCCAGGAAGGCACCACCTGATGAGCAAGTTATGACTTGCATAACGCTTGGGGTCTTAATTTTCAAAGGTACCTTTGTGCCGTGGAAATCAGCAGGAGACCTCATATTGCTCTTTTTTGCCTTCACATCATTACTCAAATAAATACAAGAAAACTATGGAGTCCTGTGTAGAGACTCAGCATTTCTACATTTCTCAAATGTCAGTCAGATTTGCTGCCTTCACTAGACTGAAGAGCTTTTTCCCAGTCAGAACCTACAAGCTGAAACTTCAAGGGAGATCACATCCAACAAGTTGATATGGGCTCTTCACAGTCAAGAAGTTCAAGGGCACATGGTTGTACGAAGTTGTGTTCGTTTAACTGATCGTTTAACCTAGCTTTGTCAAACTAATTATGGTTTCTGTGAAGGTTTACTTTCCCTCTATTTCACTTAAGATTAAATTGCTAAGTAGCTGATTTAGGCTGGAATATGATAAAACAATTTCTAAGCAGAAAAGCTATCTCGATATGGTAGGAAAGAGCCCTGTAACTTATATCTGTCTTGGTTACACTATAGTAATTTGTGTGTAGACTAATCCTGGGAAGTTTAAGAGCCATTCCTATGTGGATACGATGCCCCAATGATGAAAGAGGAAAGTTGCTGTCCTCTCATGTTCCAAATGTTCTTATTAGGTGTTAATGAAGCATTTCATCCTTTAATGGGACCGCTGGGATTGCAGCTGTCTGTGTTTTATTTTAAGTGTTGTTCATTTCCCAGGGATCAATACCTAGTTCCTAGAAAAGATACAAAAAATTCCAGTAATGTAAGGGAGAGAATTACTGTGTACCTTGAAGGCTGATATGTCGGTAATGAAATCTCCTCTGCAATGTGAACCAATTTTAAATTCTCCACAACACTGAACTTCCTTTTCAAGATGCAGACCAGAAAGAAAAATCATGTCACGTAACAAATATCAAGAGAGGGGGGGCCCAGTAGTTATCACATACCTGTTTGGGACTCAGTAATTTAACAACTCTGCTTCAGAGGTGCTCTGGCAAGTGAGATAAAAAATCCAGTGCACAAGGCAATCCAAGAGGCCACCAATATCTCAGAAAGCAATGCTAGGATTTGTTGCCACCTACTCTGCTTGATCTTCTCCAGAAGGGGCTTTGTGTTTAATAGAAACAGCAAGTGTACTAGACAAAAGATTTTTTGGCAAGATCTTGCTTTGGTCAGATGGAATCCAGTTTCCATTACTTCAGGGCTTGGCATGAACAAAAGCTGCAGAACTTAAATGGTTTACAACCCACTTGTCGCATTTTTTAAAAAATGCTTATGTATTTTCTGTGCTGTAGTAGTCTGGTTTTAATGTCTGGATATGTTTTATAACAGGCTCACATGGAAAATTTTTACCCAACAAAGACAGCTATAAGAACAGATCCAGAAAGTGCTGTGGGAAAAGCCATGTTTTCCACGTGTCATTGCTGAGTCCTGTCCCCAAACCAGGTTCATGTCTATCATCTGACTCTGTGAACTTTCCAGTGTCATATAGCAAATGTGCTTTTCTTACCTCAAACCATCTGGAAAAGCTATTCCCAGCTGCTGTGTAAAACACAGTATGAGAGGCTGTGAATTTTCAGAAATACTTTTTTCCCTGTGCTACTTTTGGCTGGGGTAAATTTTGTTTTCTTCACAGTAGCCAGCATAGGGCTGTTTTGGATTTTGGCTGTTGATGACTCAGGGATGTTTTTATCTTGCTGAGTGGTGCTTACACACAACCAAGGTATTTTCTTCTTCTCACCCCACCTGTGAGCAGGACTGGGGCACAAGGAGGGGACACAGGCAGGACAGCTGTCCCCAGCTGACCCAAGGGACATTGGAGACCATATGGAGCCATGGTCAGTGTATAGAGCAGGAGGAAGAAGGAGGGGACACTCAAAGCGATGGTGTTTGTCTTCCCACATCATCAATACATGTGATGGAGCCCTGCACTCCTGGGGCTGGCTGAACACCTGCAGCCCTTGGAAAGTGGCAAGTGAATTCCTTGTTTTGTTTTTTATTTGCATGCACAGCTTCTGATTTACCTATTTGCCTATGTTCATCTCAATTCACGAGTTTTCCTTCTTTTGATTCTCTCTTCCATCCCACTAAGTGGAAGCAAGAGGCTATGTGGGGCTCAGTTACCTTTTGGGATTAAATCACAGCATTCTTTATCAAATATTTTCCAATTTAGCAAAAAAGAAGCACCTCAAGCTGTTGTAATTCCCATGCAAATTCACAAGCTATCCAAACAAACCTTCCTTACCAGCCCTGTCCAAAATGTGCCTACTTTTGTATAGGCCTGGCTCCTCAGAAGGCCTTCTGGCAGCCTTGGTAATACTTTGCTTGGCAGCAGATCTATTTTAGATTTATTTTTATTAAAAATTATGGCACATACCCCAGAATGAGAATTTCAGCCTCTAAATTATGGTGCTGCACTGATGTGGTGGCTGTGTTTTTTCTTACTCCCGTAACAGGATCCTTGTACATGTGGTCGGTAAGACTTTTTGTAAAGATTTTCCCCAATCACTTGACATTTCAGAATTGGACACATGGTTTTCCTGCATTGCTTTGGGGTTTTTTGGGTTTTTTTTTTCCTTTTAATATTACTAAGTGCCTGACTGTAGTTGACAATATGTTGGATACTGCTCCAGAGACAGGAGAATTTGTGAGGTGTAAAATGAAACTACATGGGCATGGAAATACAGCAGAGATATGGTCTGCTCCTCTCTGCTAGAATTAGAAATAACGTGGGTATGATAACCTGAAAGGAGTCCTGTTCCCCTCACTTCTGGATGACAAATGAAATAATGGTGTTCTCTATAGTGTTCTAAAATACTCAGCTTTGATCTTACCACACTGAGCTCATGGTGACAACCTGTCATTCAGGAGAGAAAGGTGGGTCTGTGAATTGTGATCATGAGGGCACAAGGGTTTTGATGCAGTTCAGGGTATAAAAGGTGGAAGTGAGAAAATCTAAGAGAGGTTTAGTAAGGTCCCATCCCAGCCTTCTCCAGAAAAAACATGCAGGTCAATGCTCTGCATAATTTTTCCCCTCCCTTACTCCTAAGCAAGGTGAGCTCTGTTTCTGCTTTCCCACATGAGGAGAAACAATACGGGATCTCTTTTAGGCCCGGAGAAGTTTTCTCATTGTTGCCTGTGAAAATCAGATGATTTGTGCCCCATTGTAATGGAAATATCTGAGCGACCAAAGTGCTCCAGCAGCCATCCAAGAGGAGAGCTGGCAACTTCCCTCTGACATTTCCAAAACAACTTGTTTTATTTTCACTGCTAAACCATGCTATGGACAGAATCCCTGAGACCATTCCTTCTGTCAGTTCCAGGGACAGGCAATTAATCACCAGTGATTACAGGTTTTTTCATAGCCAATAATTGCAAGCCAATTAAGTTTGGGGAAGGGAGAGCAGGGTGGCAGCATGGATGGCTGTGCAGAAGGGGACTGTCAGCCCCTGGCAGTGTTAAACTGTCCCACATCACCTGCAGATTTCAGTTACCAAAGCACTATATTTTGATATGCAGTAATTATGATTCCACCTCAGTTTTCATCCCTTTAATTTTTCGCTTCCATTGAATGTCAGGCATTATGTGTCACGGTTCAGAAAGACTTGAGAAATCCATTAAAAGCTTCCACAAAGAGAGCAATTTTTCAGACAAATGTAGGATGAAGAAACTGGTCTCCTCTGATGATTAATTCCAGTAACTATTCATCAAGTCAGGTGCCAGGCTTTGCAGTAGGGTAGGAGCATTAAGAGCTGTGATGAGTAAGGTCTTCTAGCCCTGAACCTATGAACTAAATACATCAGCAAACTCCCAGGCAGCAGCTAGCAGAAATACAACATTAGTTTTAGTCACTGTACTGTTAAAACATGTATTTTCACTGGCAGGCTGCAATTGCCAACCCTTCATAAATCTTTCCAAGGAGCCAGTGCCTTAAGCACCACTGGTTTAGCTCTAATCCCTTGGGTTGTTGTAAATCTTTCACCCTCAGGAGGATTCCAGTGACCCCACAGCCAGACTGTGCCTGGCTGATATCAGTGGGAGTTTTGGACAAAACCACAGGAGAGGTTTAGTCAAGCAGATATGCAGCCATGCTGTGATAACTTCAAGCTATAGCTGGGTACTGGTGCTGAGTGTTTAATCCACTGGGAGATACATGGGACAGAGATCAGGAGTTTATTACAGTCATTCCTGAGCAGAGCTGGTTCAGCAGCTCAGGCTGTGCTTTGCACTGGAGAGCAGCACTGGTTCCATGCCTTGTGTGTCATCAGCAGCACTGTGAACCCCCAGCACCCAAACAGAAATGCTCCTCCTTGAAATGTCACCTCTCATCTCTCTCTACTGGACTTAATTTTGTACCACAGAAAGAGGTGCCCCAGATTTCCAGCTCAGAGTATCTGTTCAGTAAGGGCTCTGTGTATTTTATCATAGGAGCTGGGGAATGGACTTTTTGACTCTGGCTGGGATGAGTGATCTATTTGATGAAATGTTTTGAATACATGTGCTGCAGGGTTTTCTCTCTTTCACTCTCCTTCCTAGAAAAAGGAGCCACAGGGAGTGAGGAGTCCTGCCAGCCTCTACTTCTGAGCCTCCTGCTCTGATCCCACATAAGTCAAATTCCCCTTTAAGTTACACTAGGGTAATTCCATTGAAATGAATAAGATTTTTACAGTGTGATCAAGAAGAAAACTTGTAATACAAGTTTTCTTTTTTTTTAAGATAAACTCACCTCTTTCTCTTTTTTTGCTGTCAAAAGCTGTATTTAGAATATTCTCCTTCCTTCTTGCTCTCTTGTGGGTGTACCTCTTGTGAAACTTCCCATTGTTGGAAATGTCTGTAAAAAAAAGACAAAAAGAGATTAGCTGAATTACTTTTTTTCCTTAGGAATTTCCTCCGCAGAGGAGCTTGCAAGAATTGGAGAAAGAACATGAGATTTTAATGCTGCCTTTAGCCATATGTAATTATAAAGTCAAGGTATGGATGCCTTTAGGGTATCAGCCTAAAAATGAATGGCATTTCTATCAGAGTAGCAAAAGGAATGTTAACTGTTCCCTAGTGATGGGGGCTCAAGATAGAGAGAAATTAAATGATGTGCTCCTCATTTCACAGACATGAACACACACACACATACAAGAGAGTGAAATTAAATGATGTGCTCCTCATTTCACAGACATGAACACACACAACACAGAGAGCTCTGGTCACCAAGCCATGGATTAGAACATGGGCCACTGGCAAGACTTTATTTGTGGTTAGTCAGCTGCTATGAGGAATAAGCCAAAACACCCATTTCCATCCAAAAGACTGTAGGAAACCAGTGTTAATCTTGAGCTAAACTGCTGTATTTGATCTCTAACTGCAAAGAAAGGTTTTGACATCATGTTGATCCAAACCATCTCACCAGCAGAAGTCACTTTGTACAGGGACTGTGTCAACATTAGAGCCCAGAAATTGCTGAGTAGTTGATTGCAACAACAGCAGCGGGACCCTCCTCATCCAAATTCTCTCTGCATGGCTTTGCTGGAGGCTGCAATGTGGCAATCACACTGTTATCAGAGCCTGAGAAAACCAAGCATGGCAGAGGGAAGAATGAAAGCGTGAAACAAACCAGCAAGGACCGGGAAGTTGCACACCCCTCTTACATTCCAAGAATTGTCAGATAGCTTCTCTTTTTTACTGTTGACTTTACCTCAGAGCTTTATAGCTATGTGAACAATATTGAAAATAGTTCCATTAATTTAGAATAAAATTTTTAATTCACTGACCTGCCACCAAGTCTTGGAACTATAACCATGCAGTGAAGTAAATCTTTCTTTGCCCTCTAAAGTTTGAGACCTACAAACCTCAGGTAATCATCAGCCTTCTTGGTGTTTAACCTTAATTGGAAAAAGGAAGATATAGCTTTCAGGAAAAGGAAACTCCATCTCCTTCCTTAAAATTTTGTGCCAATGTCTTTCTTCTACTTCTCAATATTAACCCGTGTCTAAAAAGCAAGATTACTAATTTCTAAGGATAATTTCTTCATAGTCTGACCTGGATTTGGCACTGTATTTAATAGATCAAGCTCAATACAGAGCAAAACCAGCTCATTTTTTATAGAAGTTTATCCTTCTCAGCACAGTAGAGCATACCTTTTGCAGCTGAACCATGTCAGGCTTTATCCTGAAACTTCTCTCACTACGAAAGTTTGCCTCTGGCTGTCTTGTTTGCTTTCTTGCTGGCTTGTTATTCGTTCTTCTGTGAACACAACTCTTCATACTTGTTGTTCTTCATCTGTGAAATTGTCTTTAAATAAACAGCACTCTAATACAGTCCAGCCACGTGCACCCTGTGTAAAAGATGCCCGAGTTAAGCTTGCCTAATTCAGTCCCTTATACCTGTGCTCCTTTTTCTATGACCTGTAACCCTCTGTTCAGTGTTTCAGTGGATCTCCAGGGAGGGCCCCAGCTCAGGCTGATTGGGAATCTGTGCCAGAAGAGCAGTGCTAACCGGAAGATGAAAAATGTTTGCTGATGGACCTCTGGTGATAATTGTGATCCTGGATCCCTGCCTTCTTCTAGGATGACCAATTTATTTAGGCTGACTCAGATAATTAAATGTGTGAGAAAATTCTTCCTCACTCAGACTCTATTCTTTCCCCATGTGACTGCAGATCTGTGAACTTTCCTTGCACTGAATTGTCCCAGGATTACCTATTTTCTTTGCTCAGGAAACACCAAGTTAAGTCAACTGAATATTTGGTCACTTGGAAAGGTCACGAAGACTATATGTCCTTCACAATATCAGTAGCTATTTCCTACAAATGATGGGAAAATATGCTACAAATGATGGAAAAATATGCTACCTCATATAGGAGACACTGCACAGATTAAAAGATCAGAATTTGATGTGAGGAGGACAGTCAGTGAGTCCATGCCAAATGCTTTTGGCAGAGTAGCTCTTGCTTTGAGGGACGCAGCCTGAACGCTTTCCTGTAAGATCAGGGAAGTAGTGCCATGATCATAAAACATAACCTGGCTGCTTCTCTCTTTAACAGCTCCCTTTCCACCCTGGGCACAGACACTGCCTTCATTTCAAAGTTAATCAATCAACAGGGACATGGCCTCAGTTCCAGCAAGTGGACATTGCTGGGATGGCATCCTCAGGACTGCGTCCACTCTGTTCCAAGCTCCAGTCCAGAGCTGGAAGAACTTCTTCCGAGAAGAGGAGAAATATTCCACCTCAGCTTCTCCAGAGCATTAGTGACATAGCAATGTGCACACCTGTGGGACTTGGGTCATCCTGTGAGACATCTCTCTGCCAAAAACTGCTCAACCCCTCATTTCCTTGCTGTGCCTCACAGAACTTTGCCCACTGACTTACAACAAGCTGAGAAGAGCAGCAGAGAGAAGCTCCCCACACCTGCCAACCCATGAGCAGTCCCCTTACTCTGCTTCCCACCAGCCATGCACTCCAAGGACACTCCTCAGACATCACTGGGTGAATCAGAGAGGGAAGATGCTTGAAAAGATCCTGTAAATGGTTTACAGGAATAAAATAAGGAAACGCAGCTCTACAAATAAAATATCCACCTAAGAGAATAAAATTGTTCATTAATTTATTTTAGGTTGAACCTCTATACAAGTTTATGCACTTATTTTGCCTCACAGAATCATTTCAAGCATCATCAGCTCTCAACTAACAGGAGGTACATTTCTAGTAGTGCTGGGATGTTCCTCCCAGCTGCACCAAAGGGTTCACAAACAATCACTGATTTTATACTGCAGTCCCTGCTCACATCCAGTACCTCCACTACTCATCAGCTCCTGATCATTTTCCTTTTCTGCTGCTGTTGTGCTCTTCTCCAGAGGTACCAGAGCATCCATGGGCAGCACATGGTGGTCTGAGCCGAAGTGCTCTGAAGAGACCAGCAGAGGTGATGGCAGCAGTGAGGGTATGAGATTCCCAGCCTGGAGGAAGCTCTTCTCAAAGCATCCCCCACCCACTCCCTGTGAACACTCTGCAGACTTCCTCACCTCTTGGTGACAAGAAAAACTGATAAGAAGAGTACTCAGGACCTTATTTCTCCCTTGAAAAGTCACTGCCTGGTTCTTGCAAACAGATGGACTTGAACATCCTGACACTTCCCTTCCGGCAAAGAAAAAAGCTTAATATACAAAACCCTCTGCACCAGCATTTCGAGAACATTTTCAAATAAAAATAAATCAAAAATAGAGGGAAATTTCCAACTGACAAAATTAGCCCAGGCTGTCATTGCTGCTGCCCTAAAACAATCAGTCATACCTGGGAGCTAAGCTCCCATGAAAGGCAATTGCATCTCTGTGTTGGTAATGCTTTTTGTCACTGCAGTATGTCTTTGAGGTACCTCCAGCCCCACTATGGCTGGTTTAACATAATCTCTTCTGATAGCAAATAGGAATTTTAGCTGTAGCCAAAAAGGCTTGACAGTGTTGCTTTCATCTTGGTACCATCCATTCTAAGGATATAAGCAGAAAAATATCACTAACAATACATCAGCTGGGCTTATATAGTCACAAAAAATTCAAAAAAGACACGACCACTTTCTGCTGACACCGTCATTAAACCCAGCTACCCTGGAGCATGATTAGTGCACACAGACAAGATAACATTGAGGATAACAAAATGAACTGGCAATGGCTACTCATTGGGTAATTCTGAGTCATCACTGATTATCTGGTGCCTGATCGAGGAAGGAAACAAGCAAACCCACGTTGATTTATGCTCCAGATGCCACTTACTCTGCCAGGCTCAGGCTAGTGTGACTACTTTGTCCTCAGAACTGACTTACAATGGCCACACATCAAGAAAGAATTTGGAATTAGCACATTGAGGAATTAGTGCTTACCCAAAGGAAACAAAGTAAAAACTGGGAAAGGCACTATTTTGATCCATTTTGTGATGTGACATTTTATTAGTTCTCTCAGAAACAGTTTGGTGTTTGACATCTGATGCTTTCTAAATATGTCGCTGTTTGTGGCACGTTCAGAGAAAACCTGTAATCATCACAACCTCTTTAATGCAACACAATGAGATCTGACTGTAGCAATAAATCATAACTCATCCTATTCTATTCTCATTGATTTTGGTGGGATAAAGGTTTTGCCCAAAGGAATAAAACCACATGAATACTTTGTTAGCTTCTCATCATCTCTTTCTCAATTCATTACTGCTTTGCCTTCCACTTTGACTGGTCATGGAAAGTAATTCAGTAAACAATTCTGGTGAAGGATTCATGTTGTTCTTATTATATGTGAGAAAACTATTTCTGATGCATCTGCAAAGAGATCAGCATGGGTTTTAAATCTTACCAGATTTGTAGATAACAGGATAGTGGCTTTATCTGTCAATTGGCTGAGAAATATGTATCATTTTTCACTTTCAGGTACAAACATTTCCATCTGCATCAAAATTTGCTTGCTGGGAGGCTCTGTGTGCATGCAGTGCTCGAGGGATCTAGACCATGGAAAGCATAGCTTCTTATATTAACTCTTTCTGGTTATTTTTAGCCTGACCCTGCCATCCCTGTCACAACTCTATTCACATATGTTTCAGGGAGTTGTTGAAGAATATCAGGGTGCAATTACAGAATTTTGCTTCCAAAATCAATTTCACAGCAGCAAAGAGTGATGCAGCTGGCTGAACTAGAAGTGATGGCTGCCACAGTAAACCAACTTTAATTTCCTCCACAATTTCTTTTTTCAGTTTACTGAACTTAATACCCTGACACAGAAAGATAGATTATTGGGAAATAGGCTCAGGTGACCAATGAGAACACAGAATGTGTTTGATTAGGTTTCTATTTAAGGAGGGATATTATTTGGGAAATTGAGTCTCACTCCTTGTTAGACTCTGATTCTAGCTTATCAGCTAAAGAGGTTTAGGTAACATTTCAGCTACACAGCTGGAAGTGGTACAATAACCCTTTATTTTAAAGGAATAATTATTGCATCCAGCTTAGACTTAAAAATGGAGAAAAACAGACTTACAAGGCACAGCAAAGGAAATCTCATTTTGTTTTTAATTTGAAAGCAGCAAGGAGAAAATATGTTGTCATGTAGCTGTCAGTGGGATCCTGACACCTGAATTGAAAGAATTCAAACACTGGCACAAAGCAGCAGCACCAGTTTTGTACAAACTTGTGTCTCCAGGATGAGGGAGGGAAGAAGAGGTATCTGGTACTTCCCTCTCCCCATTTCCTACAGCCTGCCACAAACCTCATTCTCCCCTGGTCAAGATAGAGGCCATGCAGTTCTAAGAAAATTAAAAGGTGAGCATTTCATTTTTGCTTGTCAATTGTCAGCTCAGATCTGGACAATGGGGAAGTCTCCATCAGGGTGAAATCTGTCTCTCAGAGCCTGTGGTTCACCAGGGAATACATTGACATAAGGAATAACCTAAAAACATCCCATTCAGCCCAGGTATTAAGCTGCAGGCAAGAGGAATATTTTTAAAGCAGAGGAAAAGATTTAGTGATGGAAGTTCTGTTGATATTAAGTCCCACGCTCTGCTTTGAAAATTTAACACCTAAGAGCTACCTTAAATCTATAAGGCAGTAATGGTATTAAGCAAGGCAGGGACATTAAAGCACTGGCTTAAATCTTGGATTTCCATAATGCTATGAAGTGGGACAATAGCAAACCTACAGCTTTGTCTTGATTAATTATGTGAGAGGGATATGCTGAACCGGCTAGCACTATCATAGGCAAACTGCTTATTAAAAAGGTTATGATCTTTTCTTTCCTAAACACCTCTTAAATGCTCCATCAGCTCCATCTGAATAGGCAGAGGGGATCTCATGGAGGTCACTTGCAGGGAAGTGTTCCTGGGAAAAGCAGAACCAATCTTCCTTATACCCACAGGAATCAAAAGCCGTTTTCATAAAGTAGAGAAGACCTGCTAAATTCTTTCACTTCTTTAGAAAAAGTTGTGTTCTTTTCCCCTGAGAAATGCAGTTAAGATTGGTTTGACGCTTCTGAGAAGCTTAATGAACCATGGCTATGCCTGTAGCTTTTTAACATTTGAAAACTTTTGTTGCTAATTAACTTCATTAATAGCACTTAGAGGCACAGTGGCCAATATTTACTGCAAAGCACCAGTGGAGCCAGTGGCTCAGCAAATAGAAAACTACAGAGCTGAACTCATGGTGGTCAGATTGTTGTCTTCATGTAGTGGTTTTGGTTCACCAGATTTTCATCCTGTGTAAGAAAAATGAAAGCCTCATTGATGCTGTTGTTTAAAAAACCCACAGTGGCGCTAAATGAATTGACAGAACTTCCAAATGCTGCTGGGGCTGTTACTGAGAGCTGCATTCCCACTTGGAACTCACAGGGTGCACAGGGAGCTCGCTGCAGGACAGGGCTGGGCAGAGCAGCCCTGCCTCCTTCAGTGCCCCGAGGAAGATGCTGCAGAAATGTCCCTTTGCAAGAAAGCCCCCAGACAGGAGCTTGGTGGCACTGAGGGACATGGCTCTCCATGCCTAGATGATTCCAGGGTCCATCCAACAGAATCATTGGCATTTTGGTGTCCGTGGATCATCACTGAGTGCATTCCCCGTGTACAGTGAGATGAGGGGTTTCAGTGAGACCACCCTGACCAAAACCTACTGCTCCCCTGCTCAGCTGAAAAGGGAGGTGGACCAGACTCACTGTGCCATGACAGAAACACCCTATGAAAAGACAGAGGGTTCTTGGGCACAGCTATCTGAAGTCCAGCTAACTGGACATCACTGCAGCAACTAACTGAGCTGGAAAACTCCAGAACTGGGTAGATGTTACAAGAAAAGTAGCTGGAATTAGTTCTTGAAAATAATTTCTTCTCCCTATTCTTTTTTTGTTTTCTTTTCTTTTACCTCTTTCATAATCTCTTTTATTTACAGAGCATCCTTCAGGGGACACTGTTGAGCTACTCACTATACATCTAAAATATATACATCTAGGTTGGTATATATATATGGAAATAGATTAGTCTCTTTGACTTATATTTCTCGTCAGTCTGTCCAGATTACTGGGTTCTACCAAGGGAAATCGCCTGAGCTGAAAAATGTTTAAACTATGTTTTGGTTTTTTAATATTACAAGAGCATTTCTATTGGTGTGATGGTTCCTAGATGCTTCTCTACAGCTCTTTTGGCTTTTACTTCACTGGCAGGACTTGAGTACATTCTGAAAGCTGCTGGGAAAAATTTGCTGAAGGCCTCAGGAAT
Organism: Thryothorus ludovicianus; assembly: GCA_013397245.1. Taxonomy (NCBI): domain Eukaryota; kingdom Metazoa; phylum Chordata; class Aves; order Passeriformes; family Certhiidae; genus Thryothorus; species Thryothorus ludovicianus. The sequence goes on from VZTB01004645.1 coordinate 732,904, forward strand.
ATAATTCTCTCCTTCTGGTTTTACTAGAGCTCTTCTCTCTTTTTTTTGTTTTTTTTTGTTTGCATGACAGCCCAGATCCCAGGGGATTGCTGAGATGGTGAGAGCAACTGGAAAAGGAGGAACACCTTACCAGGCAATGGCTGCACCAAAAGTTTTTTAAATTTTTCTTATCTCCATGCTATCATCTACAGCACCAGATCCTCTCAGGTTTTATACCAAAAGGGGTCTCTCTCAGGAATTCATCCCCTGGTGTATTATATTGTGGATGGCTGAATTCCCCTTAAGAAGTTCAGATTTTTACTCCTATTGCCCATGAGGATGGGAAGTAGGAGAAAGCTGGAAAGACAGGGGAAAACATCCTGTTGGATGACGTGGTTTGAGGCATCGCTGAGGGTCCCTGGGTGCTGATCTGGAGGAGTTTGGCTCAGTCCCTCAGTCTCATGTGTCCTCTGCACATGATCATCTGTGCCTGCAAGCCCATGCCAGCATTTCCCAAGGTCCCTTAACACTCCCTGCCACTGTGGTTGGGATCATATTCCACTCTGCATGAAAAGCAGAATAGGCCTGTGCATAACTGGAAGTTTGGATCTCAGGGGAACAATAAACCTCCAAGGTTTGCAATGGGTATAAACACTTTTTTTTTTTTGCTATTGTGAAAAATTGGAAGGGTTTCATATTTTTCTTTTCCTCAGCCTGTGAGAAATACATTAACTAATAACTTAAACCCCAGAGTGGCATGCTGGTACTTTCTTAGACAGGAAGGGAAGGATCAGTATTAAACACAGTTTAAAATAGTCTAAGGGGCATGTGGAAGGAAGGCAGGATCAAAGAAAATGACAGTAAAGTATTGAAAGGGACTACAAAAATGACTAAATAAGAGTCCTTATGCAAAAACCAAAAGGAGGAAACATTTGAAAACACCATCCTGGGGCCCAATTCTGCTCCTGCCTGTTATCACCAGCCAAATTGCCCAAGTGATTCTGCAGCCCTCTGCACAAGCCACCTCCTTTCTCTGTGCCCAGTGGTGCTGCAGACTCTGCAGTGAGCAGGATGGGACCACAGCTGTCAGTGGGAAATGAAAAAGAGACAAATTGCTGCAATCACATGGCTTGAAAAAGTGCCTGATGTAAACATCAGCAAGACTTTTGGTGCACTCCTAAGGCTCTTCTATCACTGGCCAACCCCTATGAGCTGTGAACAGGTCTAAGGCTTTGGAATGGTTTAGCCATCTCTAAAGGGCTGTAGGGGTTTTATCCACTTCAGCTCCCTAAGCCTTTAGTGCCAAATCCTCGTCCCTTGTAAGTCTCCAACAAAATCACCACTAGTTTCAATGGGTGCAGGATCGGGTCCCTGGAGCACTTTAAGTAATTTAAACCACTCTAAATCCTCGAAGCAGCTTAAGTGATAAGCTACTTGTTCCAGAGTTTCCAGCTAGCAGACCCAGCTCGTAAAACACTCCAGGCAGCTCATCGTGCACTTGGCTGTGAGCACACACAGATGCATTGCTTTGGAGCACAGAGATAACGTGGTGAGACCTTGTTATCAAACTCTCAAAGTGTTTTACTTTTAGAGAAAGTGGGACTTTTGTTATTTTTCAAACACAGTAAATAACTTCCAACAGCTACCAGATGAGATGCTGCTGCCTGTGCTCAGGCAGGAGAGATAGTACCAAAGGCTCTGCATTCAGACCCTGCTGGTGATGCCATTTGCTGCTACATTCTCAAGCAGTCTTTGTGATATCAGGAGCACCAGAGGCTCTTTAACGTACCCTGCTTTTGACTGGTGATTGGAAAATAGGATAAACCGGGGAAACATTTCACAAAAACCCTTGTATAAAAAGTCCCTTTGCATGGCAGACCTTGTAAGGAAACCTGTGTCCCTCAAACCAAGTGAAAAACACCCTGCAAAGCTCCCTGAGCCTTTGCTAACAGCATTGGTACAAGAGATGAGGGAGAAACTTCCCCTTTTCCCAGAACAGGAATTTCTGGGCCAGTGTGAGGTATTGCTGCAGCCTGAGTCCTGAAGCTGCTGCCACCCACAGCCCAGGGTTCCTCCTTTCCCCAGGAATGGCTGTACTTGCCCAACGCTTCCATCTGTGGATTAGGAGGGAAATCAGGACCCTCCAGGGTGTCCTCATGGTGCATGGGAAGTTACCAGCCCTAATTAATAATGTTTATCTGAGTGAGTGTCCTCAGTTCCAAATTAAGTTTGACACCAAGTATATGGTGGCAGAACTGGATGTCTTTGTGGCTGGTGGGAGACAAGTTCCTTGTCAGTCCATGGGCAGTGGTGACATTTGTAGGTCAATACTTTTCACCTCGTGGGGAAAAAGAACTGCTGCTCCTTAACCCTAATTCGAGGTGACACAACACCTCCTCCTCTTTGTATCAGAAGCTCCAAGGGAGCAGCAGCTCTTCCTGAAACTTGTAGAGAAGTGGGAGAGGGCACCAACTATGCACAAAGCCACAAACCTTTCTGAAAGCTGATGATCAACTTGTGTCTGCAGGTTAGAGAAAGCTGAATCAGAAACTTTGATCTTTTCTCCAAGAGAGAAAGGGGCCAAGCGCTAAGGGGGGAAAAGATATTGTATTGTTGCATCTGCAGCAGTTGCAGCCCCTTTGCAAGTCCTAGCAGATCATCAAGCAACATTTGGACAGGACTGCTGCAAACAGGTAAAGGGAAAGGGAGATAGAGGAGCCAGACTAAAAATTGACTGCATTCCCATCCTTTCACTTGCTTGACAGCACCTGGTTCACGCTTGTCTTTTCATCTCTTTTTTGCAGATCTGCAAATCAAGGCAATTGTGCCCAGGCCTAGTCAAGGGGATATTTTAGGGAACTTATTAAGTCCTGCTGAAATCACAGCAGTTTGCTACTTAGGGCATAATGAAAAAGACTGAGATGTTGTCTGAGACTTTAGCCAAGCTGTCTCCCTGGAGATGGATGTTTTGCTTCCCTGCAGAAGATTCTTGCAGTAATGTGGGAGGCTCTGATGGTGCCCAGCTCACATCTTAGCTCCAGGAGCAGATGCAAAGACTGCAGCTCTCCACTGGCTACCACAGCAGGAAATCTTTGCTAGCTGTGCTGTACAGCACCATTCCAACACACCAGCTCAGTAGTTCTGTCTTCTGCCCATCTGTCCTCCACTGCTGGTCCAACCTCCTTTCCTCCTGACTCCTAACTTGAAGACACTAGAAAATTACCTTTCAATCTTGCACACTCCTCTGCTGTTCCTCTTTTCCCATCTTACTCATCACCCCTGCCTTCCTGTTCTCCTGTTTTCATCAGCCTCTCCTGTTCAGACTCTCATGGGCGTCTAGATAAATATCATATACTGAATTACAGCTGCAGACCAGAGCCCAAGACACCTGGGTCTGGTTCCTGCCAGTGTTCAGGAGCTTTTGTTACTCAGCCTCTTTCTGTTGCTCCTTCTTCCTCTATTAGCTAAAGCTGGAAAAAACATCAACAGGGTCCATGTGTTCCTTGGGTTCAGGGCACAATATAAATCCAGGGTATGATGGCTGTCAGCCTCTTCTGTGAGAAGTTGAACTGGCCAGATTTTCTGGTGGAGGCTATTGGCTGCCCTTCTTGGCTGTAATATGCCATTTTCCCTGAATTTATTCCCCCCCTTTTCCCTCCCAGGCTGTGATGTGCTTGGCACAGGAGCTGCAATCCATGCAATATTATTATTAGGCAATAAACAGTGTCCATGAATGATTTAAACACAGGTAGAGCTGCTGATATTTTTTTTTAAGCTCTATAAAGAATTGTGTGGAGTTTTTATTTAATGGGAATTATTAGGTCATCCATGGGGGAATCTTCCAAAGTACCCCTCTGCAAGAAGGCAAATAGTGAAGCTTTTTATTTGCAGAGGCCCTTTTGGGGCTCCATGCCATGGGCTGCCTCTGCCAGCAGCACTGGGAAGGACGAGGCACTGGCTCTGGGGGTGTAATTTCTCTAATTTCCCCCCATAATGAAAATAAAACTGCTGCATTGCTGGGAGGAGCAGAGAGTAAAGCCTGAGGAGGGGATGAGGAACAGACAGTGCAGACACTGACTGATGCTGTAATATTGTCTGCTCTTCTCCCTGGAGTTTCCTGTGCTGAACAGCTTCTGGCAGAGTCCTTCCTCCTCCCCTGCCTGCTTTCCAGGCCCAGTGATCTCTCTCCTTTCCTTTTTCACACTCTTCCTGTCCTCTTAAATCATCCCTGCTGGTCTGATGTTTCCAGCCCTCCATTCTCACATCCTATTTCCACATCCCATTAGTATTTCAGGGCTAAGAACATCCACCTGACCTTCCTTAACAAGCCAGCCTGCACTGGTGGACTTTGCTCTGCGTGAGGAACACTCACAGCTCTTCAGCTCCTGGTCTACACCAGGTACCTTCCACCTTTCCAAGCTCACAACTTTTCCAAGCTCACAGCCTTTCAGGAGGCGAAAAACCTCCGCCAAAAACTGGTAACAAGCAAGTTGGTTGAGGGAGGGCTCTTAAACCACCACTGTTATCTCTAGAACATTTGTATTATTGTCTTATCCTCTGACTTCTGTCCCTAAAGTCTAATAAAATAACAAGAAATCCACTTTGCATTCATATGTTCTCAGTTCAGATTAATTTACAGGTTTGGTTTTTTTTTTTCTGTGAAGAGAGATAAAGAAACACTGCAGAAAAATGCCTAAGGTATATATGGGAATTGGATCCCCAACCCTTATTAAAAGTCAGGAAAACTGATGCCTGAAAGTGGTTCATGTCTTTGAATCTCTCTCCTTTTGATTTCAGGAGAAGGCAAAAATTAGTGTGTCCTCCTGCACTGAAATGTCTTGGTGAAGACAGAAGAGTTTCAACACACCTTTGTGACTTAGGAACACTGAACACAGAGGTTTAGAAACCAAATCCCCTTTTAACAGTCATCTACACACCTCCAGGCCCAGCTTGGAAAACTGCTCAGAGGGTGCCTCTGCATGTGCAAGCCTCTCATCCTGCACAGCTTTTGAAATTGAGAATTTAATGCACTGGCAAGCAGAGATCCTCTGGGCTGGATGTAATCTCCTGGATGCTGTCCTCTGCTCCGATGAATGGCAAAAAATAAAAATAAGCTCCTTTGCAGAGCAAGATATCTGAAAAGCAGGCCTAAAGCCCAGACTGTGAGCAAAGCTTGTGAGAATTTGAGTCATCCACTTGTGGAGAGAGGTGCAGGAACATGGGAGCAGGAAACAGGAGAAGCAGAACCACACAAAAGAGAAGAGACCTGAGTCTCTGTGGCCAGAAACACTTTCAGTTCCCAGGGGTCACTTGAAAAGAAGTCTTTTGTCATATGAAGTTAATTTAATTAATCTTGAAACAATCAGAAGAAAAAAAAAAATCACTGCCAGCTATGTTGCTTTTAAATAAGGATCTCAATGGGCCAAGATTTAGCATCCTTTATAGACCCATCTGCCTAAAGGCCTGTATCTTATCTGATCATTTCCATGGCAACAGCTCTGGGATTAGAAAAGGATGAATGTTTAGGAATAGTTGCTGGAATTTCATGGAAGATGATGAATTGAGGATTACTTCACTACCTACGTGTTACCATGGAAATGCACATTTACAAATTGTGCTGGATTTAAAACCCCACCATTATTAGTGTAAGTTTGTGCTGCTTTCTGAAAGAGCTGCAGGAGCAGAAGGTGTCTCACCTCTCCAGCCCCACCGAGCACATAAATGACTGTGGTGGCTGAGAAAGGAAAGGGAAATAAGTGTCGGCGTTGGGCCAAATTTCTCTTATCAGATGACCTCCTAAAGGAAACCCAGGTAGTGAAAAGGGTTAAAATCTAAAAAAAAAAACCAAAAAAAAAAACTAGTGTGAAACGCACGGAAAAGCCACAAATCAAGAACAACCCCTCCTCTCAACATATACATAATGGAATTTGATAAATTGATAAATAGGTTTTTGAATTACCATGTGACATCTTGACTTAAGACATTTTCAGTCTTGCAGACCTAAGGTTATTTCTAAGACTGTTTTTATTGCTTTTGTGAAATTCTTCTTTTAAGTGTGAAATAAATCTACACAGTTTGTTTTGTAAACTGTTCATAAAATATTCCATTTTTAATAACCTACCCTGCTCTACTTCTGGGACTGAAGTAGGACTTGAGACTAACTCTTAGTAAAGCCTTGGAAAACACAGTTCCCATCTTTGAAGCCCAGAGCAAAACCAGAAATATTCCCCATCCATACATAAACCATGAGAATTCAGAGGGTCAGATAAAAAGCTGCTGGAAATTCTTTTATCACAGACACCTGTTTTTTGTAGGGCCTGAGGAAGCATCTTACCGTAAAAAGAACTACAAATATCAAAATAAAGAATGGCATAATAACTCCAAGAAGGCTACTGCAGCTGATCCATGAATTCAGTCTAACAGGGCCAGAGCATCTTTGAAGCACAACTGAAGATTTGCAGCAGCTTGAGAAGGAAGTGTTATTCATTTTATTCTGTATAAGAGGGAACTGAGTCCAGAAAAACTACCTTGAGGGTCAGCAGCCTGGCTGAGAATGTGGAATTACACAAAAGTCACTTGTTTGAAGGTTATACTCAATGAGGGATGGGTGCCAATGATGGGTGGGATAGTGATGCTTCTTGAGGGAGATGCAAAGATGTCCTGGAAGGAGCTGTGTGGCTGAGACGGCTCCAAAATTAATTCACCTGCACTGGCAATCCTGCCAGCAACAAATCTATTTAGGCTGACATCCCCACTGCCTAAAACTGGGCAGAAACACTCAGGGCAAGGTGTTTGCAAGTGAGGCCAGCTTCTGTTCATCCAGCCACCACCTGGCACTCTGTTATTCCTCATGGCATTTCACAGATCCTGGGTTTGCAAATACACACCATGGTGGATCCAATAGCCTGTGCTGGCTGCCTTAGTGAGCTGGAAATGAGATGAAGGGAGAACACCTTCCACACAGATGGCAGAAGAGGCACATCAGCTCACACCCTCTGCAGACTTGCCTGTGTTGCATTTTTGGTATTGAGGACAAGTCAAAACCCAAGAACACAGAGGCTCTGCAGTCACATTCCCCACCTGACCTTCCCATGACAGGGTGAAGCACTCAGAGGTGACCCAGGCATGAAGTTAGCTGTCACTTTTGGAGAATATCATGGTATGGATCTCATCTGTCCTTTGCACTGAGGTCACTGCTAATGCAACACCTTCGCAGAGCTCAGCATCCTCCCAGACACACTGGTATGTGAAGGGGAGACCCTCATCCCCAGATTTGGATGTTGACACTGCATTACACCTGACAACAACTTATGATGGGATTTTTTCAACATTCTCCCTTCCCACTTCCTGCACTCTTTTTGCTTTCTTAAGCTACTTCTTTCTTTCATTTGACTCTGGGTTTGTTTTTTGCAAGTTACTTGTGGGCTGTGTCTCTTTGAGAAAAAACAGATCTCCCCACCTGCCTGAAAGCACTGCTCCCACCACTGCCACATTCAACCTCCTGCAGACTTTCTCATGAACAATTAGGAAATTGCTGGAGCAGACAGAGCTGCAAAGAGGCAGCAAGGATGCATGGCACCTTCCCAAGGATGAGAAAATCAGGAGTGAATCAGCTGCTTAGAAAACTTCCACCCTTTCCTCTAAGATAAGCCTCACAGCTGGACATAGAAGCAGACACAATGAAGGAAAACAGCCTGGCTGAGGTGGGGTTTCCGCCTGCCCTCGGTCCTGACCCCTGGGAATGGCATTTCCCAAGGGAACAAGCCTCTGGCTGGCTCCACTGCCCCACTTGGATGTGCTCAGGCACTCCCAGAGCACTGGAGCCAGTGGATTATCCCAGAGTTATCCCAAAATCCAGCCAGCCACCAGCACACTAATCCCACTCCCTGCTTCAATGCCACTGCACATGGCTTGCTCTGAGGAAGCTGCACAAGATTTTAGGCGTCCAGGAGGAGAAAATCCTTCCAGCAATGAGGTTCTGCCTGTGGAAATGGGTGGTTGCTGGGCACCCCACAGCCACTGACAAAGGGGAAAGGGTGTGAGCAGCAAGACAAGTTCCTTGCACGCTTCTCAACTCTCAGCTCTATTTTTGGCTGCTACAAGCTGGAGTGCCACATGAAGAAAAAAAAAAGCCTCATTAAAACTCTAGCAATGAGATTCTTCTCATTTTCTTAGCAGCTTGATGACAGTCTCTAGCTGCTGAAGTTTCAATATTGCTGAGCACTAAAAAGGATATTTTGAGGGTGGGGGAACAGTCAACAGCTAAAAGAACCTTTTTTCTCCAGTCCTTCACAGATAAAACATTTGTAACTCTCCACACACCAAGAACCAAACAGATTTCAATTACTGAAAACATTGGCTTTGAAATCACTGAAACCAAACTAGAATGAAGACTGTCTTAGGGATGAGGGGGATTCTCTGCTCATAGCAGGGGTTTGGGACCAACCTGAACTCAACCACGACATTTGCCAAAGACTTCTTGAAGTCTTGGGCAAGGTCCTTCATCTCAGTGTGCCACACTGCTGCTTGCACCACAGGGACAGTGACTGCTTTGTCCCTGGCTCCTGCAGTGTGACCTCAGTGTCACACACCACCCCCATAAGACAGTGACTCCTCCCTTAGTTAAATAAATAAGCAAACCTTTTTCTGTGAGTTGCTTCCTGCAGAAAATATAAGATGAAAATATCCATTTCCACATGAAGAGATGATCAAATACCTCTAAGATGTTTAACCTTGGAAGATGAAAGTGTTCCCCAGTTGTTGTCACCTTCTCTAAGTGTTTATCAGAGCAATTATGTGTGATTTAGTAGTTTGCTCTGTTGCAACACAATTTTCTATATTGTCTGAAATGATAAATGGAACTGCAGATGTGGCCCCTGAATGACTTCTTTGAATCTGCTGCATGGGACAGGTGAGAAATATTGCAGCAGAGTAAAAAAAAGTGCTGGATGATACATGGGAATGAGCTGATTCCTGCAGTTTCCCTTACACGTCCTTAGCAATCAGGAAGTTACCAAGAGGGCAAGAAGTTATCCACAGGTGAAATGGGAAAGTTACCTCTGCCACTGTTGAACAGATGGGATCAAGGTGCTTCTCAGGCACAGCATTTCTTCTTAGTAACCTGTATTTCTGAGGCAGTTTCAGGGATTTGTTTGTTTTTCCAGTTCTTAGTAATTTGGAATTTAAAAATAACTCAACTCCCAAGTCCTTTTGTTCCTTTGGAGTCCTCAGGACACCACTGAGAGCTTTCCCCCTCAGCCAAAAGAGCTCAAAACATCCTTTTCTTTTCTAATTTTTGTTTTTTTGTTAAATGAGACTGCATTCTTTACATATCACAACTCCAGGAGCTGGATCCCATTACAAATTTCAATGCTCAGGGTAAAAAAGTTGTGGATTTCCAGCTCTGGTAATCTCAGTCAAAGAGAAAACTCTCCCTGAATGACCTAGAGACATCCAGCAGTGCAGAACAGACAGGCTTTGGTTTTGGAAATAACAAGACAACCTTTGGCAGAAAAAAATAACCACCTTGAGGTTTACAACTGCAAATTTTCTTCCTTTCAAGCACAGACATCATGCATCCCACTGCAGGTTTCCTGTACTAGTAACACTCCTACAGATTTGGGATTACTACTGCAGAGCAGTTACACCACCACAGGAGTGACTCTACAATATTTTGAGGTCCCTTACATCCATGCAAAGAATCTGTTACATTTAGGCAGTGACATGACTGTATAAGAGGGGGGATACAGAAGCCAGGGACTGCAGGGAATTGTCCTGCTCACTCATGTAGTATAAATCCAGCTTAAAACTCATAACTGGAAAGTCTTTGCTCAGTTCTTGAGGAGAAAAACAGCAAAAGAGGATGTGGGGTTCAACACACTGCTTTGCAGTGCTGGAGGCAAATTAAAGAAATGAAAGGCAGTGATTAGGGCTCCCACTAAAATGAATAGCAAAAATCCTGGTGACATAAGGGATGCTCAATCAGGAAAAAAAAGAGTCAACCTAAGCCTTGCTTTGTTTCCTCCTTTCTGTATAATTCCAAAATAGCCCTAGGAAGTGGAAGAAACATGACTCAAAGACAGACTTTTCCTCTTAAGACCTAACTTCCTTCCTCAAACAGTTTGGAGAAACTTCAGCTACACATCTCTCTGAGCAAGGGCTTTATTTGAAGCTGTCCTATTGTTAGGAAAACCCCATCAAAAAGCCTGTGGCCTCTACAGCAGACATCCTGAGTCAGGCAGGTCAGGCACAGAGTTCAGGATTTTGTCCTTTCAGGATATTATTGTGTCCAAGAAAGCAGGATGTGAGCTGTACCCTGGCCTTTTGCTCTCAAGCAAGAGGCAGGGACACTGCAAGATGATATTCTGCACAGGCAGTGAATTCAGACATAAAACCCAGCACAGGCAGTGTCTTCTGGCACAGCCTTTGTCATTTTTGGGCTGCTAGAGCCTTGTAGGGTGAGGCTGCCCAGCACAGGCACAGCCAGAATCCACCTGAAATGAGAGAGGGCAGAGATCCCCAGCTGGGGGTGAGCATCCTCCAGGGCTGTTTAAACAGCTTCAGGCACATCCACTGAAGGAGAGAACCCAGAGGGAAGGATTTTGAAAGAGAATTTGGGATTTCAAGGTTGAACAAGTTCAAGAGTTTGTAATAGACCTGGTTTGGGGTGGTGAGTTTTTTTTGGCAGGAAAGTTTAATCCATTTCTGAATTAGTGCTAGAATATCTTCTATTACTAATGATGACATTTTTATATTGAAAAAACAAGATTTAGGTGAAGTAGAAATGTTAGAAGCCCTTAGCCAGTGTCCTGGAGCTTAGATGAAGACAAGGAGAGCATTTCAGCAGGTGAGCAGGGCTTCAGAGATTAGAGGGATTTCCCATTCCTCTTCCAGACAACTCACTTTTTTCCTCTATTTATTACTTCTGGTGTCAATTCATCCTCCTAGTCAGGCCAGAGGGAACATCACAGGGGAGCTGGAGCTGCTCTGGAGGAGCAGCAGCTGGGGGCCATGACTGACTCATCTCTGCACAGGGAATCCCCAGCATTTGCATCTCTGGGACCGAGCAAACGCTAATTTCCACAAGCAGGTTAAATTCTCCATAAGTTAGAAAGACAAGTTATATTCTGTCTCAAGGGCTCTAATTCACCTGGAAGTGTGAGACCAAGCAGAATTACACCTGTCAAATACAAAGTGCTGTTTCTATTTTTGCCCAGCAATTCTGGTCCTTTTCTCGTTTTATCTCATGGGGTTCTCAACCCCACCAAACAGCAACATTTTATCCTATAAAGGATAAAACCCAATTGGCAGAATCCAGTGCTTGTAGGAAGAGCAAAATTAAAGTCAGATGAGAAGTGCATCCTGAAAAGGTACAGAAATCAGGAAAACCTCACATTTTTCAAGTCATAGCTTACTCCAGCTTGCTAGGTTAAGTATCCCTCTACTCAAGATCATAGCCAAGCATAAGGATGTTGGAAATTAAATATCACATTGTTCAAGCTGAAAAAGCCTCTTGATGCCATTCCCAGCCAGCAATGGTCATTGTAAGCTCTGAGAAAAGCTGGATCAACATAAAATGCACCCAAAAGATGCAATAAAAGGCTTAGCAAAGGACACCAGAGAGACCCTTAAGTCTTACTTTCCTGGAGTTGAGAAATCCCTAGGATACTCTGCAGCGATGCTATTACCCAAAACAATCTCAAACCACTTGCCTAATGCTGGTAATTACTGTGCCTCTTGATTTATGAGGTATCTCACAGGCTGTGACAGGTCAAGGTCACTTTGGAGTGATATCGTGCTTCTCATTGCAGCAGTTTGTCACTTGCTGAGGAGGAGCAGAGGTGAGCTCAGCATAACAAAGCATCACCAAAATCAGGTGTTTGTGCCTCCTGAAGGTGCCATCTCTCTGTCAGCAGAGCTGACAGCCCCTTCACTCCTCCTGTGTGCATCCCTTCCCACCAGCACCAAGGCTTGGGCACTTGGCCCACAGGGCCCCGTGCAGCTCCTGGGATGCTCAGTGCCCCAGGGGCACCCACCCAGGGTGTCACTTTGATGGGAACAGACATTGTGCAGTGCTAAATCTCCAGGGGCCACCTCTGCCACTCTCACTTTTCTTCAACATAACGTCTCTGCCTCTTTTTGTGTCCCTTGGTAGAAAGGGAGCTGGAAATTAAGAGTCAGCTCCAGTCCTGTACCACGTGCCTTTCCTACACACCCCAGACTGGATACCAGTTCTAAGAATAACAGCTCAGGCAGGGTCTTTGGCCCTTGGTCCCTGCTGCCCTGGAGAGTTTGGATGCTGTGAATAATCAGTTAACACAGATTAAAGGAACAAAGTGCTTTAAGACCAGGGTTACAATCAACTGAATTTCATTTTTTAGCATCAAAGGTATAGCTTTCTTTGAAATCAGGGAAATACTGAGATATCACTGCTATGCATCTGTCAGTCCTTCCCTAGATCTGTACTGGGAGAAGAGAATTCCTTCTCCCCCAAAATTGGGGCTTCTGGTTTTGTTCCTTGCAGTGGATCCCTTCTCCTTGCTGGGGAACAGAATCATAGATCCAGAACAACTCAGGCCCAGGAACAACTCCAAAGAGTTTAAAAAGTTTTGGTACAAAGGTAAGTCATCCTGATATAGCTGAGGTACTGAACAAGCAAACAGGGAGATTTTTCCTTTTCACATCACTTTCCTAATGCATTTTTTATTCTTCCTAGTAACACATTGCAAAAGAGAACAAACATACCATTCTCACAGCTAAGGTGCCAGTCCTCAGCTCTGTTATTTAGAGCTAATTTGGTTTAATTTCCATAAAATCTGATGAAAGGTACATGGAGCTTTGGACAAGAAGAATTTGGAAAAACACCATTTATTTTTCAGTTCACAGCAATTTCTTTTCTGAACGCTCAATTCTGTTTTGTAGTTGTACTAGTGCCATTCTGAAGAAACATGAACATTGATTGCAAAGAACAATTATCTGAGCTTTCTACAGCAAGACAAATCTAACGCTGAGTGTAAGATTTTGTATCTGTACAATAGTTCACTTATATTATACTATGTCTCATTTAAAGCTGTACAGAGTGCTCAAAAACTTCTTTCTGGGTGGGTAGAGAAACTGAGTCATGCAAAATAATTGCTATTTAACTCTGTATTCAGCAAGGCATTTAATGAGATGCTTAAGCCATTCTATTTCATAAAGCATTTAAGATGTCCTGAATGGGATAAGCCATCAAATTGTCAGTTGAAGAATGTATTTTCCAAAGCACTGAGCACTTGGGAAGCTCCAATTGAAGTCAAGTGTGGCCTTTAAGATAAATGTCATCTTTTTATTTCCAGCCTTGCACTTTCACTGTAGTGAACGGAATAGGTGAAAACATGGTAAACCTAGCAGGGTTTACCCAAAGTGTGAGGGCAGGGAAGAGCACAACCAAGAGAGTTCCAAATTAAGCTGCTGAAATCTGCTCTCCATGTGAGCACAAAGGGTTTTTTCGGATCTGAATGAAACCAAAAGCATATCCTGAGTTGGAAGGGACTCACAAGTATTAAAGTTCAACTCCTTCCCCTGCACAGGGCAGCCTCAAAACAGGAAAGAAAAAGAAAAAGCAAAACTGCTTTTTAGTAGGCTTTAAACCTGGAAAGTTCACTCCAGCTTTTCCTTATCCTGTCAAGCCTAGCAGAGCATGATTTGGAAATTACATCATTCAGCAAGCTGATATTTTCTTAATAAACACCACAGGGTGATGGCCTGTACAGAGTAATAATATTTTCTCCAAGATGATAACACTGCAACTAAACACAGCTTATACCCTCTTCACAGTGTCAGGTGGGTAAAATACCCCCCAAATTATATTTGTCACTATCAAACAAGACAGTGTTTGCACACTTGGGAATAAAGTGAAGGCAATTAACTTCTCATATACCTCATATACTTGAAAAGATGTTCCACTGCCACCTGATTACTTTATCTTCATTATTTTTAGCTGTAGAATTATGTAAATAGCAATTTAGAGAGCCCAGAGGATTCTGAAGATTCAGTTTAATGACTCATAATTGTTTAATTGGACTGTAAACTGGCCCCTGCAGGGAGTTGAGCACAGGTACAAGTATTACTTCATGTCCCTACCAAAATTTGCTAATTGCCAGCTTTTGTGTAAGCAACAGCTTCTAAGCTGTCCCAGCAGCACAGCAGTTCAGCACTGCTGAGGATTGAACCTGAATGAAGTTCAGCTGGGGGAAGGACTGCAGAGCCTATAGTATCAGACAGGAATTCACAGAATCCAACCACAGGTTGTAGTCTATGAGCAGAGGGCAGCAGGTGAGGGGAAAATGCTGTTATTAGTGAGGGAGGAAGAGATTTAGCTCAATCATGTCACAAACTCCATCATAAAGAAACATCACCCAGTTATTTAAGAAGGGAGGAGCATGCTAACTCAGTATTTAAGAGATGCTCTGTGACAAATCCAATTCAAAACAGAACTGGAGATATTTCCTAGATGCTGGCCAAGAGCCCTCCAAAAGCAAAATCTTTGGGTTCCCCACAGAAGCAGCAAAGATCTCAAGCCACAACCAAAACAGGGACAGATCTTTGCTCTGAGCTGAGACAAATTCAGAGGCAGCACTGAGCTTGCACAAGAGGCAAACCCAAGCCATCTTCTCTGCTCTTCCTGAAAGGAGGAGTGGGGCAAGGAGATAAATCCCTGCAAAAGGGCAGCAGACGTCCAGAGGGAAAAAAAGGCAGAGAACCTGAGATTATTCCTGCAGTAAGACTAACTGGCTTGACAAATGAAACATAATGGAAAGTGCCAACTCTGCTCCACTCTCTGTCCATCTCTCCCCTGGCCATTTCATTTGCCCTTCTTCCTCTCAACAAAATAAAATGAAATGCATATTTTACTGTAAGCTTCTTTACAGTGCAGGCTGCAAGAGGCTTGAGGACTTTCCCAGGGGGAATGAGCTAACCAGAGATTGCTTCATCCTTTAATTCCAAAGGCCAGGGACTTTCATTTTCAATTTCCTTTTATCCATGGCTTCTTATTATGTTCAAGTTGCTCCTTCACACCCTTTACTGAGTGACAAGCATGCTCTGGAAGGTGACAGACACACACCACATGTGTGGCCAGTGGCAGAATGAAACATCTCAAAACCTGCTTTGCAAACAGAAAGACCTTGATGGGTTTCTGGGTTGTCTGATAAGGTTTGTGTTTTTTGAGCCATGCAGCTGGGCATCTCACTGTCAAATGTGATAAAAAATATCACTCAAAAGCATCAAGGGTGGCAAGAGATCAGGTGGGGGGTTATCAATGCCCTGTAACCAGTTTTTAATAAATAGAAAACAGGTGGTGTTGTTGCTGATGGTTTTCCTGGGACTTTTTAACTATCCCACTTCCATCACCTGGTTAGATAGGGCAGGTCAAAGGGAGTATGTCATAGGAATATAGGATTCATTCCTTGGATATCTGCCTCTCCAGAGCATTTTCCTTTTCCATCTACTCATCTTAGCAAAGTACACTTTGCCCCAAAGTATGTGTTGTGTTGGCTCCTGGTGCAGCCTGGCTGAGGCACTTCAGGCTCTCACATCAGGAGGCTGCAGAACCCCTTCCCAGCAGGGACCAGCTTCCTTCCTTTCTGTAGGAAGCAGCATTATAATTGACATAAAAGGAAAACAACCATAATTAATGCCATTCAGTGCACCCACCCTCAGATCCATTATTGGCCAGGCAGGCCAGGCCCGAGGATGATCTGTTTGGCTCAGAGACAACCAGAAGTTTCCCTCTTTAAATCTCTGTGACAGACTCCTGGCTCTGAGCTGAGGTGTTGACAGGAGACCATCACCCACTGCAATGCCTTAAGATGTCACACACACATAAAAGCCACCACCTTCCTCTGTCAGTCCTGATTGGTAACACCTTCTCTCATCAGGTGGGTTAATCATCAGTTAACCTCTAACTAGAGACTGGGATTTAATAAATCAGAGACCTTCATAATTTATTTCTTTCAAGAGGAATATTCTCAGGTTTATTTTGAAGTGGCTAAACAGAGTATTGGAAACTCTTGGCTGTCAGACAAGTCTCTGCTGGGATGCAAGTTCTGGCATAGAACCACTTGAGAAAGTGTTAATTTGAAAGGACACTGTAGTCCAATCCTACACAACAATTATGTATACATATAAATGTATGTACATTCATATATATACACACACAAAAAAAGTGTAATTTTATGGGAGTTATTCTGTTTCTCTGTTGGCTTGAGTTAAGCAGAGGTCAGCATCATGTGCTGCCTCCAGAAGCTCACAAGCATGACATACGTATGCAGAAGGGAGTTCTTATTGAATGTTCTTTCCATAATTAAGTATCAAAAAAATTGTTGCCTGACCATAGTGCAATTATTTGTAAAACCAAAAAGGAAGCTACAATCAAATTTTATTTCCCTGAATTGAAGATACATTGCATCTATTAGTTTATGTTTAAACAATAATTGAGTATGTGAAGAACTAATAATTGTGATAATGAAAACATCTGCAACCCAAAAACTGAAATCCTTTTTGTTTTAGTTCAGAGAAACTTGGAACTCCTCTACATATGGGAATTGTCTTTTAAATTCCTTTTGGTTCCCCCTTTAAAACATACGGTAATTATAAACATATCAGCTTGCTGTGAGTTTTAAGGAAATGATAATTTAAGGAAGTCCTCAAGATTTTGATTCAGATTTTCAGGCCTTTAAATTTCAGTCAGAATATTGGAAAGCCCTGAGTTTTTTCAGCCTTCACTAACACACTCCAGCCTAGTGCTCAGTGAAACTGAAGAGACTTTAGGCAGCAAGGGCAAAGGAAGGACACTGTCCAGTGAATACGTAGAAATGTGTTCTGCCTTCCAGCTCTGCTCTCTCCCATGGCTCTGGACCTCTTAGATAAAGCTGAAGTGCCAAACTTAGCTGGAGCCCACCTGGCTCAGCCTGGATTAAAGCCACAATCAAGCCAGGAACATTTTCCCCTCCATATTCCTTTCAAGACAGTGAAAACATTGTGCGAATAAAGAGCCCAGAAGTGAAGCTGTTTGGTGGCCAAGCTCACTCCATTTGCTTTCAGCTCTCAATTACATCCAAGAGCCAAGTAGCAGTAAAAACAAAAGCAGTCAGCCAAGCCCTGCCACCAATTTTCAGAGTATAAATCCAAAATGAGTCAATAGATTTATACCAGTATAATCCCCATGTGAATGAACAAAATAGGAAAAAAAGGCTGAGATCTTCCATTCCATAAATCAGAAACAACTTGGGTGCTTATCAAAATGATGCTTCACATTAACACAGCAGAGTATCTTCTCCCCTTTCAGAGTCCCAAGCTCTGTGACACTGCTTGTGCTGAGCTGAACCTGCCAGGGTCACTGGCAAGACTCAGAGAAAAGCCATTTAAATGAAATTATTCTGGTTTCTCTGAGCAAAGGAAGAGGAAATGGACAGATTGTGCAGTCATGCCCTGCCTCACCTGTGCAAGCCTTTCAGTTTTTAACACTATCTCCTGATCTGTTACTGAGCTCCTGATCCAGCAGAAGCTGCATTACAGCAGGGAAGCACTGCCCTAAGAGCATTAGCATTGAGTACCACAGGGACTACAATCACCAAGAGCCTCACTCATCAGCAATGGAGTGTAACTGATAATTCCTCAAGGTTTTGTGGCTGCACATGTGCTCTGATTTCTTATAATACGCCAGCACAGCCGCATTTCAGAGAGCAATAAGCTGAGAAGTAATGAGGGTCATTCCATTTTTCCATCTCAGCTCAAATCCTTGATCATTCTAGCTTAGGACAAAACTGGCTCACTGATGCAGACTCTTGATATTTTTGGTCAAACACCCATGATGCACCATCTTGCAGTGTTTACACAGAAGCAGGCCTGCATGGCAAGGCAGTTCCCTGAAGCATAAGATTTGATTAACCTCGTTAGCTTGCCTTGCAGAGCTGCAAATGTTGTTAGACATCATGAAATTATCCAGCCCTATTTAAAACCCAACCGGAGTATTTGGCCTGCTGACCTCCCCCAGCAACAAATTCCACAAGTAAAATTAACCACAGCTTTCACAGCCCAGAGGGGCTCAGTCCCTGATCCCAGCCAGGAGCAGCTCTAAGTTTCACTTATGGGAGTTCAGGACTTCTCCTGCCACTTTACCTTTGCCCACTGAGTCCCCAGACAGTTTCCCTTTCAGTCCTTAAAAACTAGGTCAGTCCAGACTATCATTAAAATGATTAAAGACAAAAAGCAGCATCATTAAAATGATCACAAACTGCACATGCTTGAAAGGTAAAGATGGAAGAATTAAAAACACCATTCTCCAAATCTTCTCTCAAGGGTTATCCAGCATTATTGGGGCTGGTGCAAAAGATTTTATCTGTACTGACATCCAGGGAAATAAAAAAAACGGCCAGGAACTGGTAATACAAGCAGTCATGTGTATTGACTTAACTGATCTCTAACAAAGAATTCACTACGGACAAAGTTCAGTTCCTCTCTAGGTGCAGACACAAGCAGGTGCTTCACAAGGCAGAGCAGAGTGGACCTTGCCTGAGCTGGAAAATTTCTAACCTAAAGAACAATCCTAGAAGTCATAGGAAGTTCACAGCTGAGCTTGTTTTAAGAGTCTTTTCCAACCTAAATTTTTGTATACAAACAGTGACAGGGGATTGCAAGCAATAAAAACACTCTCAGCTGGACACTTCCACATAACTTGGAGCCAGTTACTTCCCGTCTCACTGATTTTCACTCCACAACTTCCCCAGTGATTTCCCCTGGATGCTTCTTTGGGCCCTTTCAGAGCTGCCTGTTGCTTTCCCTGGCTCACAACAACAATAAGAATTCAAAGCCCTTCTGCTGGAGGAGCACACAGTGTCAATTACAGCAACATCATCCTTCTTAATCAAGGTTAATTTCAGTGGGTAACATTTTTCTCTGTTGGAATATTGTCAGGTGTTTTTAGATCTCCAATTTTATATAAATTTAGCCTCCAAATTCTCAAGGAGAGAGTTGCTAAGGTAACCAGAGCCAGCCATACTGCTGTATGTTCTCCCCATGGAGCTTCATTAGGGCCAATCAGTCATTTCCAGGGTAATAGAATAAGTTGCTTTCAGAGATAAGGATACAGCTTTTTATAGTGTCAAGGTATTTTTATTAAGCATGTTAACCCCTTGCCCTCTTAAGAATCAGGCACTGGCCCTTTCCTTAGAACTGTAATACCCAAGAAATGAGATTCAGGGAGACTAATTGCTGAGAGCTGAGCACCTACGGCCAGATCAGAGGAAGTCAGCATGCCTGGAGTATGCTGCCTTGTGATAAGAAAGCCAGGGGTGGTTGGGGATTGTTCTCTGCTGGCAGGGAGCCAGATCAGCTTTATATCCCAATAGCCAGGCACAAAGCCTGCTTCTGAAATAGATCTGACCTGCATGAACTAAGGGGTTTGGTGTATATATATTTCTTGTTCCAGTCTAGACATATGGACTACCTGCTATGTTTGGTCTTTCACATGAGCATCATCATCTTTCACATCTAAGAGCTACTTTACACCTGTTCATAGAATTTATTAGCAGCTACTTTGGAAGACTGCTTAGAAAAAAACACTGGTGTCAGATCAATTCCTAGAGATGAGCCTTAGATCTACTTCCCCAGAACTTAGAAACCTCCCAAATTTCATCCAACTGAAAACAGCACAGCCAAGATCTGCGCCTTCTTCAGTCAAGACTCTGCCTGTACTAATAGTCCCTGCACTATTCATTAACTATTAAGACCAACTTCAGAACACACATATCCTCATTTCATATGCATATCAGCTTAAATTCATTTTCTCCAAGACTTTACAGTCAATACTAAGGAAACCCCACTGTACCAGAACAGCTGATGTTTGTGAGTCACACTTGCTGATCCATCTCCTCAGTCTGTACCTTCAGCATGGAGCTGCTCCAAGGTTATTTCTTCAACTCTAAGTAACAACACAATTATTCTTGTGCCTCTTGCTCACCCACAGAACCAAGAACATTTGAACTGAGCATGANTTAGCAGCTACTTTGGAAGACTGCTTAGAAAAAAACACTGGTGTCAGATCAATTCCTAGAGATGAGGCTTAAATCTACTTCCTCAGAACCTAGAAACTTCCCAAATTTCATTCAGCTGAAAACAGCACAGCCAAGATCTGCACCTTCTTTAGTCAAAAAGACTCTGTCTCTTCTAATAGTCCCTGCACCATTCATTAACTATTAAGACCAACTTCAGAACACACATATCCTCATTTCATATGCATATCAGCTTAAATTCATTTTCTCCAAGACTTTACAGTCAATACTAAGGAAACCCCACTGTACCAGAACAGCTGATGTTTGTGAGTCACACTTGCTGATCCATCTCCTCAGTCTGTACCTTCAGCATGGAGCTGCTCCAAGGTTATTTCTTCAACTCTAAGTAACGACACAATTATTCTTGTGCCTCTTGCTCACCCACAGAACCAAGAACATCTGAACTGAGCATGACTTGACCGCCCTTTGCAGAAAAAAAATTGAAAAATCACTACTGAGAAAGAAAACACAATTGTTGCCAAAGTGGTGAATAAAAACCAAAACCACACAAAATCCCACAACTCACTAGCAGCTTTCTGTCATGTCAGTATTTGCCCAGTAGGACTCCTCCAGAGTCCTGCCTGCAGACCAAAAGCTGCAGTCATAAGACACCAGAAACCCAAAGGAAAAAAAATCTTCCCCTCCTTCCTTCTCCATTAATCTCTTTGGAGGTTCCTCCTGGTGCAGAAAGATACGGTTACACCTCATCACTCCCACTCTCCTGAACATCATGTCCATCTTATTGAATAATGGATATAACACTGCAGTCAGGGAGGACAGCAGCTGTCAGCTGATACCCTGTTTATTGTTTTTCCCTTGAAAGAGTCCATTCTTGTAGTCCTGTAGCAGGTTCACTTACAGACAAACAGAAGCTTTACTTAAAAGAGGCAGGATCTTTTGTGCTTTAGAAGTAGAGACAGCTGGCATATTTTTGTCATATTATGATTTTTTCTTGCTGTTATATATTTGCTAATAGAATAGGAAAAGGTAATTATGTGGGATAAAAGTAATGAGATAGTGGCAACAATTCTAAAAAGATGCCTGAAAAAAACCCAGCATTTGCAGCATAAAGGTATTTAATAATCATTTGGGTAAAAACTTCACTTGTCCCAACATGAATTCACCGTTGATACAAGCCCATGGAATGGTTGAAATTCAGAGCAATTTCCACATTTATATCTGGTTTGATTTTGTGGCTTTGAAATAGAAGTGTAGGGCATGAACATTTGAATACGAGAGCAGCAGCAGCAATGGTGACACCCAGACAAAAAAAAACCAAAAAACCAAACAATAAAACAGGCAAGGTTTTTCACTTTGGTAATTTTGTCCTTTTTTTTTTTCCTTTTTCCTTATGGCAATGTCTCACATTCCTCCTAAAAATGGAACCTGCCCTGTAATAGACTAGAAAGAGCCTACAAGAGGGAATATACAGCATCATCCCACAGGTCTTAGGAGTCCATTTAGCTGTGCATAGCTGTCACTGCAATGGAGGACAGGAGCTGTGTGTCCTTTTGCAAGCGAAGGATCAGCTCCTCAGCCCTCCTCTGCCTCCCCTTGAGTCCTGCAGCCTGCATGGGATGTGCAGCCAGGAGGGTGAAGATGAGCACCTTCCACATGGCTGCTGCATCCCACCACAAGGTGGGAGACTGGGCTGGCAAGATGTGGATACAAGTTCAGCGCCATCCCTCTTTCAGTATTCCAGAGAACAAACCCAGGAGCAAAGAAAAGCTGAGGCATCTTCCTCATCAACATTACCCACACTAATGAGAGTGTTCAGCTTGCAAAGCTTGACTGCAGCTGCAGTAACAGAGCTCAACTCAAACAGAAAAAAACCCAGCGAGCTGCAGGGAAGGTGCTCCCAGCCCAGGCTCCAAGGGAATACCTCTCCATTAGTAATCATTAAGCACTGAAGGGGGAAATCAGAAACAGAACCCATTCTACTTCAGTCATCTATGCTCAACTCCCTGCTACAATGGCTACCCAGGTTCTCTTTAGCTTCTTTTCATCAGTATTCCACTGGTCTCCAGAGAGTTCCATGGAAACCCCAGGCAGGCTGCAGCTGCTTGTGGGGAGCAGTTTTGTGAAGCCTCAACTCCCTAGGACTGTCCCCTTCAATAGCAGGTGATGGCTTTACTGCTTTGCAAATCAAAACATCTTTCCAGCAATGGAAAAAAAAATATAACAATAAGAAGGTAAAGTAACCCCCTGCAGGAAAAATCTGTGTTCCTAGGCCTTAACATCTGCCTTGGTTGCCTTGCGAGGCAGCCAAGTGCTATTATGAGCATAATCAGCCTCAGAAGCTTTTTAGGGTGAAGCTGCTTGACTTGAACTTGAATCCTCCATAAAGCCCTCAAAGCTCACATTTGAACCTGTTATTGTTTCTTTATATCTTGCTCCCCAACCACCAGCACTTCCCATTTGTCTTTTTCAAGGGGCTCAGTTCAGTGCCCACCTGACCCCATTTCCCCTCCAGGGTTGTTGCCTCCCACCTGAGGCACCCTTGGACATCCCACACCACATCTTGGNTCCCCCAGAACTGTTGCCTCCCACCCCTGGACATCCCACACCACATCTTGGCCATCTGTCAAAGCCCCTTTGAAACAAGGATCCCAGGCACCTACAGCTCCCATCCCTGAAAAGCCATCTCACCTCCAGGCTGTCTCCTGCTAAACTGCATCTCCACAGATTTTCCCATCAGCTATAATAACTGTTCTTCATCAGAAAAGGATTCAGGATAAGTATAAACTAAAAAATACTACTTCAATACAAAATGTATCACACCCTTACCTCATTTCTACTCAACCAGTCCATCACAAAAACCCTTGGGACAACAAGATGTTCTTTGCAACTTGAAGCTATGGAACAGGTAGCAAAGCCCACAGTAATGATGTGATTGACATCAGTTATCTTGGGGAGAATATCCATTAAAAGGGTTTTTTCCAACCCCTAGTTCAGCACAACAAACAAGTCATCTCTAATTGCAGTTATGCCTGCACCAGTTTGGAGAAGTGCACAAAATCTCACTGTTCTGTCAAGTGAAGGTGATTTATCTCATGAGGGCTGAAAAGTATGGCAGAAAAAAAAAAATAAACACAGGCAGAGGAGAAGACAGAAGTGTTTTGAGGACATTTAACTCATCGGAAACAAGGAAGAGAAAGTAAACTACTCTATTATGCTTCCTCTTTTCCAGATGTGGAAGTAAAAAACCATCCCAATTTCTGCATATCACAAATGCAGCTTCTTAGGCACTGTTACTCAGCAAGAGGTTAAGAACAACTCAACAGCTGTTTAGGATTTTGAGCATCCTTAATTCCTGCTGGAGTTAACATCATGCTGATAAGCACCAAGAAAGTTTGAAAGCTTATGCAAAACTCTCCCAAGTTAAATATCTAAACTCCTTTGATCTGCAAGCCACAGCAGGAAAATTACAGCGAAATCAGTTTTTCTTCCACTCCAGCACTTGTGCTTCTGGCTGGAATTATAAAAATGCACATAAACAGAGCTTTTGCTAACCTTGAAATACGATACTTGTCAGAGCAAGTGCCACCTTAGGCCACCCTCTTGTGGCCAGGGGAAATTTTGCAGCCACCCTGTCCTGGGAGTTACTGATCCCACGCTTTTGAGTTCCTGCGTGGGTTCTGAGAAGATGCATCAATTCCAGCCAAGAATTGTACACTAAGGATCTTCAGCATGGCAGGGTGTGCAGCCCCTGAGTCAGAGTCAGTTCAGTGAGCTGAGATGAGGAAGGAAAAAAATTTAAAAAAATCAAAGAAGTCTTCCAGGAGATCAGTTTCTTGATCTAATTTGCATTGAGAGGATGAAGGAGAAGCAGGGGGAGGGTGATGCTGAGAGCTGGCAGGGCTGCACTTTTCTGTAGCAGGGTCCTGGTTGGATGCAGCATCAATTCACATCCTAAACCTCTGCCAAGGTCTATTTTTATGTCTGGGTATACACCCAATGCATACCCTCACTGTCACCACATCGTAAATATGTTCTTTTAGCCAAAGGCCTAAGCAAATTAGAATTTAGGATAAACAGCCCTTATTTTTAGTTAAACCTGTTTATGTATTTTTGTAGAATAATAGCAACACTTCAATCCTCTGCACAAAATGTTTGCTAATAGCAACAAAACCAAGTAAATAAGGCAGGAGAACAACCAGGGTATTTTATTGCATATAATCCTCCTTTTGCATCATTCATATTTATACAGGCAAGAGACTGATTTTCTTGGTCTGCCAAGCATGGCTGATAGATACACTGCAAACACAGAACAGACCCTTGCTCACAGCCAGGTTTTTCTGTGTCTCACTAGAGTGCTTTTGTTTTATCTCTCTCCACACCTTTGCAGTAAGACAAAAGATTACACCTCAGATGGGTGGGCAATTGTTAAAGGAAGGAGAACAAAATAAGCAGTCAGGCCAATCTGAGAGAAGGATGTTGGCAGAGCCAAGGCATAGAGACATCTCTATTGGATTAGACAATAAGGGCCAGGTAAAGCATTTAGGCACTAGCAGCCACTGGAATAATTAATTAATACCCAATTCCCTTTGAAAAAATATTAAACCTTTGCCAAAATAAAGGGGGAGAGAAAAGAAGAATTTTGGGCTGGTGGTAAAAAGGTGATGTTGCATGATTCAAGGCAGTAGCTTTTTGCTCCCTGGTCACCTTTGCAGCTCAGGAGACCTCTGGACTATGGTCTTGCAAGTGACCAGAACAGCATAAGAGCCCCTCTACAAGAAATTGTACATCAATGTGGTAGAGCATGCAACTGGGACCTCCTCTAGTCTATCCTGCAACAAACTCTGAACTTGTAGCTAAATTCATGCTGCCTTTTTCTCATTTTGCAGTTACTCATTCAGCTGAGATGCTCTCCCAGAAAGCCTTAAAATAATGGGGCTTTTTTCCCCCAGGAGCAGTAATCCTTTCTTCTTTCCACCTTTTACTGTGTGCTCAAGGCACACACAACTTTTAAATACTCAGTCTTTAGGAATCTGAGTGGTAAAAAACAAAACCCTCTTCAGAGATGTGTAACTCAAGATGCTTTCAGTCTTATTTTGTTCTGTGTTTGATTTAAGCCCCTCACCAGACAACACAAAGTGAGCTGCCTGGTGCTGCAGAGATGGATAGATCTGTTTGTACAAGACTTGGACAATTGCTCAGATAAAATCTTTGTCAATACTCTATTGTCACATCCAAAAATAAATCCCTTTTCACTGGTCCATCTTTCCTTTTGCTTTTATATCTGGTGTAAGGATAGAGCAACACATTCTTTAAAAGAGTCTACTGTCACAAATTTACACAAAACCTAATTCTCAGAGGGAGGGAGAGAAAAAAGCTAAGCAAAAAAATGATCTGATGCTTTACACCTCCTCAGTGCTCTCTCAAGAGCCCCCAACATCAGTGGAAACTGAACACATGGAGCAGAACTCTTGGCTCTCATGTCAAGAGACCAACCACACCAAGGGATAACTTTGAGGGCAGCGTGACTTCAGAGGAACAGATGCAGGACTGTCCTGGCCCAGGGGCAGCAGAGCCATTGTACAGCAGGGTGCCCTGCAGAACAGAAGGAAACCTGTGTTGTTGCACCATTCTTCCTCTAGACTTCACCACTCAGGATGGAAAATGGAGTCACTTTTTTGTGATGTGAAACACAGGTGATCATTCTGGCACTGTTATGAGTCAGCTCCACACGTAGGGCAAGAAAAGCACAGAACCTGCTCAGTGAGGATCACCTCTATGAGGGCTGAAGTCTTAGTATTGAGGAGCAAACAAATTTCCAAAGGGATAATAGGAATCAGCTGCCCAGCAGAGATGAGAATCAAGCCTAGATTTATTAAAGAAACATATTTCCTATCTCCTCCATCTCAAGTTCCCAGAAAGCAGGCAGTATCTCAGTTGTCAACCAGCCCCAGGAGAATCCCGCTCTCCTGTCTGTCCTCAGGGAAGTGCAGCTTCTTCAGAGGAAAGAAATACTGATGCTCAAGAGCTACAGCATAAGAATAACTTGGGCAAAAGTCTCTGCCTTTCCCTCAAATTAAGTATTTCTATTACACTGATTTATCCCTTTTGCCAAATCTCACATTATCATTTGTTAATTACTCCTGACAAGTCAAAAGATCTGTGACAGCTTCTATAAAGAAATCTCAGAGCTTCCTCACAAAAAATGGGTTAAGTTCAGCTGGTTTTGGTGCTAGGAGGGCAGGGAGGGCAAAAGGGAGGGGAAAGAGGCAATTCTGTATTGCCTTGTGGCATCAGGCACACACTGTGGACATGGGACCTGATCCCAGTTCTTTAGAGCATTATAACAGATGGGGAAATGCCAAAAACATGGCCCTGGCACCAGGTCATAGCTCATTCCTACTCACAGAAAGGAAAAGAAAGTAATGAC
Organism: Thryothorus ludovicianus; assembly: GCA_013397245.1. Taxonomy (NCBI): domain Eukaryota; kingdom Metazoa; phylum Chordata; class Aves; order Passeriformes; family Certhiidae; genus Thryothorus; species Thryothorus ludovicianus. The sequence continues at coordinate 759,361 of VZTB01004645.1, forward strand.
AGTCAAAATGGCTTCCCAAAAAAATCTGTCCTGATAGCCTGACAGCTTAGAGTGACACAGAAATCCTCTCTCCAATCTAAAAATATCCATTCTCTGGAGCTGCTTTGGTCTAATTTTCCAGGGGCAAGCTGCACCCAGCAGCTTTAGGGGGGACTGAGCACACCACCCAGTCTGTCCTGGGCTTGTTAGCACAGGCAGCACACACAAATCAATAGCCAGGGTCTGAAGTTTCACAGTAGGTCATCCTTTCATCCAGTAATAAATCTTCCATGGTTTATTACTGGGGACAACAGAAGTAGAGGGAAAACACAGTTTTCACCCTAGCCGTGACCAATGGGTTATGGGGAAGGAATGTCCAGAGTGATGTTCTGAGTTATTTCACTAGGGAACACATTAAACACTGATTTTGTTCTCTGCAGGAGGGATGCTGTCCAATGAAAGTGTCAAAACACAGCAAAATGGGTCCAAGAACTAAAAGAGCCTGGAAATAAGGAAAAGGATCCTAAACAGGCAGTGTTAGGACAGTTTTTTGGGATTGGTACCACTCTTGTCCCTTTTGAGTTGTAGGGAGAAGAAGGAAGCTGTCCAACCCCCTAACCTAGCAGCTTCAGTGGCACGAAAGAATTTTTAACTACCTCATTTTTCATGTTGCTGCAACTTCACTTGCATTAAATTGGAGCTGTGCAGCTCCTTCCCCACTTTTGGTGCCCCAGGGAGCTTTGGTTTAAGGTTTAAGTCACCCATGTGTCAGCATCCCTCACAGCAAGAGCCTACCTGGCACAGCATATCCAGCCCCTAGAGCAGCCCAGGATTCAAACCCCACTGAAGCCCTTGGAACCATGAAGTTCTCACTGCTCTTACAGCTGAGGGCTGATAGGAGCCAGGCACAATTTACATCTCAGCACATTGACCAAATCCCCCTCATTCTCATTTCAGCCACTGTTAATGCTCTTCCCACAGCCTCTTGCTCAGGAGCACACACAAATCTCAGTGAGGCCCCCCAGCAGCATCACTGCACACACAGTAACAGCACATGGGTGATCAGCTTCATGGTGACTGCTGCTGTCCCCAGAGAAACCCAGGACAGGCACTACCCTGAGCTGAGAAAAAACCTCCTTTTATTCTTCTAGCCTTTCCTAGTGCAGATTAAGGCACAGAGACAGACAGCAAGCCACTCCCCCACTGATACCACAAGGAAGAAAAGTATCATTTGTTGGAAAAGCTTCCTAAAATAAACTGGAGCTACTCACCAAAGTTGTAAAGCAGCAGTCCTCTGCTCTCCCTGGCACCCTCCTCTCTGCTAATACTCCATGGATCAAAGCTCTTAGGTGCTTACAGGTGCCCTTAAAAGCACTGAGGTGTGAGTTGGTTTCCTCCCTCTTTAATTGAAGAAGGCTGAGGCAGCACCTGAAACCAATCTGTAGCTGCTTCATAGAGCAGGTGGCTCCACTTGTCCTAACAAAGCCAGTCAGGAGTGTGGGGTTGTGGATGATATCCCTGAGAACAGCAGAGACAAGAAGTTATTTTTTTTTATATAATTTCCCCCAAATTCACAAAAAAAAAAATAAAATCTGGAGACGATTCTGGGTTTTTTTTGTTTTTCAACAACAAAATGCCTTGTAGAAATCAGTGAGCTGGAGATAAAGAATTGAAATCTCTGTTTGTCCCATACCTGTCCAGAGCACATGGAAATCCTGGACATGTTGCTGCCACAGCAAATTCCACAGACTCACTAAAGTGCACAATCTAGATCTTACATAGCTTTGGGAAATCTTGGGCAGTGTAGGAGAAATTTTGATCCAGTAACACCTGAATCAAATTATTTCAATATCATGTCTTACATCTCTCTTAGAAATGGCCACAGCAAAAAAACAAATACTATAAAGAAATTATCTTCCTTAAGTGTTTGCTCTGACTTTAATGTAACTGCTCTCATTTGGAAAGTTTCCTGCCTGTAAAAATATTTGCTAAGTCCTAACTGATAGTCTGTGGCTATTAGAAGCTGCTCACTGTCAGAAAAACATCCGTGCCATTAGCAAATAACCCAGAACCCTCACTGAACCAGTTTTCATCTCCTCATGTGGATACAGTGAGATTTGCTGGGAACTGGCATCATGCATATGAGGGCACAGATGTCCCAATATTCCTCCCAACAGGTGGGGAGCAATTGCACAGGATTCTGAAGACCTAGACATTGTAACAATATGAAATTAATGACATATTTTTAATAACTATGGTAGAGGTTTTTACTCACAGAAACTCTGAAATGCCATAACCAGCTTGTATGCTATGGATGGTGAGAGGAAACACTAATAAATCTCTACAAGTTATATTGTCTCTGGAAAAACGTTTGTTGGACAAATCTGTGTGTGTACATAAAGGTCCATTCCTTACTTCGTTCTTTAGGCAGCTTTTATTGGGAGACACTTTACAGCCTTGTTTGGATAAGAAAGAATATTGTGACCAGACAGCTGGGCAAATACTTTACCTTGGGAAAACCCCAGCTGGCCTTTCCTGTCTCCCCACTCCCAATAAGCAGGAAGTTTTCACAGGCTGGCTCTCCATCTCCAAAGCTGCCTCCAGCCTTGCACTGCTCACACAGAGCTGCAGAGGATCTGCAGACCCACATGAACTATAGGGTTAACCAGAAGCCAGGCTGTAAAAGCAATTCCAGCCCTCACTAATCCCATCCACTGAGCTGTGAGTCTGTTCCCAAAGTTTCCTAGCACAGCTCATTGCTGCACCTTTATATTACAGCAGAGCACTTTATCTTTAGGCTGAATTTTTGTGGGGCTGTTGAATATAGTGATGTTTCAAGCTGCCCTGTGCAGACAAAGGACTGGGGCTGGACTTCTTGGAAATGCAGGTTTTATGTCCCCAGTCAGAGTGGTTTTCCTTTTGGCATGTGCTCACAATGCCTGTAACCTGGGAGAGCAAAAAAGTTTCCAGAGTAGGATGCCCTAGATTTTATCATCACAGCTTGATCAATGTGATGGCCTTTCTGTTGCTGACAGCAATATAGTCTCAGGTATTTAGACATGGTCCTTTCTCTTCTGGGTTCACTCCCCTGGGACTTCTCTGGCTCCCAGTTCTCTTGGAATCTCCCTGACTCACTGTGCCTTCTGGACATCTCTGTTTGTCACACAAGGGAGCTACCTCGGGCCGGTGTCCTCTGGCAACTTTGTCCTGGTGTAACTGGAATAACCGTGCTGAGGATGCTGATGGTCAGATTCTGAACTGTAACTGGGAAATCCTGAAGGACCCAGGAAAAAGCAAAGGATGATGACTGTATCTCACCCGGTTGATCTGGATGCTGAGGACCCAGGTTGACTCAGAAAGCTCCCAAAACCCTTTTTCCACCTTCTTATTCCCATACCCCTGGTTGCATCTTAGTCATGGCTGTAAATGCTGTCTTTGTTTCCTCCCCAAAAATTCCTTTTACTCTAACAAGACATGGATTGCACTTAATTGTTTATCTGAACTGAGGCTGTAAACTGTTTAAATGATTCATCCATTAATATTCAAGGTGGGTGCTGCTTTCACACGTTGCACTGTGCGGAAAAACAAGAGACACATGTGTTATTTTAATGAATCAATAATTACTGCTCATAAAATGTTATGAAGATAGGGCACATCACTATTTATGAGATAGTTATTTTAGGTTGTTTCATTTAATTTAGTGATAAATGCCGGAATTTATCTGTGAAAGGAAGGTGCTTCTCCCCAGACCATCGTGAGTTTGTTTCTGGTACCTGCACAGGGAGTGATGCACTGGAGCATCATTAGGAGAGGCAGGATGCCAGCCCCCAGTAGTGATATGCAGACTAGCATTTTGCCAACCTAGCCTGTAAATAACTTTGTTCAGACACAGTAGTTTCTGGAAAAAAAAAAAAAAAAAAGGGAAAACCAACCCTGATTTTTTGCTCAGGCACAGTGCAGAGCAGCTGGACAGAAACTGTCTCCCTTGACACTGCATCTTGTTTCAGCCCTGCTGTCCACACGCTTGGCAACGGGACCCCTCTGTGTCCTGAACAAGGATCAATTCTTCATGTGCAATAGAAAAGGTCAAGCCCACTCCCAGGAGTAATTGCTGGGAACATGGGGATTGAATTACTAAAGCCCCATTTAAGTGACAGGAATTCTGACTTTCATTTCAGTGTGGCCAGGATTTACTTGCAAGAAAAGAGGGGAAAGTTCTTAAGATTTCATTCAATTTGGATAAGTACCAACAGTTTGTTTGGTTATCCCAGAGCCTTTATCTGCAGTAAATACAAAAAGAAAAGGCCTTTGAGAAGACAGATTGAGAGGGTATTAAATAAGTTGTTGCCCTTTCCTTGTTCTGAGTGAAAGCAGCCAGTTTTCATGGATAGAGGCTCTAAAAGGCTGCCTACACACAATCAAGAAGTAAATTGTATTTAAGACCTTAATGACGGAAATTTAACTTGCTGCTTTGGGCCAAGCCAGTGGATCGATGCACCAGGGTCATGCATTATTTCAGCTGAAGTACTGTTGACAAATGGTGATGAGTTTGCAGAGAATTATTCAAGAGACATAAGCAGCTACAGGCAAGGAGTGTTTTTCCTTTATCAGAACTTTCCAAAATGGGATACTGAGAAGTCTATGCTTTAATGAAACTTTGTCTCCTGACTTCTCACCTCCAAAAGTCTCCAGGTTTTGCCCAGAATGGAACTCTTGTGATGCAGACAGTGGTCTGGTTTCAGTGTAATTCTTCCCTGCTCTGGTGCCAGAGGAGTTTGGAGTCTGAATCAATATTTGCAATAATTACAAAGGAACTTTACCTTCAAGCCTTCTGAATTCAGCTGGCTTTTGAATTTGTCAGAAATAATTCTCCACCATCTCCTTGCAGGTTTTAGCAGTAGACTTGAACATAAAGTCATGCTGAATTGGCAAATGATCCAATCCCAGATACCTGAGCAAAGGTGACTCTGGGTTTACATTATGCCACTTTAAAAAAGAAGTAAAGGACCTCTAAGAAGCTGAAACACATCTACACTATATCATTTCAGTGAGGTGCTCTGAGCAACAAATATTTTCATGCAGCTAATTTATTCCCCTTAAAAAATGTCCCATGGGAAGAAATATCATATGGTTGATTGTTCATGAACATTTAAAGAGTTTCCTATCTGGCAATTCTTTCTCCTCACGACAGAATATCAATCCAGCCATTGTCAGCTCCTGTGCTTTAGTTTAGTTACTACCACAGTTACTGCTACAGCAGTAAAATTTATTGATCAGACATTCTTGCTTTACAAGGTAGAAATGGAGGGCTGTGACTGCTCATTCCCCTACAGCATGCAGTAACTCTGTTTGGAGGTGAAGAGCCTTGAACGTTTATGGAGCTCCAGACTGTATTTTCCAAACTGGGTGTTAGGAATGACAGCTAAGAAAAGAATCATTGAGCAAGTGGGATAGGAAAAAAAAATAATGCTTGGGTTCTCAGTACCCACTGTTGACTTCTGGCTGTAGATATTGTCTGCTCCTGACTAGTGCAGAACCAGCAGCGAGCTCCATGGGATTGTCCCTTTCCCTCTGTCCTTCAGCTCATTTCTCCCTGGAAAGTTCTGCACAAGGCCTGCAGTGCAGATGGAAAAACCCTTTTTTTTGTGAAGTAACACAGCTGCAGAGCACAGCCATTGGAGTGAATTTGTCTGCTCTGCTCCCAAGGCTTTGCATCCTGACCCACACAGGCACCACCATCCCCAGCCCTGCTGCCGGCACGGAGAGTGGGAGGGAGCGAGGGGCACTGCTGGCTTTTGGCAGCTGTTGTCTCATTAGTTCTCCATTAACTCCAGGAGCAACATGTGATGCATTCCTACACCCCTCTGGCTGTCAAAGGTATTAAAATGCCCAGTGCCATCTGACTGGGAATATGAAAGGCAGTGGTGGAAAGACAGGACACATTAAGCAACTCAGAAACCGAGAGGGGCCAGCTGGAATCTTGAGAGGGTGTCATTTGTAAGGCACAAATGGGTCTAAGTGAGCACAAGGGAGGCTCTGACCATGAGCACTGAAGCACGTACTTCTCTTTAAGGAGTTAGTAATTCCACTAAATTCATTGGCAACAATATTTTTGAACCAACTCTTTTCTGTGTCTAATGTTCCCTAGATAAAAAATAGAAGTGATAATATCAGCTTGCCAGTTGTTGAGGCTTACAGGCTAAATGTGTACACAGTGCTTTGAGATAGGAACCTAGGAACAGGCCCAAAGGGGACTCCAAGAGTACCAAATCTCATAGGCATATCCACCACTTAATATCTTTGATAAATTTAGCAAGCTCCATCCCAAAACCTGTTAAATTTCTCACCCAAAGTATTTTGGCTGGCAGACTATTCGCAAATGTTACCTTTCTGGGGATTAGAAGCAGGGCTGTTTGTGTGGGCAAATGATGAAAAGAAAAGGAAATGCATTTAGGAAAAGATTATCAGCTGCATTATGAGCCAAAAGGAACAAGTGTGCTCTGAGCAGTCCATTTGCTTCCTGCCTGTTCTGGGCATTGCTCCCCTGTCCTCTTCCATGGTTTATGTCACTGTTCTCCTCCAGCCATTATAGCCCCATTACTCCATTCTGTTGTCTGCAGACACTGCTCCCTCCCCACCTTCTTCCTACTGATTTTTGGATCCTCTCCTCCTCCACCACTTGATTTTGAACATCAGAAATCCAGCCCCCCCTTACAATCTGGGAATATGGGGACATTTACCCTTTTGCACTAAGCTCCTGGAAACCTGTTAGCATTCAGCCATGTCCCAGGCTGGGGTCAGGAAAGCCTCTGGCTGTAGAGAAGATCCTCTACATTCCAGGAGACAGCATTTCTTCCCTTCGTGCTGGCTGGTGGAATGATCTGTATGGAGAAAATGGAGAGCCTGATGGAGGAGTGTGGGAAGAGCGGCTGTACCAGCACCCCCAGGCTGTCAATAACCATCAGGATGATGGGGACTGAGCCAGTGCTGGGAGCCACAAAAGCAGGAAGGAGCCAAACATGCAGCAAGAGAACATTATTTTTCTTCTCTTTTCAATAATTAATTCCTAGGATGAGAATTTGCTTTTGCTCAACACTTTAAAATTGAGGCTACTCTTTGTGCAGCGGTCACAGTCTGCCCAGCATTCACATCTGGTGGTGGGGACAGGACCTGGTTTTGGATATCATCCATCAATGACAGATCCACACCACTGCTTGATGCAGGGAAAGGCAGGGAGGAAGGAGAGGGGGGGAAAGGGAGGTGCAGAGGGCTGGTAAACAGCACACAGAAATCTCATTTTCAGTTGCCAGCTCAAAAACAACCCCAGCTTGCTGTGGCCCAAAGCCATTTCCTGTTGAGTGTAATGACTTTGGTACTTGCTCTGCACTTAGTAGACAGGCAACCAAAAGAAAACAACAGCAAAAAGCTGTCTTTGAAAATGTAGCAGGCATTGCTAACAGCAGCTATCCATCTTAGTCTCCATTTCTCCCTGGAAACAGATCCCAGCAATTAGCAGGACACCTGCATCTTTCATGGAAATTAAAAAAAAATGTTAAATAAACTCCAAACCTGTCTCTATGTGAACATCAACAGAGGGAGTAAGGGGACCCTTTAAGCCTGTGTAGTCCAGTCCCTCTGCAGTGAGCAGAGACATCTTCAACTTGATCAAGTTGCTCAGAGCCCCATCCAACCTGGCTTTGAATATTCCCAGGGATGGGGCATTGGGGCAGCCCCATGTCAGTGTCTACTGAAAAAAACCTTCTTCCTTGCATTTAATCTAAATTTACTCCCTTTCAGTGCAAAACCATTTCCCCTTGTCCTTTCACAACAGGTGAAGCTTTTCCCCCACAAATACAAGTTTGTGCCCAGGTTCTGAGTTCACAGAAAACCCACTGTCACCCCAAAGAGACAATTTAATCCTTGGCAAAGACACCGTGGCCACCCTGGTGTGGAGCCCTGTGGCAGCAGCAGGAGCCCCCCTGCAGCAGCTGTGGGGAGAATTGCAGTGCCACAGCCTTCCCCTTCCTGCCTGAGCTTGGAGCAGGGCAGTGAACCAAATACCCTTAATCCTGACCTGGCAGTGTTTGAGGGAGTCACTGTGCATCTGTGCTGCTTTGCACACACCACCTTTATTTTTTCTCCACCTGATGAGCTCCAAGCTGGCAGGCAAGGGTGACAGCAGATTCTTTCCTCCTCAAACAGCTGTGCTGGCAGCACTGATGAATGTTTCAGGATAACTAACATCCTCCTCATCTCGGATTCCTCTGCACCTCTTAGCTTGTTCATGTGGAAATGGCTTAGCCCTGGATTTAAACAGCACTTCCTCCCACAGACTCACTTTCCCTGGTATTTGTCCACGTTATGGCATGTATCCATGTGAAAGAAAAAGTATGTTGAGGGTAATGGAGCAGAAGGACAGAGGGTCATCATTATTTTTTAAGCTGCTTCGAGGATTCCAAAGAAACTACTTCCTACTGACAATTATGTAGGCATTTTGATGTGGCTGCCCTGCGGGAGGAAGTTTGGCTCCACCACACTTTCCCCTCCTCAGATTGCTCTCATCTGAATTTTAATCATCTGAAAGACTCTTCAGACTTGAGAAAGATAAAATCAATAAAATGTTTAATGTGGAGAAATGGCACAGGGTGACCCTGAGTGCAATTTTTTGTGGATGAAAAATGCCTCATTTAAAGTTTTTCAGTTTGTGGATGTCCCCAACAATAAATTTGATTTCCTGCCTTTTGCATTCGCTTTTGATTTCGGTAGAAATTGGCTCCCACAATCAGGGCAGGGCAGGGAGATGGAGCTGGACTGACTTTGTGCACAGACACTTCACAATCACCCAAGAGAGGTGTAGCTGATGGAGTTTTCCAGCAGCTCAGACCAGCTTCTCCATGAATAGGGGAGCTGGCATGACGAATGCTGAAGCTCTAATCACTACCAAAACATCCACAATAGTTGTTAATTCCTTCCTAGCTGAAGAGGTGGTGTGCAAAGGACTGGAGCTCTTAAAGAGATGAAAAGATATTTTGTCCCCAACAGAAAGCAGCTGATAATGAAATAGAAAAGCACAGCCCACATCATGCTGAACATCTGCATGTTGATTTTAATTCTCCATCCCCTTAGAATCCTGTTTTAGTATTGTCCAAAGGCGAGATAAAAAATTATGCCTCCTTTTATTATGTCTGTGTGTTTTTGGCAGTGAGATGAGCCTGAGTCTTGCAAACTGATGCTCCCTCTGATGTGAGGAGTTTGGCTCCTTTAGGCTCTTGTTACTGCACTTGCTCTTGGTCCAGAAGAGACAAGAGCAAGAGAAAATAACTCACCTTGCTGTTTCAGGTAGCTGGGAGCAAATCAAACAGGCTGGGACCCTGCCCAGAGCTTTTCAAGGGGACCCTGCCCACACAGGGCTTTGAGTCTGCCATGTTCAGTCTGTGGCATGATGTCTATCACATGATTCCAAACCACTTGAAATAATCTATCTGGATCTCTTACAACAAAAGTCCTTCCCATCTTTTCATATATTGAAATGCCATGGAATAATACTGGAAAATCTGCATCCTGGAGGAAAATGTTGGAAATAGAGGTTTTTCTTCACTGCCAACCAGAGTGAAACTCACTGACTCTTATGGTATGTCATGTTCTTCTAAGCACTGAATCTCCTGCAGATGCATGATTAGATAGAAATCTCAGCTACAGGATTCCACAGAAAAGCTTGAATTCAATGCTAGGTTTTAGGAAGCAGAAGGTGCACTAAAAAAAGTTAAAATATCATGCTTTCTTAGAATCTGACTCATGTGTTAGGGATGGAAGATTCTGGAAATGGTTAATTAATAAAAACACTTGGGGTATTCTCAGCTAGAAAATCTTCTGTGCCAGGATCACAAAGGGTTAGGGTTTAATCTAATACACAGCAGCAGTGGGAATTATGCTCCTGCTGTATTTCAATATCCAGTGAGCCATTGCTCGTGTGTGTTTGGATACTCCATAGCCCTGCACTTATGGAGCTCAGGGGGATTCACTTTCCTCTAAACCAAATTAATCAGTGCCTGTGGAAGGCACAACGGATTTCAATACATTTTGTTAATATACTAAAGGGGTTTTTTTTTTAATAATTTTTGAGCAAATGCATACCTTCAATACTCACTGAATTTAGTTAATTGTGGCTCCTGCCTACAGAGGAATCACCCAAGTGGTGAGCACTGGACCATGAGTTCTTGGGTGTTCTGCACCAGAATGTCCCTCCTCACCAAAGGATTGTCCATCTGTTGCTGAGAATGGTGGTTAAAGATCAAAAGATGCATGCTAAATCTTATTTCTGTTTTCTCAGGAGAAGTTCTGTAAGAATAATCAACAATCTGCAAATGCAAGAGACTCATATAAGAGGCTGAGTGACTCCCAAAACTTTGGATCAATTTAAAATGCAACCAAACCAATAGAGAATGAGTAAAAGAATTCTACTCTTTTCTATATATCAGTTTAAAACTGAACTGCAGTAAGTGAAATGGGAAACAAAATCCTTGACAGTTCATTCCAGAGCTACCCTTATGAAACACCAATCCTGTCATTTATTTGCCTTGTCCTTGATAAATACACACAAAAGAAGGGAAGACTTTGCAGCTGAAAATATCAATAATGTCTTAAGGGAGTCAGGCAGAATTGGTTTGTCTATTTACAAATCAATACATAAAACCCTCCACAAAGCTGGTACTGATTTGACTTTGATGTCTGAGCATTACTGAGGGTGTCAGGGCTTGTTCTCTGTGCTGTGTGATGGCAGAGAGAGGCAAAGTTGTCGTGCTGTGCTGGATTTCTGGTTTCCCACGTGTGTCCTTGTGCCAGCACAGGCCAAGAGGCTCCAGGGGGTCATGGGCTGTGGAGGTGTGCTGAGCATCACTCCTGTTGGGAATCCCCCAGGGATATTCTTCATCTGCCTCTCCATGCAGTCCTGATGGCAGCATTGAGAAGTGAAACAGAAGAGCTCAGGCCCTCCTGGCATCAGCATTTCCTGGAATATCAGCAGGATTTTGTAGAATGCTGTATTCTCCTTTCCTGTATTCCCTAGGGCCTGGAAATATGTGGAAAAGGCAAGGCAGACTCAACTGAGACAAGTGAGGTGGGTCAAGAGATTTGCATCAAAACTCAAGGGAGATACTGGCTGTAAACTCTGCTTCCACTTCCCCCAGGGAAGGCCCAGATTTGTCCCTGGAAAAAGGATGCTTTTCTACCTGTACAAGACTTTTCTGGGAAAAGATGCCCAGAAAGCCCAGGGGCATCCCTCCTGCAGTTACCAGGACTTGGAATTGTTTCCCAGAAAAGGAGTGAGTGAAGATGCAGAGGGAGAGTTGGTACCTTTCATTAAATCAATGGAGCCAAGCAGTTGTGGAGCAGCAGAGGAACAGCCAAAGGCAGGCAGCCCTTCTGCAGGGCTGAGACAGTGAGGGCAAACCAGATAAACACAGTCACTAAACACAGCCAGGACCCCAAGCATCAACCTAAATGCTACAATTATGAAAATATTGCCCTTAACAATTGGAAAACGTCACTCGCAGGATGCACAATTAACCCTAAGAAATCAGCCAGAGAAAAACTGATTGGGTAGAAATTCCATAAAATGGGGGTCAACACCTTTTCTGTTTTCTCCATCAGGGTTTAAACAGACATAAAATAAAGGATATAAAGGCCAGCAGCAAGAAATAAGACTATTTTTTTTCTCTGCCAGCAGTAAACAACACACATCTTTCAGAAAATGAGACATGTCCCAAGGAATTTGAAATGGATCATTGCCTTTTATGAAACATTAGATGTGTCTGGAAGTTAACACTGAAAATTAGAATGCAGAGAATAGACAGACCACAGAAAAACATCATTAAGTGCAACGTATTTACTATCCTTTCACAGTGGGGATAAGGGCATTATTGTTTAGGTAACTGAATTGGAATTCAAACGGGGTACCAGACCAAATCTACCTAGTTTCAGTTTGGTTATTTTTTTGCAAGATGAAATTTCCTGCAATGTCCTGTATTACTGTATTATGCATTACTGCCTGGAGGGAAGTTTCTCTCTAAACAAATAGATGAAAATATTTTGAGAGAGATCACAAAGAAGCTTAGAGCAATGAGCAAAAAACAAATAGGCAGTGTAAGCATGATTAATTTGTTTCTGCCCGCTCCTCCATTCAGAGAGGGATGAGCTGGGGAAGACATAGCTTATTTGCAAAAGGAACAGATTCTTATCACGAGGAGAATGGGGGCAAAACTGCTTTGAATTATTTTTGTTGTCTTTGGTGCAACAAATTCTCTGACACAAAGATGTAAAACTTAAATCTCCTGCATGCTGGAACGCTCTCACATTGTTATTTCCAGCAGTGGGCTGTGCTCAGATGCCTTTGTTCTCCATATCTCCCTTCCCCTCTTTGTGTGCTCTTTATTTATGTTATGTTCTTCTACCTGTTGGTTAACAAATCACTGTGGTACATGAATGGGAGGGACTGGACCTCTGATAAAGGGCTTCCATGAGCAGAGATAGTGCTGCTGGCTTGTTCTACAAGGTGCTCCCCAAACAATTTGTGCCACAATGGGAACAGCCTTGAGTTAACAGCCTTTTCTCGAGCCTTAGACATTGCTGAGAATGGTGCAAAGGCTAGGGAGATGAGTTTGGAAGGGGAAGGCTGTGAGGACTCTGCCCTGCTGGCACAGCTGAGCGGGTGGTGGGTGGTGCTGAGAGGTCAGGGACCGACTGTCGTGGTGGTGCCACTTCTCAACCTGGTTTTGCTGCTGAGCTGGAGGTGTAAGAACCATGCCCTGAATGCAGGAGCAGGAGCTCAGAGGTTTCAGGTGACCTACTTTCCTCCTGAAGAAAAAGCTGTGGTGTCTGACTTGGGCACACTTTGTGCACAGTCTGGCTGTGGCAGGAATTTTCCCCACTCGGTTTTGCTGTGCTGCTGTTCCTGGGTGAGCAGTGGAGATGCTGCTGCTCCTTCTGCTGCCCAGTGAGGCTTCCAGGGCAGGAGCAGCCCCATCTCCCTGTCCCTCAGGGGGGACCTGACCTCATCTCTGTCCCAGCACAGGTCCTCCCAGGCTGTCACCATCTCCTGTGCTTTTCTATCCAGATTTTTGATAACCTGGCATTTGTACTTCCAGTGAGCTCTGAAAATATATGTGTGCTTTGGATTTCATAGGGATTCAGTGTCTTTTGGGTCTTTTTTAGAGTTTTGCTATGTTTTTTGTCCCTGGTTGTGTTGATGATAAGTCCAGCAAGGCAGCTCCCAGATGAATGGGAAACCATGTAAACACCAATAATTTGGAGGAAGACAATATATTTTTTTCAATGTATGTGCGTTTTTATGAAGTGCAGAACAGCAATAAAATTTTTATTTATTTTAGACTGTAGTTAACCTATATGGGATGAGATGAACAGAGCTTGAATGAACCCGCCACAGGACTTTATGTTATGGCATTTTTGTTCTCCAAATCACAATATACCCAGCTCTAAAGAAAACAAACACTGAAAACAGTTTTCTGGGGACAAAGTGAATTGCTTATTGCTTGGCTGTGGTTTAGAGGTTTGTTCCCTTTTCCTTCCCCCATTCATTGCTAAGTTATGTCTTCACAATTAACACCTCAGGGATGGAGGGAATGATTGAAAAAGCATGAAAATATTTGAAAGCCTTGACTCACTGCCAGCAAACCACCTTCCACTGCAGTTAAATATCTGTTAGCATTTGAATATTTGATGGAATCTGGTCGAACTCAAATGAAACTGTTGCTGGGAGAGAGATAATGCTACGGCAATCTATAGTAATGATCTGAAGTGGTGCCATTTACAGCAATGGCCCTGCTATGGCTGCTGCATTGATAATGAGACCACAGAAACACACAGCTCTTAATGATGGGGAAAAGCCTGCAGGGAGCTGTGCACCCACAGCTCCAGGAGGCCCTCAGCTCCCATCCTCTGTGCCAGATGTGGAAATTTCCACTCAGCCCCTGACACACAGGGATTGCCACCCACTCACACCTCCCAGCTGAGGAGCTCATGGGAGCCCTCCCTAACCCATTCCACTGAATTACTGGGATTACTGAAAAGCCTGGCCTTCTGCGAGGGGCACACCAAGGAAAAAGTTGAAAAGCAGGATTTCCTATCTCCTCTGATGGCTTCTGAAATGAGTTTGCCTGCAAACCTCTAATCCCTGTGCTACTAAACTTTTTCTCTCTCCCAAACTGAGACAGTTTTCCCTCCTGCTTTTCTCAAACAGCCACCACAGTCAAAGATACATCAGTTAGAGATTCCCTCGCAAAATGTAAAACCCTAAACAAAATGAAAAACTCACTTGACTTAGCGGAAGATTCCAGGATTAAACCTGGAGCTAAAGCTGACCCAAAGGTCATCTCTGAACTCCTGCAATGGTTAAAGATGTGCATCATTCACTTCTAAGCTGGGTGAGATGCTACAGAGGTCACTGAACTGGGGAAAGCACAACTGGTGAGGTGGCAAATGGTGCCAAAATTCTTCCTCAATGAAAAGAGGAGCCAAAGGAGGAGGGTAATCACATCTTTTGAGCAGCTGGCTCCATGCCAAGGGAAAAAGAGATGTTAGGCTGTCACTGCTTTCTGCAGCACTCCTGAAGGGGTATTGGCAGGGAGAAGAAAGCAGGCATTGCCTCACAAGCTCACCTTGATCTTCTGAGTAATTGCATTTCCATGAAGTGTCGCTTCCTGCTGGCTCACAGGTGCTCCCATCTGTGTTTGTTGCCTGAGCATCAATATCACATCAAAGGGGGTGGTTGGGGAGACCCTTTCATTGACCTGTTGCCAGGCTGAATGGAACAATTCTCATTTTTCCCATCTTTTCTCCCTGCCTCCATTCCATGTATGGCACCATCAGTTAAATTGCTGGGAAAAGCTGGGACTGGTGGCTCTTCCCTGTTTTTGTTATTGGCACTGTCAACAGATGTGGGGAGTTTTCCACTCCAGCTTTCCCTGGATGCACAGGAGGATTTTACCAGCACAGCAAGTGCCCAAAGGGTGTTGCTCTTACCTCACATGGCAAAGAACTGATTGATATTGTACCTGGAGAGAGAGTTCAGGGGTATGTCCCTTACAGATCTGCTCCTTGAGAGGCTTCTCTGTGTGTTCTTCTGAAGCATCAGGCTCTGCCCCTCACCTGGCAGAGAATCTGAGATGAGTCAGGTCCTGGTCTAAGCTGATCTGGCTATTTGGGCACTGGTTTCCAACAGCTGAGACCAGCCATCAGAAACAAAGAACGATGTTTCTTTCAGCAGTGACCATTTAAACTCAAATTATTTATTCAGGGAATTTATTAATTTAAAGAAGAAATAGTTAGTCAATCAGATTCTGAGAAATAGAATTCACCCAGGACTTGCAGCAGTGATCTCAGCCCTGTGCTGGCATGTGGGGTGTTTATTAAAGCTTGGCCCTTGAAAAGGGTCACCAAGCCCCTGTCCCAGGGTATTTCTGTTTGCTTTCAATTGCAAATGAACATTGGATAAGGACCTAATCTCCAGTTTGCCTTGTAGAAATTGATTTATCACTTAATAAAACCCTTGCTGTGATGGGGAAAGAGCAGGCAGAGCCTGAGCAATAGCTCCATTGTGCTGTCAGTATAAATTAGGGCTAAAGATGTTACTCTTTAACTACAGGCTTTGGGGTTTCTGTGGTTTTTACAAGTGCAATTTTCAGCTGACAAAAGGCATCTTGCACAACAGATTCTTTCCTGTTTAGGGTTTCATCCCACACAGTTTTCACAGCCTTGCTGCCCTCTGAATCTCCTGCAGGCAGCAGCATGCAGAGGAGAGGGGATCAAACTACAGGAAAGGCAGAGTCTGCTTTCTGGGATGGAAATTGCAGTGTACAGCTATTGATGATAATTATAGGGAAAAGGCTCATTGATTTACACTCTGTATTTTGAAAAACCGAGGTTTCAATACAACCAGGGAAAGGAAAAAGTAATAAAGTAAGAAGTCTGTTTTACTTTATCTGTTATAGAGAGGATAGAGCTGGATTCTTGTGTCTGAGAGAGTCATGTTAAGCTAGAGTTAAGTCTGAAGAAGGAGCTTTACTTCTAAAATACAGACCAGCTTGTTTTGACTAGGCTCTCACTCCAGGCTGAGTAGCTGAAATCTGGAATAAGAGTGCATCAGCTCTGTAGAGATGGCCTTGTCCTGAAACAAAGATTCAGATGGAGCCAGGAGTAAGAGCAGGGTGCAGGGCCCACGTCTGGGATTCATCATTTGGGAATTGCCTGAATGTGCTGTCGGTCTTTTGCTCTGTAAGGAGACTAAAAAGATGATACAGTGAGTAATGCTCAGTCAGCAATACTGAAATGCCAGCTATAGATAGATGGAGTGGTATCAGCTCTATCTAAAGCTGAGAGCTCTTGATCTCCTGCCTGGCTGCAGATAGAAGGATCCTGCTGTAGCTGTTGGTACAGGTTGGACATCCAAGGGAACAAGGAGTGTCACAGCCTGGTGTTCTTATGCAGAGGAGCTGAATTCATGTGACTGGTGGCTAGGAATCGAGGAGGCCAGGTCTGGCTCAGGGGTTTTCCATGTCTGAAGACTGTCTCTTTTTAATCCTGCTGCTTGTTAACATCAGTTTTGTCTTTTGCATTTGGATTCTGAGAAGCTCCCATGAATTGTAGATTCCATAATTCCTGATTTCACCCACCCAAAGACTTGGGAGTGGTATCAAGCAGCCTGTAATACCCTTGGCATAAACAAAAAATTCTATAAAACAATATTAACCAGGGCTTATGGGGTTAACTTTCTATGGCATAAAAACTCATAGAGGAGAGGAAGATTTATTTATAAGTTAACATTTTTATATACACACATGCATATATATATATATTCATTAACTTGCTAGAATGTACATTGGGAGCATTTAATACATTCTTCAACAGCTGAGAAATTTCTGTTCAGCTCACGAATTCATCACCACAGAGAGTGGTAATGAGCCTTTTGCTGTAGGATGCAAATCCTACAGCATCCCTGCATCCCTGGTGAAGGAGGGACTAGGAATTCAGGCTCTCCCTGATACTAAGGCTAGACTGAGAATGAAAAAAAAAAATTAACCCTTGTAATTTTTGCTATATCTATAATGAACAATGTTAAATTTGAAAAGTAAAAATATTTTAAACAGAAAATAAAATGTGGACCTGACATACTTAATTACTATTAATCAAAGAAGAATTAGGATTAATCAAAGGGTTTCTAATATTTGTTAGATGTTCCATATGGTCTCTTTGCTCTGGCAGGACAGAGAACAAAATGTCAGTAATGTCTTACAAGTTAATTTCTTCTAGAAAAAAAATAATTGAATTTGCATATTTATTTGACATAATTTCACAGTATTTTTGAGATATCTTATTTCAATCCTTAATTAAATAATTTTGAGCAATATTATTTCTTTATATTTATAATGATTCACATAACAGTCATCTTGGAAATATTTTTCAAAATCACTTTGGTTACCTTAGTTGTGACAAAAACTTTTGCACTCAGTGCATATTCTAACCTACAAATTGATATTTAACAAGCATTCAAGGTCTTTTATACAAATAAAATAATACAAATACGAGGGTGAAGTGTTTGTGTGTCAAAAGTAAGTTGCTTTTTATGGAGGAAAGGACAGAAAGAGCTGCCCAGAGAAGCAGCCTGTCAGCAGCACCATTTCTTGGTTTTGACCACCAGTGACCAAGGTCCTCCAAAATCACACTTCTCCTCCTGTCTTATTCTTCAAACAAAATGCAAATCTATTCTTTTAAAGATGACTTTACTGGTCTTTATGATCGTTCCCTCCTCTTCCATTTATCTTGAAAGGAAAAGATTATTTCTTAATAATAATAAAAAATTATATTGGAGAGATACACATTAATGTGTCAGTGAACACTTTGATATTCTGCACAAGGAAACACTGACTGATTCAAATTTTTGTTCTATAGGTGAAAGAGATTTTTTCTTTTTTGACTTTCCCCATTGCCTTAAGAACACTTAACAGAAAATTTCCCTCCTTGCACTAATAGAACAGATATTCCAAATCTACCAAGCTGAAGGGAAGACTGCAATCTTTCATTAGCTGCTGAAGAATGCACCACACCATCCAACTTCAAACATTCTGTTCAAAAATATAATTAAGTCATCTTCTAAGTAATAGTAATGATGTCTTGTATTATCCCAGATGCTTTTATCCTTGCAAAGAATATATTTCAGAACTCACAGACCTCCTCCTGTCTCCCTTTATTAAAATTAATTTTGAAAAAAATGCCATAGCTGCCTTGAGGAAATATTTATTTATTTATTTATTTATGCATCTCAGTGTTTATCAATGAGATTATTTTAATAAAGAGTACATGGCAGGGCCATGTGCATGCATATTCATGAATGTGAGTCAGGGCTGGAATTTCTTTCTGGAATCCTTGAAGTTCATCAGTCTCTTGTGCCACCCTGAAACCCTGCAGAACAATTTTAACCCAAGGAACTGGAGGCTCCTTTGTCCAGCTGAAATTCAAAATGTGCTTCACAACCTCCAGGTGCTGCAAAAGTATCCAAAACACCTCTGAACCAGCAATGATCTCTTTTATTCTTCTTTTAGTATCGGAAGATTCCTGTTTTTTAAGCTAAAACATCTTTAGGGACAGGGCTGGGAGTTCTCAGTGGGGGGACCTGAGTGGACAGAGGTTGGCAGCAGGAGCCCCACTCTCCTCTCTCCCTGCAGTCTCTGGGAGAATGATGCCTTCATGCAGGCAGAGCAGCAAAATCAATATAAAGTATGTCCCCTTCTATTTTTTTATTTATTTGTTTATTTATTTACTTTAACCTTTTTTAAGGAGAGTTGAAAAACAAAAAAACCTTGTCTCTTGCTTGGTTGTCCTTTATGAGGGATTTTAAGGTAATCTTTCATCAGCTTTCCTTACCACCACAGGGTAAAAAATCTCCCTCTCTTGCATTCTTACTTCAGGCAATTGAAGCATGAAATGGGAAATCTCGTCTGCAGTGGAGAGCAAATGTGTCACCTTATTTATTAATTTCATGATCAGCTGAAGACTTTTTTTATTGGACAAGCCCAGCCAGACTTGTGTTTTTGAATAGAAGCAAGAATAAAGCCTAGCTCTGGAGAAGGTTGCTTATTTTTTTCTTTTTTTTTTCTTATTCTTTACACAGAGATGCAATGAGAAATGTTGTTTAAAATAAAAAATAAAAACTCAGCAAAACACTACAGACACAGAATCCCTTATGTCTTTTTCCATCCTGTGGGAAGTTTTTTTCCCTTTTTCTTTGCCAAGACTCTCATCATGGCCTTGGTCTCATCAAATTCCAGCCCATGCCTCCACCTGCAGGTTGTGTTGTGCTGTACCTTGGATCTGTTTGATTTTGCAAAACTTGGCTGCCAACATGATGGGTTGAGACCCCAGAGTCCTGGCTTCAAGGTGCCATTGGCAAAATGAGCAGAATTTAAAATATTTGCAAAGTGCTCACATAGTGCTGTGAGCTCTTGGGCACTCTGGAAGTGCCTGGTATTTTCTTTGCAAATGGGATTTGCATGTATTTGAACTTTTAAAATCTTGCAAGAAAAGGAGAGGTCACCACAGCCAGGCCGGAGATTAAGAGCCTCACATTTATTTCACTGCATTTGGGAAACAGAATGGAGAAGCACTATCTTTCAAAAATCTGCACTTTCCTCTTTTCTACAGCAAACATAGACTGAATCTGTTTGACATAAATCACTTCAAACTTGCAATAATGGCAAAATATCCAGGAGAATGACAAAGGAGTTCCTATGCCATGCTGGAGCCTGAGGTCTCAGGTATAAAATCAGGAGAATAATAAAAGCAGAGAGATGGACCAGGCATGCATGTTGGCTTGGGTGAGTGCATGTCCTAGAATGATGTTCCTGCTTCATTCCCTGAGAGCTGTTAGTGGATTATCTACTGATGGATAGGTTTTAATTACGAGTAGACACATTTTCCAACATCTGATCTTCATTCAGATGTTAATTCAGAGAAATATTCTGGTCTGGTTTATGCAGGGGAGTTGGCTAAAATCATCTTGACAGTCCCTTGTGGCTCTATAATCCATAAGGCTCCCCAATAAATCACACCATTGCTCCAGCCTTCTCTATGGAATCACACATGCAAAGGATGTGATGAAGAGGATCAAAACCAACCCTGATCCTCGTTCAAAGCTCCCCTTTTAAGAGGAAATTTGGATAATGAGTGATTCACCCACCACACTTGACCCACCATTTACTCAGTCAGGGGGGGAAATACAGACTGTCCTTACAGATGTGCACATATGCAAATCTCCTGTTTTGTGCCTCTAAGGCAATTAAGCTCATAGGTATAAAACAATTATGCTGTAAAGATTGCTTTTTCCTTAAGGGGAAGCCTGTGGCATTTACAGAACACCCATTTGGAATCTTAAAGCCATTGTTTTTGGTGATGTTTAAGGGATGTGGGGCCAGAGAGTTAACTGAGTTAGATGGTTTTTCAGTAGGCATCAAAAAGAGCAGGAATGAGTCCCCATTTGACAGCTTGGAGATAAACTGTAAATGTGAGACATAATTTATATGTATCTTAAAAATTCAACAACAACAGCAAATAATTCAAGGGACTCTAGCCAGCTGGTCTTCCTACTAAAACTGGATACAGCAAGCAGGAAGTCTTTGCACAGCGATGATGACATGCAAAAGCCTTCTATATAAATTTACACATTTATCAAGCCTTTGTGGAATAATAAGCTACAATCTAGCCAGCCTGGGGCAGTCTGCTGTAATTGTTATGATTTGTTTTCCAGATACAGTACAAATTCCTTGGTAATCTTTCCTGAATTTTAATAAGGGGAAGAGAAGACTTAATTAAAGAATCCTTTGTACCTTCTGTGGCAACTGCCATCTGTGAGTGCTTCGTTCTGGGTCTTATCTCCATCATACAGCCCCCAGCTCTGCCTTTGTGCAGAGTGCTGGTGACTTAGACTCAAGGAGTGAAATATCCACGCTGAGCAGGTTTTGGGTTTTGGCATCTTCAGTGGAGAGGCAAGGACCAGAGCCCTTTGATCAGCCCCGATGCATTAGAGTATTTATTAAAGAAAAATAGCATTTAATTCAAGATAAATTAGGGAATACCCAGTTTACATATGAAAGAATCACAAATTATTTTTTTAAGGGGTATGTATAACATAATTGACTGCTACCAAGAGTAGCCTCTGGTGTCAATAGGGCCTTTTGTATGTTGATATAAATGAGCTTTTATTTTTACAGTGAAATAGGGAAATATATCCCCATAGAAGCTGTCAGTAAAGAGGTGAAATTCTCAGATGCAGCTCTGTACAGGCCAAATTGATAATTTATTTGGAAATAAATCCACCCCACCCACAGTTTCAAGAATAAGCAACTTTTATAATAGGAGTTTGTAATTAAGGCTGGGTGCCCCAGCTTACAAGGTCCTGAAAATCCAAATAATATGATGGATTTCTTGGCAAATATGACCCAGAAACTGGCTGGGATTTCAGAGCATGATGTGTCTGACCACAGGCAAAAAGAATTCTAGAAATGAACTCTCCTTGACTTAATGCAGAAAGAGTAAACACCAGAGGCATCTTATGGAGCCCTTGCTCCCTCCTTTCAAGTATATAAAGTATATATATTCTTATAAACCATTTGCTGTAAGAAATTAAGAGTTTGTCCAACATCTCATTCTTTCTGGTCTGTTAAATGATGCCTGATGTAGCTGTGAAAGCTTTACTGATTTCCTCTCTGTGTTACATTCCCACTTCCCTCTTTCCCATCCATCTATCCTATTTGCCTGTGGGCTGAGAAGCTGCTTTGGTGTGGGAATCCTCAGCACTGAGTTCTTTCCTTCCATGTTAATCCCCCTTAGGAGCAGCCAGGATGTAATTATTAATCAGCCACTGGAGAGTGAGGAATGTAATCTCTAGATAACATCCATCCAACTTAAGCCTGCCCCTTAACATGAGTTTTTGGAGAAATGTCTTGGGACTTTGTGTCTTCTGTTACACCTTGATATGATCACACAGGAATCCTCACGGGATTGGAGAAAAACACTGGCAGACCTGATAACCAGGGTTTCATTTCTTCCTATCTGACTGCACACATGGTGTGATACCATTGCTTTAGCTGATAGGTGTGTGAAAGCCTGAACTGTGAACAGAGGGATTGATTTGTTGAAAGAAAAAATTAATGCCCTTTGTCTTTTTCCTCTCCTGTTTTTATCCATTTGCATCAAAACTCTATCAAGCAAACTGCTTTTCTCTACATCTGGAAAAATTCAGTTTTTATTTTACTTCTATTGCACTTTTGTGTCCTTCCAGCTCTGTTAGCATAGATCAAAACAATCTAGGAGCATATGTTCCTATCAGATTTAATGTGTAGACTTTCTTAAATGTCTCAAAAGACCTTTCAGATCTAAGCCTATATTTAAGTAAGCAATTAATTATTGCATAGTTCTTCCAATGGAAACACAACTTGTTTTCAATTTAAGCTGCAATTCTGGCTCTTTTGAAGTTTCCTCTCTGTTCATTCCAAGCTAGAGATTGTGCAAATTTGATCTCAGACAGTACCTGTCAAATCATCAAAAGGCACTGGGGAGCCTCCACGCGTCAGGAAGAATCTCCATTTCTTCACTCACCCCCGTGGAGTTCAGGGACCAGCAAATTCAGCCACACACATCAGTGAGTGCAAACCACCGAACTGAAACCCTTCTCTAAAATGCTTAAAACACAGTATCTGCCTAAAAGGACACAGCCTCCCTAAAAAAACAGGGGGAGGAGAACATTTAATTAATCCTATGGCACTGTGAAATGTCAGGCAGGAGGAAGTCCTTGGGGAGGGAGAGGATTTGGGAGTGAAGTGTTTCTTGTCCTGGTTCGTGAGTCAGGGACAAAAGCCGGGAGTGATTTTCTGAAGAGAGGAGGTGCCTGTGATTCAGCTGCCACGCTGTCAACTGATCCTGGAGACCCAGTGCCCTGACAGGGCAGGGAAATACTTCCCACCAGAGCTGGGGGTGAAATGTGTCTTTCTGCTGGAAAACTCCTGGCGGTACCACAGCTTGTCATGCAGTAAATCGAGTTCACCATGCAGAGCATCACCTGCTGCCAGCCCAAGAGAAGGCACCAGAGCCAAGCACAGAAAGCCCCCCGAATACACAGAAAGAGCAGAGGATTAATGTCAGGCTTGTTGTGTTGGTTTTTGAAGGACGGTGTATAATTCATCACCTGGGGCAATCATGAGAGGGATGTTTAAATTCCTCAGAGAGCACAGAGCTTATAAATAATAATGAACAGAATAAAATGCAAATGGCCTGGAAGGAATCAATAGTCATGAATGGAATCAGCCCTCAGATCCTAATTGAAATGAAAATGAGATGCATATTCAATATGTGCTTAATAGAATATACATAATATGAGCATCCTGAGCTAATGAACAAGATCTTTCCATCATGCAGATACACACAGGCAGGCCCCCCTCCAAGGAAGAGAATGTCAATAGATGCAGCCAGCCTCACCATACCTCTGTGAATTGCTATGTATATATACATATATATTGAGGATAATGGAAACAATGAACTTTTAGCCTCTGCTAAGTCTCAACCACAAACAGCCACAAAAACAGCAGCTGTTGTTTCTGAACATCCATAAAACTGTGATAGGTATTTTGCATATTGCTCCAAAATTAATTGAAGCTTTTGTTTGTGTCGGAAATAGCATTTGCCAAGGCTTTATTCTCCTTTGTATTTCAGGCCATTTTGCAGCAGCTAATTAGATGCCCACATGCTAATTGCTCTGGTTCCTTGGTAGACCTTCCTAGGACCTCACTGACCCACACAGAAGAGTGGGAGCTGCTGCCCTTTGAATCTAATTACAAACAATTGAATTATTTCCTGCACAAGGCTGAGCTGGAGATCTCATGTTATCTCAGCAGAAAGCAGATGTGCACTTCTGTGGGGATGACTTGCCCCGATATGCTAAACACTGGCACACTCTTCTGCAGTAAAAAAAGAGCTCCCTGCTTAAAACCAGATTTTTGGTGTTTGTGACTTGGAAGAACGAGCAGCAGAGACAGGAACATCAGTGTCACGTGCAGGAGAGTCTTGGCTAGGGCTGCAAACATCGGCTGTCATGAGCACAGCACTGCTGAGACAGGAGCAGGAGATGTTCCACAGCCCTGGGGCCCAAGGAATCCTGACAGCTGGGTAGGTGTGAGACACCATGGCTCATGTAGGATCACCCCCCTGAGGTCCCACTCCTCTTGTGTTGGAGAATACAAATTAAAAGGTGTCCAGTTCGCTGCTGAAATGTTGACTGTCCTTTGCCATGCTAGGTGCCTCATCCAGCAAAACAGGATTAGACATTCTGCTCTTGGGATAAAAACCCAAAAGCCAAGAGTCCTAGTTGGAATTCTGCCACAGTTCAACTTCTCTGCCTCCAATTCCTCATCTCCCCCCCACATCTGTCCTGAGGGTTGAGTGTTTAACATTGCAATGTTTTGAAAATGTTCTAAATGTTCTGTGCTAAATCCTATCTGAAAGTACCTAACTGTTAGACAGATGGAGCTTATTTTATTGCTTTGCAAAGCAAATGTCATCTGTATTGAATTTCTTGCCTTGTCTGCTAACAGAATTCTTCTCTCTGATTTTATTTTTCCATTCCTGTGGAGACGGGGTTGATGGGGAAGGAGCCTAACACTATAATTTAAGGGCCAAAAATCTCTTTCTTGCTTTACTATCCAGCATTAATGTTACTGCCTCATCACTACCGAGCCAGAATCCCAACTGGATATCAGACTGATGAGGTCTTTATCCCAGACTCATTACTGGATGGAAAAATGAATCTGCACTCTATGACTGGATGGGGGCACTCACTGACAGGGAAAAAAAGAGTGTTCTGTGTAGCAGAAAGCTGAAGCAAAATCATCCCTCCCTTAACACAGCACAACAGCTCTTCTGACACAGTGAAGGCCTTGCTGAGGGCCACTCAGATAAGCTAAGGGCCATTAAGCTGCCATAGAAATCCCCGTGGGTTTTCCTCATGGGAAAAATGGCTGAAAATCATCACTGGTGTAAACTGCGAGGGTGCAGCTTGTGCTCCTGCCCCTTGGTGCCAGCTGAGCACAGGAGGATGGCTGCAGGGAGCAGGACAGTGGGGATCACTCTCACCCATCAGGCTCTGCCCTCCTGCCCTGTCTCAGCATCTCCCTTCTCAGACATGGACACACTTTGGGAGGGCCTTTTACCAAAAGCTGTTCTCACAGCAGGCTAAGTAATTCTTCCTGTTGTATTCCTTTCTCTTCCAGTCTGTAGCTGATCCTTTGCAATTTTTTTTCCCTTATTTACTGGCTCCAGGGGGTGGAAAGCCAAGAAAAGGGAGAACATTGAGATGATGGACCTGTCTTCATCACCTGGCCTGCATCCTGTCACCCTGCTTCCCAGACCTGGTGCATGGGGTTCCAGTCCTTCCTCCCTGAGACCCTACAGCCTCTGCACCTTCAGGAGTGTGGCTTTGAGTCATAAGCAATGAGCCTGGAAGGACCTGAATCTATTCTAGGCTGCTGCTGCCAGGTACAGCAGATGCTCTCTGTTAGATTTTACTTCCCCAGAAATTCTTCTGATTCATAAAACATTCAGGATTGTGGGCCCCTATTTTGCCAAGTCTTTCTTTTCTGCTGCGTAGATTTTTTCAGAGGAAATTTGTATCAATGACTACGGAGCTGGTCTTCTTTATTAATATCTTGGTTGGCCAAAACATTGTTGGATAAGCCATGGATAATCCTGGGCAGTCTGCAAGGCATCAGGAAGTGATTTTCCAGATGAGAAGCAGAAAGAAAGAAGGAAAAATCTGTTTTGAGCTATATGCACAAAGTCCCATGGATGAAAACAAACAAAATGGAGAAGAATTAATTCAATTAAAGAGCATTCAAGCTGAAGCCTTGCTTTAGGATTTTTTAAATTATAACTCATGTAGCTACACTGCATTGGAGTTCCCTTGGATTTTTTTATTCTGTATTTCTTTTTCCCAATAATGGCAATCCTTCTGTTAAAAGAATCAGAACACTCTGAAATAATTGTTGAGAAGTAATTCCTCTTGCTGCTCTATCTGGGGAGCTGCACTCCAGGGTGGATGCTGGTCCCAAAGCAGCTGGAGACATTTCAGCTCTCAGGATTTGGCTCTCAGCACATCCCTTAGTGCTGGGGATAAAGGGGAGGAGAACTACACGGACTGGTCTGGAGCATGTGCTGGTGGTGCTGACCCTGGCAGGGGCAAATGTGAGCTCGGGCTGAGTGCTGGCAGCTGGCAGTGTCACAGCTTGCAGGGAAGCTCCACATTCCTGATGTCTCTGTCTGGAGGGGACACATGGAAACATGGAAACAGCTGAGCCCAGGCCTGACTACCTGACCAAACACCTCCCCCACCAAAGGGCCCCTGCTGCCACTGCTGGAGGGTACCAAGAGCAAACTGAGGGCTGTGAGAATGGCTTTGTGTGAAACACATTGACTGCTTAGCTGAAATCTCCCTTCTTCTTGGCATATCAAATATTCACAAGTGATACACACTAATAAGATTCATCTATTCCTAAATCCACCCCCTGCTGTTTAGAATAGGGGCAGGAGTCATCCACGTTATACACTGAGATTGATGGAAGGGCGATTCTGTGAGTTTTAGGGAAAATTCTTACAATAAAACCTGATCTAGAGTCAGTAACACATTCATCATTGTCACGCCTTCCCCACTAGTGGCCCTCATCTTCTATTTCTACACTTTGTGTGAGGATATCAACTTTTCCCTCCACCAGTGTCACCCTCATCTTTGGAAGACTCCTGTTGCAGTGACAGTATTAAGATAAGTTTAGCACTTATTATGCTGGTTTCAGATTTCTTTTTAAGCACAAAAAAAAATTTATTTTAAATAGCAAAATTACCAGATGGGAAGCTAATTTAATAAGTTGATAATATCATTTCATTTTATTTAGAAGAATGCACATAGAGCTGTCTCCTTGAAATACAACCTGACACAACTGCAATATTCCTAATCTGCCAGATCTGATTTTGTTTTCCAAGTAGGAACTAAAGATAACTTTAATTTCTTTAAAAGTACATTGGAGAGGATAACTTAATTTATAAGGGCATTTTTTGAGGGAGACTGACTCAGGCACTGTGAGATATGAAAAGTGAAAAAGTTAGAACAAACTGAGTTGAAAAACACTTATGGCCACCAAATGTAATAAGCAAATAAAAGCTATAAAGGAACAGCCCAGTTTTGCCACCTAAAGCTTTGTTGTTTTTCTATAAGCCATGGGCAGAATGCTCCTGCAATTCACAGTACAGTTTATTTTAATATTCTGCTCTGTCTACACATGTTCCAGCTGGGAGAATTGGGCTTTATCTCAATATTATCAAAGTCTTTCCACCTTAAAAAGAGTGTACAAAAACCACACTAACTGGAACTGAATGTAGTATTCATGGAGAGAATAAATACTCACAAAATTTCACCAATTTCTGATGAAAACAAGATGTACCCTCTGCAGAGAAGATTATGTAGATACCGCCTCCCAATCATAAGTGAATATTCTATTTTTACATATGCCTGTTTCCTAACTCTGTTTCCAGTGATGGAAATAATAAAATAATTTTTAAATTCCATTTTTATCCACAAGGCAATCTCAGAAACTTATTAATGGACAGGAAATGTTGGCCGATAGTAACATGGTTAAGAAGTACATTACTTTATAATCATTTTACCTAGGTTCAGATTAAGATTTTTAAGCCACAGAAGAAATTATTTCTCACTCTTTTCTGGTCAGAGATTGAGTACCTAGAACAATTTAGAGGGGAGATAATACCTGCTGAATTTAACATAGGGAAAAAGGTTGTGATAGAACATTTTAAGGGAAGTTTTGGGTAAAGTTGCATCTATTTTTTTGTGTGGTGGAGAGAAAAAAAGGTCCTCACTTCCAGATATGTTTGAGTTACTGGGACAACAGTGATTTTATCAAGAGGAAATGGGAGCTAGGGAAATATTCCTTGTTTCTAAATAAAAAACATCCATTTTCCCTCCATCTCCTGATACATGGGATGTAGTCAATATGAAATATTGTTCTTCAGCTGCCTCAGCATGCATGTCTGCTACACCAGCACTTTCTTGGCTTGATTTCATTTCAAAGCCCATTCAGACTCTATTCTCCCTGTGCTATAGTTCTGTAACTGATTCAGGTTTCAAGTAATGTTTTGCTGTTTTCCCTCAAGAATAAAAATCAGAGATAGCTCCTGTGGGCAGTAACTGATTTTCACATGAGCTAGAGGCAAACCTTAGGGTTCATTCCACACACATGCTTTTTTAAGTGAGTCTAGTTTGATTGAAACATGCAAAAAAAATCACCTACACCTGTCATCAGCACATCGCTTATCTAGGAAAAAAGGCTTGCAGATGAAAATGATCCTGGGAATAATTGCAAATCCAAGATGAAAAAAAATCAAGTGCCCTCCTTTTAAATACCACAGAAACATATTCGCAAACCTTTACCATTAGACTGGAAAATAAATATCCATCCACTCATGGTCAAATTTCAAATGAACATGATCTAACTAATCAATTTTTGTTTATTCAGCATGCTCTAACTACTCAAGTAAATCTAAATTAATGGCATGAGTAATTGGATTCATTTAAGACCTCGCATTTCCTTTCCTTATGCTCTGCTGCTTGCTGCTGCTTAAATGGGAGCAGCCAAACCATTTTCTTCTGGGGGCCACACAGACAATAAAAACACTGATCACCAGAATCTGGGTCCCAGGTGCCCTCTTCAGAATAATCCTCTCACGTGTGGCACAGCCAATGATTAAACCTGCCAGATAGCTTAGAGCTCCAGAACAATTCAAACCTGAGATTTCTAGCAAAGAAAAGATCTTGTATACAAAGGAGAAACTGCCCAGTGTTATTCCCACTAGTGGGAGAGGGAAGAGGTTAGTTTGAGGTTAACAACAAGATTTTGGAAGCCTTGGCACGTGATATAAATGTCTTCTGGCACACAGCTGAGCCTCTGGGCTGTACCTCAGCCTAAGTGGGATGTGGTGTGTCCTCCTGCCTCTGCTGGAATTCACAGAGAGAGACATTGCATACTGGGGATTGCACTGGAGCCCAGGTATGCATGGGATGGATTTTATAGAGGTTGAAGTTGGTAGTGGTTTGTACCTCGGGGCTTGTGATCCCTTCTTTAATAATCAAATCTGCTCTCCTGCAGGCCTCCTTCCTCCTCCCAACACATAAAACTCCTTGTGTCTGTCCTGCCCCATGAATCCACACGCTGTGATGGTTCCACAGATGCACAGTGCATGTCTGCTCCACTCTTTTCTGGGAATATGGTTCTGTAGCACCATTGGCAGCACTGGGAGACTACAGCAGCTTTTTTTTTGCTGTATAGCAGCAATTTGTGTCAGCCTTTGTCTTAGGAGCCTGGAGCTTTACATGCTCTAAGCAGGTTTGCTTGGCAGGAATGTAAAACAGTTTTTTATGTCTTGGAGGAGTTTTTCCACTTACAGTTTGCTAAAGTGGGGTCTAAGGAAAGAATCACTCCATTTTGACTACTCTTTTTTAAACTGCAGCGGTCTTTTAAGCCCATTCCTGTCAATCCTTTCCTGCCACACTCATGGATGAGATCCTAAATTTCACCCTCCACCAGTGGCCTCCTCTCCTCACATACCCTGCAGCCCCTGACACTCCTCTCATCCAGAGCTTCTTCAAACAGCAACAGGGAGCCTTTGACAATTTGCTTCCTACAGCTGCTCTGAGCCCTTTCTAAGCCAAAAGCACACAGACTCCAGGCATTCAGCTTTATTCCAGAAACACAGAATGCATCTTCCTGCCTTTTTTTCCCTGCTTCTGCTCTAACCAACCTGTTGTAATTTAGGCCTGGCCAGCTCTTCCCTTCTGCTCCTTTCTCCTTGAAGATCTCCAGCCTGGAATCAAGTTCCCTGTCATCCCTAGAAAAATGCCTTGATGCACTCACAACCAGGCTGAGTATGATTTGCAAACTGCATCCTCTGCTGTGGGAGGGAAAATGTCTGCCCAGAGAAACTGACTTTAAATACATCACTTCCAGAGCACTGATTGCAAAAATTAACTTATTTCTCTCTCACATCCTCACTGCCAATGCTGTTCATGCACAGAACTTCTGAAAACCGGGGTCCTTTCTTTTCTGGAGGTGTGGAGATAGAGGATGAGAGCTCCTCCACAGCACCTGGGCATCATTTAATTCAGTCCTGGGGCTCCTGGTGCCCCTGCAATCCAATTATTCAATTAGTAACAAAGAACAACTGCATTCTTGCTTCATCCCATGGTAAGGAAGGCTGGTGCTGCCTGTTGCAGATTTATTTATATCTTCCCTACACTCCCCTGCTTTCTCTCACAGGCAAACCAAGGAACAAGCTGGAGGCTGCTGCTTGGAAAAGGGAGTTCTTTATGAAGGGGCTGGGATGTGAGGTTCTGATATTACTGTGTCACTACCAGAGAGTGTCTCTTAGAGCCTGTCTCCTCTCTCAAGAGAGTTTTTTGATAACTAAGCCTTTTTATGGAAAGAGAACACTTTTCACCTAAAGTGTTGAAGGCTTTCCAAGGCAAAGTTGGATCCAAAAGGGAAAAAAAAAAAATGTTACTTCTACCAGAGTATTTCTGGGAGGGAACAATCACCTTCTGGGCCTTCTCAGCAGTTTTATCCTCTCTGTGTTATGGTTAAAATTGCTCAGCACTGATGTGAATTCCTAGAGCCTGGACCCCTTAGCCCAGATGAAAATGGTGTGAAGTACGTGAGGCTGAACGGGCAGGAAAGCAGGAAAAGGCAAAAGGGTTTTGGACCAGGAGCAAACAGAGTTGTTAAAATGGCATATTTTCTAACTGCTGACTGGTTTAGATTATTGTTCCTTGTCCTCCATGAGCACTAATAGGCTATAAATAAACCCACAAAACCTTCCTGCCAGGGAAAGCTAATTTCTGGTGCATTTACTGATGTTTAGGGTTTTCTTTTCACAGCAGATGAAATCACTGGAGTGCTTGCTGTGATTTGGTGTGTAGTAGCTTAAATCAGAGCTTTGCTTGGACCAGCTCCCAGCATTCTCTTTGTTGTTGGATCAGCGATCTTAGCTTGAATTTGTAAGGGGCCAAAGGAATTAAGTGCCCACACTGACTTATTTTGGTCATCAGGATGCCCACATTTGCCTTACAAATGCAAACTTTGAAAAAGTACACTCTGTTTTAACAAGAAACCTACTGAACAGATGTCTAAACCAGGGAGATTTTTTTCTCCTTGGTCTCTTACTTGAATTCTTCCTTTGGGTTTTGGTCTGTGCAGCAGGGGAGAGGTGCCAGAGTTGAGAACACCTGAAAAGCAATTAAAGGCAGCAGCTGCTGAGGGGCTGCTTCTTTATTGCCCTCCACTGAAAAGGTTCATGGAAAACTATTTACTTTCCCTGAGCTGCTGGAGAAAATGTTAGACAAGTTGTAGCTCTGAGCAGAGGTTTGTGCCTGCTCTAACCTCTCGCATCCATTTGATATCTGCAAATCTATTGACAAATTATTTCCTATCTGCTTTTCACAGTTGCTGGGTTCCTGGGATGAGAGAGTCTTCATTTCTTTGCAGGGCTGAACTACAGCCAACTAGATTAGAAAATGTTACTTTCTGATGGATTTTTTTTTCCCTTTTAGCTGCCTACAGAATGCTATACTGAGGTGCACCGAAAAAGAATAAATTCCACACCAGAGATATGATTTTTCTATTAACCTTCTCACCCCAAACTTCTTCGGAGATGTTCATTTCCCCCCCTGGATTTCTATAGAATTTTTCTATAAAAGCTGTAGAAGTTTGCAGAAATCAGCCATTCTTAAGAGAATTTCTTCATGCTTGTATATTTATACACTGCTTTTAAAATCATATTCCTTATAAATATACAATTCTACTATAGATGAGCCATGTAAGGCCCAGCTGATGCATTACAGAGCCCTTCATTCCCAGGCTTTGGTGAAACCCAGCTCTGCTGTGTTACTGGTACAAGCTGCAGGACAAGGTGTCCAGGAGCTGGTATCACACACGGTTCTTTATAGAAATCTGGTGTTTGACAAGAACTGGAGTGGCAAAGGAAATGGTTCTTTAGGGGCTGGGGTTTCACCAGCCCACATGGAGTGAGTCTGCAGCACTTCTTGGCCAAGTTCATCATCAAAACGAGTCCCCCTGTAAAACACCACCACTGGTGCGAGCAGGGGTGTGAAGGCACAATCAATCAAACTTCTTGAAATATGGAAAAAATCCATTTCATATGCAGCTGAAGGCAGCCCTGCAGAAGAGTTCATCCCCATTCCAAAGGGAGAGATCCCACATTTTGATTGCATGAGTCCTTGAAGAACAATATGCAGAGTGCTGCCATCGGAGAGGCATTTGCAAACGTAGGCAAATGCAGCCCTGTTTCTTGGGGGTTGTTTTGGGTTTTTTCCTTCCCTGATATTTGCTGTTTCTCCCATTCTTCCTTTATGTTTTTATTGTGTCTTTTCAAGCTTTAATTTCACAACTGATAAATAAAATTTCCTACTGACGGAGGTGCAATGGAAGTCAGGCCAGGATTTACACTTTCAGTTTAATGAAACCAGTGAGAATGATTTCTTAAACCAATGCAAGAAAAATGCAGCAGAGGAATTTCAAGGATCTCTGAGTTCACGTGCATGATTTCTTATGATGGAAGTAATAGCTTTGATTTCTTCTGATATAAGCAGTGTTCTCATGACCCTCACATAGTTACTGTGGTCCTACATTCCTTCTTTATAATGAATTGATGTTTACTGCCTAGGATTTGGGATTTTTATCTTGAAATCTGGACAACTATTAATTTTCAGATAACTTATGGCTACATATAAATCTAATTATTCAAGATAGCTTTCAGTAAAGGGACAATATGGTAATAACTCCCTGAATTCTGACTATGAATTTGAGCAGGCTGACTTATTTATGTTTTGCAGGCACACAACGAATTTATTAATCTTACTGCAACAGTTAGGTATCAATTCTTTGTGTTGTTAACTATTATATTAGAAAATTGGGGATTTGGAAATCTCTGTAATTGTTAGTGGTTGCTGTGGAGAATGGACTAGACCATGATTTTTACCAAGGCAGGTGTATTTGACTTCACACTGCTTTCCTTCTCCCTGGTGTGTTATTGATGGTGCTCTGTTGTACTCATTCTTTAGAGAAAAGTAAATTCACCAAATGAAACAGTTTTCACTGATGTCCACATTTCATTGTGTTGTAATGCTGTCATTTTCCCTGTAAATTTTATTCATCCTTTGTCTGGTATATGTGGGCCTTTGAGGATAAGTACAGAAAAAAAAAAAAAGAAAAAAAGGATACTCTGGAGACTCTTCAGTCTTCCTTAGTTATAACAAAGAGCAGAACTGCACGTAGGGGCTGTAAGGAGGTGTGTAAAAGGGACCATGATTTGGCAGACAAATATCTTGATAGGTTTTCTTATTCCTGTGGTTTTAAAAAACTTATTTCCTTTAAATATATCCCCCACCCCATCCCAGGGCAGATATCCACAGACGCTGTTACTGAGGCAGCAGCAGCACACAGACATCC
The DNA here is from genome assembly GCA_013397245.1 of Thryothorus ludovicianus. NCBI lineage: Eukaryota > Metazoa > Chordata > Aves > Passeriformes > Certhiidae > Thryothorus > Thryothorus ludovicianus. The sequence continues at coordinate 792,978 of VZTB01004645.1, forward strand.
TGCTGCTACCATGGCAGCAAATGTTATATGGTTTTTATATACATTTGTTTGTGTGCACACATCTGTCCTGGCTTTAGGCCTAAATCCCACAAGTCAGAGCCAGAAGCTGCAGTGATTTAAGACTGTGGAGTCAGGCTGAATGTGGTGAAAGCTAAGCACGTGCTTAAACTTGCTTCTTGATGGGAACCTTCTTATCCCAGGAAAACTGGGAGGACAAGGACAGTCAGAGAGCCAGGAGCAGTCAGATCATCCAGGGAAAATGAGTGCAAGTTGTCACCCTCCATCACAGCTTCCCAGGCAAGCAGGCCCAAATTCTTACAGCCACAGTATCCTACAAGGAATCTCCCAAGTCAGGGTTTTCCTTGGCCATGTCCAAGTAATACCCCACAGACAGTGTAAAAGCTTTTAAATTTTGCCCACAATCCAGAAGGCTTGTTGCATTTTGTTTTTGTCCAAATAGATACAAATATTGCCCCTCATTATCCATAACCCCTGAAATTTTGTGGGGTTTGATTTTTTTTCTTGAAATAATTAAGCCTGTTTTCTGTTGGCAGCCATCACATTTGCCTACATGAGGCCAAGTCTTTCCAAGAAATAGCTTTCACAACCAGAGGTGCCCATTAATTCTCCAGCTATTTCCTGCCTTATCCCCAGGTTGCTGCCCATGCCAGATTCCCATGCAAGGGTGGTCTCATGTTTCAGAAAGAGCCTCCTTCTCTCTGGAGGACACCAACTTCTCTGACCCCACACAGATATAATGATGGCTTTAAAACACAGTGCAGCAATTACCCATGCACGTGTCACAAACCAGGTTCACAGAATTATTTACTGTCTCTCTGCTTTTAATTTTGTCCTTGTTCTGCATCCCATAAAGGTTCCTGTCATGCTGCCAGCATTTTGGTGCCTGTTATTTATTTTATTTATTGTTGAGAAATTAAAATATGTGTAAATCCATAAATAGCTAATACAAGAAATATTGCTTCTGTGACATAAGTCTGAGTCTGTCATGGCTCTTGCATCAAATGAATGGTCCAATGGGTCAGGCAGCTTCAGCCAATCTCCCAGCACCCCATGACATTTAAATATAATTTAGCTTTCAGGGTTAGGGGGGAAGAGGGGAGGGGAAACTGAATGAGTTATGAAAACACAAATTAAACTGCACTACCATTGCTTTACAACAGTCTGTGCCATATTAAATAGCTGGCGTGTCTGTTCCTAGACGTTGTCTTGTTACTTTTACATTTATGTAAACTTACTTCAGTTAAAAAGAGAGCAGGAGAAGAAAAATCAATTGAAACAGAAGACAGAGATTTAATTTAGCTGTAGGGAAATCAGATCAAGGATGGCAAATGATGAAGATAAAAGTAACCCCTGTTCCAATGTAGAGAGAGAGTGGATGCCTGATGTTCATTAGAATTAATTAACAGCATTCTGCTCCTCTGGGACCTGGGGAGCTGAGGAGGGTGGGTTTTGCTGCTGTTCCAAGAATGAATTAGAGACAGAGACCAAAGCACAAAGGAGCCAGGGGTTTTCACCCTAGAAGACTACAGTGGGTTGGTAGATCTAGATGTGGGTGGACAGATGTGAGGTGGTTTAAGCACAGCCCTTGCCCCCAAAGCTGTGGTGGAAAAAGGCAGTGACAGATGGATTATTGTGCTGACTGTACCTGGGAAAATGAGGTTTATGTGAACCGTGCTGTGTATGGAGCTCTCTGCCTCTGTAAAAATCATAATGTCCACTGGCTGGTTTGAATGAGGTACCTGAGTACTCTGAAAGATATTAAGTTCCCAGAAGGAAATAGCCCAGCAGGTAGAAAATCATCTGTGTCTATGTTCAGGCTGATGCTAGGAATGAACTCACATTCCTTATGGGACCCTGGAGAATCAGCATCAGACAGAGCTGTTATTAATATCCCAGCACTGCCAAGTCCACCACTAACCCGTGTCCTCAAGTGTCACATCCACACATCTCAATACCTGCAGGGTTGGTGTCTGCCACGGCTCTGGGCAGCTTGTTTCAGTGCTTGACAACCTTTGGTGAAGAAATTTTTCCTCATATCCAATCTAAACCTCTCCTGGCACAACATGAAGCTATTTCTTCTTGTCCTGTCCCTTGTTATGTGGGAGGAGAGCCCAACTCCCTCATGGCTACATCCTTCATTCTGGGAGCTGTAGAGACCCATGAGGTCACTCCAGAGCCTCCTTTTCTCCAGGCTGAACCCCCACAGCTCCCTCAGCTGCTCTTTATCAGACTCATGCTCCGGTTCCTTCACCAACATCATTTTCTTGGGAGACACTCCAGGTCCTCAAAGCCCTTCTTGTAGTGAGGGGCCCAGAAACCACCCCAGTATTCGAAGTGCAGCCTCACCAGTGCCAGATACAGAGGGACAATCACTGCTCTTTTCCTGCTGGCCACACTGCTGCTGTCACAAGCCTGGATGCTGTCAGCCTTTTTGGCCACCTGGGCACACTGCCAGGTCACATTCAGCTGCAATCCAGACGATTAAACCTGGGATAATCCAAATACCAGACACAAAATGGCAGGAAAGAGGTTTCATAAATTCGTGTGGGTTTTTCTCCCCTCATCTCTCACCAAGAGGTCCTGCCAGGAAGCCTGTTCATGCCAGCCCTGAAAATCCTGTGCCTGCACTTGGCGTGTGCTAGAGGAGAGGCAGCCAGTCTGAGAGAGCAAGCAAACCAACAGACCTGCTCCCAAGAACATGGGAGGCAGCAGAGTGTGGAAGGACACAAACTTTGTTTGTTTGTTTAGGATTGAAAAGGAAGGCTCATTTTAAGCTTCATAGGAGGTTTTGAGGGATGGAAGAAATCAGCTTTTACCAAATGCAGGGAAAAAGTGACTTTTTAAAACCTGGGTTGGATCAGGGCTTAAACAAACAGAGTCTCTGAAATTAAATCATGCAAATGTACTTGACAGATTCCCTGTTCAGAAAATGGTGCCCAAGAACAAATAGTTCTTTGGCTGTTGAAATGTTACAGGATATTGGCAGCCTAAAGAAATGAAAATAACCCCCTGAATCAAGACATCCTGCATCCCCTGAGCTGCTGTGCTCCTGCCCCGTGGTCAGGGGGTGTGAGTACTCTCAAAAAGGTGATGACTGGATGATTTATGAAGTCCATTTTTCAAAGGATACCTTGAGAGGAACATCTGTGTAGCTGGTCCCAGGCAGCCATGGCATCAGTCTCAGAAGTTTGTTCCACGTATTGTCTGTTCATTACATAAAAGCAGAGTGTGTGCCACTGGAATCTTCATTTACTGCCTCTCCCAGCAGTTTAGAGAGGGGGAAGATGTGAAAGAGGTACATGGACTGTTCAAGTCAGTATTCAATAATAAAGCAAAGAACAAGGGGGTGGGGACAAACCAGATCATGTTTATGGCCTGCTTAGATCTGTCCCTCCAAACCTGCTGGAACCTGAAGCCTCCAGAGCTGATCCTCCAGAGCAAGCTGATCCCATCAGATTAGGAAGATGTGGTGTGGGTCTCTCCATTAGGATCATTTGACCATGGAACAGCATGCNCAAAGACCAAGGGGGTGGGGACAAACCGGAAGATCATGTTGATGGCCTGCTTAGATCTGTTCCTCCAAACCTGCTGGAACCTCAAACCTCCAGAGCTTATCCTCCAGAGCAAGCTGATTCCATCAGATTAGGAAGATGTGGTGTGGGTCTCTCCATTAGGATCATTTGACCATGGAACAGCATGCATAAGAAATTCCTTCGCTGAACACTGACTTGGAAAGCAAGAAAAGGAGGAGGAAGGAGCAAGAAATCTCTTGGACAGCTGGGATTCTGGACTCTGACAATCTGAAAATTCATCAGGCATTTCAACTATCAAGCTACCCCAAAACACATGAGCACTATGAAGCATGAAAGTAGAATGAGATCTGAATTTGATGGGTCAATTTCTTCAGTGATTTGATTGCACTAAATTCAATCTTTAGTTCAGAGATGTGACACAGAGCTGAAAATTGAAGCTCAGCTACAGAAATTGAGCCTCAGGAAGGCAAGAAAGCAGAAAGGCATAAAGGGAAAAGAAAATAATTTCTTAAATAACTTCCCTTTTGATTCCTCTAGCTGAAGCCAGTGTTTGCCAAGAGATAATCTGTGCATAGCTTTGCCTCCTGTGCTTGGAAAGGAGTCACTGGGGGCCAGACTTTGAAACCCCAGCAGCCAAGTATGAACTGTATTGCTGAGGAATTTCTTTCATGACTAATCCTGCTGGCTGTTCTGGTAGGAGGGGGAGCCCTTCCCTCCTCAGGGGAAAGGAAATCCAGTCTGGGCCATGATTTGCACACAGCAGAGATCCTGAGGGCAATGGTCAGTGGTGGTATTCTGATGCCACAGAGTTTTCACCTGCCAGGAGCAAGTACTCACTCATCACTGGGGCTGAAGGAGGGATGGATTGAAGATAAATAGCTCTCAATGTCTTGGCAGAGACCCCAGCCAAACTGGGGGTTGTCTACTGGTTGCTTTAATTTCCAGAGCTGTCACCTATCTTGGAATAGTTGTTGTTCTCCAGGAGTCAAGGCCATAGCTCTGTGTGGTCCTTGGAGCCAGATCATGCCTTCAAACTCTTCAGTTTGAAGAGTTCTGTTTTGTCCTATGAAGACATAAAAAATCTGGTCTTTTCTGCACTCAAAAATATTCAAACAAGAGAAACTCTGAATTGAGCCCTCTGCAGGATCTTTGGGATTTCCTCCCTTCCCAGCCTGGGAAAGCTCTTGCAGGCATGGTAGAGATTATCAGTAGTAGTTATAACAGTATTTATGCATTGTATTTTAAAACATTTTGCTTGAAGCATTCCGCAAAGAACCAATATTACAATAATAAGCAACAATTTAGAAATGATCATCAAAGTGGAAAACCAAGATAGATACAACATAAAGAGCCAAAGGGCATCATTAGAAGCAGGGGGAGGCTTCCCTTTGGAATGCAGCCATGATGCAGAAAATGCCTATTCAGAGCTAACTTCCACCTGATCCTTCCTCCCTTCGAGAAAAATGTGCATTAGAATTTAATGTTGCAATTTCTATGTTAGAATTCAAAAAGCAAACACAGCCACGAGCTTCTGCTTGTTCTGAGATCTTGTTCACCCTACTTCTCTCCTCTTAGGTCTTATTCATCTTTAACAGGTTGTAAAGGAAAACACAGCTCTCTTGACTGCACCAGGGTCAAAGATGTTTTTTGCTCTTGCTTAAGGATTTTCATGAACCTGGTCCACAGTTGTACTGTGTATGAACACATAGTCCAACAGCAGTGGCACAAGCAGAGAACAGGAATAGCTTTAAAGTATTATAGACACAATTCACCATGCTTCTTCTATTACAGATTGTACAGATTTTTACAGCAATCAAGGTTTTTCATTAAAGCCCCTTTTTAATAGAACATTAATTTTCACTGGAGGGAAAAATGTTAAAGACATATGTTTTCCTTAAAGTCTAGGCATATTATAAGAAATAGTTGGAGTCCTAAAGGAGAATATTTTAATTTTCAGCTGGAAAATACTGGCCCAAGTGCTGAAATCTCAGCTTCATATGGAATAGAAAAAAGAAAATGTTTGGTGAAGTCTTTTCCTCTGGGTCATCTTTACCAGGTCACTGGTAAAGCTACATTCCTTTCCTCTCTTTCTTGACTGCTCCAGGACATCCCTTCCCTATTCTGCTTTTTCCCTGGAATGTCTCACCTCTTCAGTTTTAACTCCACTGTCCCTCAATGCAACAGGAGCCTGGCAAAGCCCCAGAGGCTGCTGATTTGGGGCAGCAACTCTGTTTTGCTGTCAGCTCAGAGTCCTCTCACCAGTGCTGAGCTCTTTATAAGGCAGCTTTTACACCAGTTTATATGTGAAGGTGTCCTTCACTCTGCTACTTACAGAGTTCAGGGGTAAAATATTTAATATTGTCATCAAGTTTCTCATTAACTTCTCCAAGCTTCACCCAGTTAAGCTGAACTGGGTGTACAAACTGAAACTTCTGATAGAACATCCAGACTTTTTTAAAAGAATATGGAAGATGGGACAACCACGACATTAATTATTTTGCTGCTTAAGCATTCTTCCTGTTAAAATGCTCTTGTCATGCACTCAGATTGAATTTTTTAGTATTTTGACATTTATTTTTAAAGTATTTTCTCCAGAACCACACACAAATCTAGTGGCCATCTGCATTCTTTTTGGTCCTAATGTATTTAAAAATTTCTGATAGCTGTGGTTTTCCCCTTTGCTTTTTTCATCCTCACAGAAGTTTTTCACCATTCTTGATGGGATAATTGATCACACCTCTTATTTTTCCCACGTAACACTGTGTGTGCCTATATACATTCCACATGTTTAGTTTTTTGCAGCTGGCTGTCAGCAAGATGCCCTCAACCAAGACTGTTGGGTGGTGGCTCTGGCTTCATCTATTTGAGCCAGCATGATTTTTAGGACCCTATTTACCTCTACTGAGCTGTGTCTGCTCCTTCTGGTGACTGTGCTGGTCGTTGAATAAATGCTGTAGATAATTTGCAAAATATCTTCTGGAGGCACAAGGACTGTCCTTTGTGAGGCAGCAAAGGCATCTCTGAGTGCATCAAGGACTGTCTTCCTCTTGATCCAAGTGACTGAGCACTTTAAGAGCTTGTTGTGGGAGGCAGCAGGGCTGGCAGGTAGAGGCAGCCTTGTCATGGGGCACTAGAGAAGCCACAGGTCCCTCTGTGCCACATTGTCCAAAGCAATGTTCCCATTTAGTCACTCACACTCACTGTCTTTCAAACCTCATTGAACTCCAACAGGGGTAAAAAAGTCTCTGTGACGAACTCCGTGATCTTCATCTGCAGGACAGGGACATTTAGAGGATGTCACTGCCATCACTCAGGCTGGGGACAAGGCTGCAATAACTCCTGTCAACCCCATGGTGAAAACACGATGGAGGAACTCTGCTAACAGGCAGCCGTCAACACTTCCCAAACTCTCCTCTGGAATAAGGCCACTGGGCTGCTTCTAAATCTCACTGTGGGTGTGCCTGGTGCTGTGAGCTGCAGGTCTCTGGGTGTGTCCTGGTTTAGGGCAAATTTGGGAGAGAATCTCCAAAGGGGGCCCCTCCAGAAAGTAAACCCACATGGCCCCTCCCCTCAACCAGTTTGGGAAGAATTCCTCAGAGAGAAGTGGAAAGAACCTGTTTATTCAACAGGCACAGCAACCCCCAGCACACAAAATGAACAATACCGGGTGACACGACTCTTTCACTGCTCTGAAAAAAGACGATAAATTCAGAAAGTCTCTCTTGGGGGTGGTCTCTCTGTTATCAATCCCTCCAGCACTGGGGCAGTGGCTGCAGGCCACAGGTGTTCCCAGGTCCCAGTCTAGAGCAGGTTTGAGTAGGTCCAAATACAGAAAGGAGAAACAGTTCAAGAAGAAATTTGGACTGTTTAGCTAAACTAGCTAATGAGCAGAAGCAAGAGCAAGAAGAAGCAAAGCAGATGCAAGAGTGAGAGCTAGAGCGAAAAGCAAGAGCAAAAAAAGCAAAAAACAGCACCAGGTACTGCCCCGTCTCTGTGTCCCACCAGCCATGGGGGAGCGGCTGATAGCAAAACCAAACCAAAACATTGGCTCTTCAGAGCCAGTCCTAAAGGCACAGAACATGATATCCAGCATAAACAGCACACACAAATGGGGATACAAGCATCAAAACGTCACCTTAGGACAGGGTGTTAGGGGCTGTCTGGAGCAGTGAGGGGCCCTGCAGCTGCCAGACCCCAGTGGAGGGTGACAGCTGTAGAGGGATCATTGCTGCCCACCTCCCACTGCTCCTGCTCACAGCCACAGCAGCCTCGGCACAGTTTGGTTTATGTGAGACATAATTTCCCCATAAAGGAGGGCTGATTGATTGTAAATCCAGATGGAAATGGATTTGCATGAAATGCACTTTAATTAATTAGCTAAATGTTTGCAAAGTGCTTTGAAGATGTAAAACTCCATACAAGTGTTCAACGGTTCTAATAATAAAATAACAATAATTAATTTCTCCAGGAAGCGTATGTACAGCATGTGCTCAGAATATTCCTATCCAAGAACATAAAAAAAAATAACCCCACTTTACCTCTGACATTTTATTGAGGACTGAGTACTGCAATAAAATAAATTAATTCATTTATTCATCCATGGAGACTTTAGTTTGGCTCTAGTTTAAAAAGGAAAATATCAGCCATAATGCCCATTAGTCAGTGTGACAGAACAGAAGCCTAATTTAGAGCAGTTAAGCAAGACAGGGCTGTTCAGCAGCAAGGCATCTGATAAGGGGACCAAATATCTCTGTTTTCAGTTTTCCCCTAAAAGCAGTATGGCCCTGCAATAAGGTGGCCTGCAGTGACTCAAAATCTGGATGTTATTCTGGGTACATTAACTAAGAGGAAGCAGGCAGAAACCTGGGCTGTTACAGGTGCTTTGACACATTGCTCCTTGAGAGAGTCTGAGAAATTCTGTTCCCTTCCCTTGGAAGAAGTGTTCATTTTGGTGCTTGCATTCCCTTGGATTTGATTTCTGCAAACATTTGGTCAGATTTCTGCATGCAGGAAGTTAGTGAGAAAGTAAAAACATTGCAAAAGCTCATGCAAATGTGCATCTACCAGAGGATTTGTTTCTCTAGCAAATACTTCCAGCATTTCAAAATCTTTACAGCAGACCTTTGGCTCAAGAATCAGCCTTCATTGTGCTGCAACACCAGGATTGTGTTCTCTGAGGGAATCTGGGCTGCATCGTCCTCTCTCTGAAGGAAGAGTTGACAATGCAGTGCTCCTCCTTCAGCTTCCTGACAGGTTTTCACTTGAAATCACTCAGACTTGGTAATTTACCCGTGACAGCACCCCCCAAATGCATCTGCTGGAGCAGGTCACCACAGAGACTCAAGGGCAGGGCAGGGAAAATCTGAGGATGGGCTGACTTCCCCCTGCATTTTTCATGCTTTATTCAAGTGCAGAGATGAGTGGTGAAAGTTTGTGTCATTAATCAGTAGCTTATACCCAGAGCATTAGGGATTTTAAAGCTGAGGAGATAATGTGACAAATGAAAAAAATGATGTGAATTAGCAGAAAACTGACTTTCCCCCTTGATACTAATTCATTTCTATGGCAAGGGTGCACTTTCAGGGCGCAATCAAATTCATTAAGAGGTTTTGATGGATATGGAGAGACAGAAAAACACCATTTATCACTTGGAAAAGCTTCGCAAAGCACAAGAAGGGCCCCTTTATGGAGTCATAACTGCAGGAGATGTCATCTGTCAGGGAGCCTGCATGATGGCTCTCCCCCCCAAGTGGGGATGTGCAGATTGCAAGTGAAGCTTTAAACTTCTCTCCAGAGTCTGAGTTCAGGAGTTTGTTTTTAGTGTATTTTAGAAATAAAATCAGAGAAGAAAAGTGGCAGAGTTGGGCTTCTTTCTGCAGAGGGACTCTGCAACCCAATTCAGCAAGGAATTACATGAGATTCACCTGATTCATCTGTCTCAGAGCAGAATTTTATGACAAAAACCATCTGTTTTGTTCCCAGTAGTTATGTAGAGTGTTATATAACAAGAAGCACTAGAATAAGACACTTAAACAAAAACAAACCTATATTTTATCTCCATGCCTATAAGCAAATTGAGTGAGAGCAAATGATTTTAGATGTATCTCTAACCTCCTTACCAAAGCAAAGAAGATATTCGTGCTCCACCAGAAGTAAAAAGAAGCATTCAAAAGAATAGGTGAGGCCAGATATTTTCCCTAAATATTTAGCTGTTTGCCAAAAACTGGAAGATTATTTGACAGTTATCAGCAGGAATTTTCTTGAAGAGGATTCTTGGAGTAAGTAGAAAGACCTGAAGGTTTCAAGCATGCAGAACTAATATAACTTTACCCTGACTATGAATTCATCCTGCTTCTGGAGAGAAGCAATGGGAAATTTGAAATCTCCATACAATCTCAACACCCTGACTGAATAAAAAGAACATGATTGACCTGCTGCATTTGACCATGATGTTATTGAAAAATTCCCACCTATGAATTAAGAGACTTAGCCCTTGGAAAACCTACTTGTATTTCAGAGCTGTTTCCTGACCTTTTCTGTAAGCCAACATAGTCATGAGCAGTAAGATCAAAGGCCTGATGAATGTCTGATGTGAAGAGGAAAGAAAAGGCTTCAGGCTCTTTCCCTTAGAGACTGATGAACACTCATTTCCAGTTAATTTAATAGGGTATATGCTGCAAAAGGGACTCCTGTACACAGTACATTGAACACAATCTCTTATATTTTCTCTGCTTAAGTGGATGGTCTGTTCTAGTGAGCCTCTGTCTCAGCAGACACTAAATATTATGTTTGTCAGATGAATGTACCTCAGTTTGAAGGCACTGAGTGCACTTCAGATGTTGATTGGGAATGGATACAGAAACCCAGAACCCTGCCTGATTTGGGACAAATGGAAGGGCTGACCTGAGCCTCCAGCGAGGCAAACCAGCCAAATTTAATTGATTTTGGTGCAGCAGCAGTGATTGTGGTCCCTGATGATCCAATCTGGATACTTCAGACGAGCTGACTGTGGAGCAATTGAAGCAAAAGGATGAAGAAGGAGAATGTTTTAAGGCAGCAACACCAGCATGAGGCTTAAAGCTGACAATTGAAATTTAATAATGCATTTCATAACATGTGAGCATATTGCTCCTGAGCCATCAGTGAAGACTGGTTTTTGGCATAGTAACTGAGGCACACACCTCAAAGGAGCAGGAATGATCCTGGGGGAAGCAGCACCCCTGCCTGAGGCACAGCTCAGGGGGACCAGCTCTGCCTGTCAGCTCCTTAGCACTGACTCCTGCACATTTCACAGGAGAGAGGAACACACAAATATGTGTCCTCACTGCTAGCTCCTAGCCCAAAGCTCTCTTTACAAAAATAAAACCCAGCTAAATTTGACAAAGACATCTTCAAAAAAGCTTTTGGGCTGGTTCCTACCTGCAAAGTAATAATCTGTCTATATAAAGAATGACTTTGGGGAGGACATAAGGAAAGGGAGGAGGGAAAGAGTTGACATTATTTAAAGAAATCCTTTTAGTGAAGCTAAGCATGTCATCTAGATCTTCATTTTGAATGTGTCAAGTAAATATAAGAAGATTGTTTTTGCACTAGGCAAGAGCTCATGCTCAAGCCCAGGTATCTACATTAATGTTACCAGCTGCTTTAGGGTTTTCTTTACTGGGACATTATTACAATCTAACCCTTTCAGCTGATAATTTCCTGTGCTTTGTAGGATGGTGAGCAAGGTACAGGGAAGGGTGGAGGTTCTTAGAGGGGAATGAGGCATTTTACTGCATTTTTCTGGAGTAAGAAATTACAAATTTAATTATTTCATATACTCTCTGCCTTTGATCGTTATCATGAACATATAAATAGTTTGCAACAGCATCATTTCTCTGGCAGTGACAAATAAAGAATCAAATGGTGATTGGAGCCATCAGCTTTGTCACCTGTGTCCCTGCTTCTTTTGTCAGGTTCCACTGTGTAGCTCAAGTTTGTGTGCATCTCTCCCCTAAATCCACTGAGCAGAGTCAAGGCCACAAAGCAGACTGTTCTCTGCTCTTTTAGGAGCTTAAATGAAGGCTGGAAGAATAATAGAAGCATAGAATAGTCTGGATTGGAAGGGATCCACGAGGAGCATTGTTAATCTATTTCATTGTAGCTGGGTTGGTCAGTGCTGTAAAATGGTCCAGTGCTTGTCTGCAATTTTATAACCCTCTCCAGGAGACAGAGTGATGCCAGAAAGCCTCTGCATTTACCACTGCAGAGGAAGTGCAAGGAGACAAGCTCCTAAAAATGCAGTTTACCAGGGGAAGCTGCAGCAGCTGTATCTGTGTTAGCAACCTGCTCTTCCCTCAAGTTCAGCCTAGGATTCACCCTCCCTTTTTCCTGACACTCAGACAATTCCAAGTTGGAACAAACACTTATGAGATGCTACCAGGCTGGTCCCTGACAGCTGGAACAGCTCCAAGGATTCTGTAGACTGCTTCTGTTGTAGCAGATCTGAATTGCATGAGGAGGAACTGAGAGCTTGCCATCATTGCCCTCTGCAAATCAGGACTGAGAGGCTGCTCTGCAGATGTCCCTGCCTGTCCTGTTCACTGTTATCCCCTCATTGTTTTCTTATCCTCCATTTTTTCCTCTGGATTTAGTCTTCAGTCATGAGCACTTTCATGCCACCTTTCTTCACTTTGGATGAGGGTAGAATGTGGCCCCTGGGTTTAAATGGCTACCCTTCCCCACAGGACACCTGCTGTACCTCAGGCACTGTCCCCATTAACCAGCTGGAACAGAACTTTGGCTCCAACCTGAAAAATAGAGGTGCCAGCAAAATGAAGAGCTGCAGTTCTTCTTCTCTCTAAATCCCATTGTTGGTCTCAGTGGTAATAAATCAGTGTTTAAAACACTTTAGTTTTTCATCATCCATTAGACTAAACATCCGCTGCTCATCTGTTTTCCTTCTGCAGCATCATTGTCTTCATGAGTTGGAATTAATTGATTTCTTTGTGTTGGGTTGGATTTCATAAGGAGACTAAATATTCCCAGAAGATGAAAACATGAACTGAGTAGTGTGTGTGTGCAAAATAGATTTCCATCTAGATAAGGGGGAAGTGAGAGTTCAATATAGAGATACTTTTATAATCCTGGAGACACAGGAAAACCACAGAATTGTTGCATGTGCAATATGGGAACAGGTTGCTCGGGGAAGCTGTGGCTGCCCCATCTTTGGAATTGTTCAAAGTCAGGCTGGATGTCCCTGCCCATGTCAGGAAGTTTGGACTAGATAATCTTAAAATGTCCCCTCCAACCCAAACCAGTCTCTGACTCTATGTAGCCTCTTATTTAGGTACAGAAATATCTATTTTATAAATAAAGCAGAAATCCATGATGGAAGTTAAATTGTTTGAGAGAGATTGGACAACAGACACTACATAATCCTTAAGAAAACTGAAGAATTCTGGACGTCACTCATGCTCTCCCTTCTGAACCATGTTATCATCTGAATGTGTAAGAAAACAAAATCTACAATAATATAAGCTTCAATCATAAGTCAGTGAAGCTGAGGGGGCAGCAGGTCTCTCAGCTTTTCCTCTCAAAATAAAAGCCCCAAAAGACAAGGAAAGTTCAATTTCTGCCCAGTAAAATGCCATTACTGTGTCTGACAATGACAGGTTTTGCATACACAGACACACAATGTGCATGCACATGCATACAAAGTTGTTCCATAATAACAGGTTTTCTGGCTTAGTCTCAAAGCTGACGTAAATTAAAAGACCTGGAGCTTCTCTCCCGCTATTTTATGGACTATGAACAAGATTGCACTTGTCCTGATGATCCTTCCATTTGGCCATCATTGATGACCATCAGACAGACTGCCCCTCACAAACAAAGGACACATCCATACCCAGGAGTCTGTCAGACAGAGTCAACACATCACTCTAAACATACCCACAGTAACCCAACACATGTTTTTCTCCCTTCCTTCTTTAATTTGAAATAGCTTTTCTCTTTCCTTTCCATTTTCACCTGCTCCCTGGATGGCAATTTCACTGCTAGGAAGGCAGGGACACCAGCTGCTCTGTAACTCTCTCCATTCATCTCTCTTAGGTCCTGAATCAGACAGGTGCTTTTGTGCAATTTTTATTTTGAACAACAAGTACGTGGTTGAATCCATCCTTGTTCAGTGAAACATTTAAAACTCATTGTAAGCCCCACTGACATCAAGCAGCGTTAAACACAGTTAACGCCACATTTCAAATTCAGCCCAGTTGTGTAGTGCTTTGCCAAATCATTTTTTTGGCACTGGATAGCTATGCAGGCCTAAGTGACCTCCAAAAGGCTGCTCATTACAGCTGTTTATAGCAGTTAGGGGGAAGTACCTTAAGGTGCAGTTAAGGAAATGCACCTAACTTCAGATCTTTGTCACACAAGCAAAAGCTCAAGGAAGCTGAGAGGAGAAGGTACAATTTGTTCTCCATAAGCTCTGAGGAATAAATGCACAAAAATGCTGCTTTTAAAAATCTGAGGTTAGTAATCATTCACAGCTGCCATAAAAGCCAGACAATTTCCATATACTTCATTTTAGCTGCCTAAAAACTAAATTCACATGTTAGAAAAGCTGAAGGTAACTTAGGGATGTTTGTTTGTAGCAGCCTACCCACAATTTCCAACATCATCTAACAAAATAATTTGAGTGGAAACCATTCTGACTCTTCATGACCAACTGAGATAACTCATCACTAACACAAACAGTGCATGTGCACATGAACATCAGCAGAAACAGCCCCTGGAGGGTGTGCAGAGGGCTGGTTATGAGAGAATTTATGGCAGAGTACAGGGAGTGAGGAGTCCAAAGCTGTACCTACACCATCCACATCCTCAAGAGCATAAAGGCACTGAAACTGCCTGACTCTGGGCTACAGAAAATCTGTCTGAGCCATCTGTCCCCCAAGACTTTGTTGACCAGTGCACAACTGCAGTGGTAGTGCCTAATGGGAGGTGTCTAATGGGCAGATGAAGAGAGCAAGTTAAACAGCTCAGTCTCTGACTATTAAAAACTGGCTTTGGTTGGGCTGCCTGGCTGAGCTGCCAAAGGTTCAGCTATTACAAGGCTCATGATGCTTATCCAAAAATAGGTTTAGGGCTTTTTGTCAAGTTTCAGCACTTTGGTTCTTTCTAACCCGCTATAAAATCTGCCTGATCTTTGGATTTGCCTGGAGCTCTGTGAAGACCAAACTAAGACAATGAGAGCCATAGAAAAACAATGGATCTAGTGACAAGAAGTATTTAAGCCTGTCTTTTATTTTCTCTTAGATGCAGCCCCTAGAACTGATATCACCAGAAACATCTGAAAGTTCTTTCAAAGTGCAAGGAATGTCTCAGGTCAGGTATTAAATAGAAGAAGCAAGACCTCAGCACCAGCCATGCTGTCTGCAGGCAGAATCCCTCAATGCCTCACTGCTTTCCTGCTCTTGAAGGAGTCTCATGCCTTGAAAGAGCTCCAGTGGAGCTCACCAGAGGTGATTCTGCACCATTTCCCCTGTTCAGAATATCTGCTGAGATGTTTATATTGTTAAATATATATATATTATATATTTGACTC